>CM060244.1:11116153-11258437 GCA_030555515.1 Acutogordius australiensis
CAATTTTTTTCCTCATGGCTTTCGATGAATGAATGTCTCTAAATGACTATGACCATGGGTTATAGACTGCGGCTTAAAATAAATTAAAAAAATAAGCACATTTAAAATATAAAGATTCCTAATAAAATTTTTAAATTTATTTTTTTCTTTACGTTAGTTACCTTGATGTAAATTAAATGCGCCTATTTTTTTTATTAGCCTAGCCTATGCTTTAAAATTTGTTAATATTAATTTAAATAATTAAAATTCATAAAACAAAACTTTAACATAAAATAAATACTTAAAATTTTTTGTGTTATAAATCTTTTCTATGATTAAGATTGTTAAATCCAATAATTATCAACTTTTAAAATTTTAAAAATTATATATTATCATGCAATATAATATAAGTTAAAAATTTGTCAAAAAATAATTATTTTAATAATTCATGTAATTTGCCATTATTTTGCTTAACCTAGCTTTGATACATAATTGGCTACAGATGGCATTTAAAGGCTTGCTCATTTATTTAAATTTGATTAATAATAATAGCCTTAAACATCAACTAGTAGAGAAATATATCCCTTACTTATTTAGCCCACAACTGGGTAAAGAGAATGCTACAGTGGGGTGCATAAGAAAACCTTTTAAACCTCTATTTCCTCAAAAATTTAGATCCAAAGGACTTTATTTTTTATTATTTTGAAGTATAACACAAGTCAACAATTTTTTGAGAGTTATGAGTTAACTACAGAGATAAAACCTGCCATCTTAATGAAGATCAAATCCGTTGACCGTTTTTCTTAATCATTTTTAGCTAGTCAGTATAAACATTGAAAATTTTTGAAAAAAGGTCAAAAAATCAGAAAAGATTCAAAAACAAAAATAAATTGTTTTATTTTTGCATATTCACAATAGTTATACTTATTTTCAAATTTCACATAATATCTTTATTAAAAATCGGTAATATATCGTGACGTAGTTAAGTTTGGACGCGAAAAATTTTGTATTATTTAAATGCCGGTGTAAGAGCTTGATAAATTAATAAAATTGATTTTTTATTATTTGTGATTAAATATATAAGTTACAATATTTATATGGGAGTAAGATGCATGAAAATGCGTTATCTTGATGAAGGGGATGAGTCATCTAGTAATAATGATAATAATGATGATAATAATGATAATAGTAATAATGAAATTCAACCGATTGAAATTGTTAACAATGGACCAAGGGGCACGCGAATTACCGAAGAAGACGATATTTTGGATGACGGGCTCAAAACGGTACAGATCATCCCAATTTGAACGAAGATGTGGAACCACAGCCGGAACCTGATATTAGTAATGACACTGTACAAGTAGATCCCAACAATATGCGGACAACCTCCGAGACAAACGAGGACTATAATTGGTACTCTGAACCTTAGGACGATGGGTATGGAAACGAATTGGAGCAACAAGGATGATCAATTGATAGACTTGGTCATCAACGACGAGAAGGAATACGATAGTGCGCTTTGGTACTTAATTTTTGGCAGCGAGTGACGATGATATCGAAGATAACAATGGGCTTTCGATTAGGGACCAGAAACTCGATTATTGTCGACATTACACACAAAATTTTAAATTATATTTTTGAATAAGCAGCCCTACATATTAAGATAATAAATAATCGTATAGATTTATTAAGGAGAAAAATTATGGGGTGGGTGAAAACTTAAATAAGGTCTTGATTTTGGCCATAAAATGTAATGCCATATGATAGGGGGAAGTTTAAAACTTGCCTAACTGACAGGTGAGCAAGGAGAAGAACGAGCCTGCCTACACGAGGTCGCGAGTTCAACTCCTTGGCCACCATGTTGGTAATTGATTGTTTAAATGGCCTTGTTGGTAATTGATTGTTTAAATTTCCTACGGCCTTTACTTTGTAAATTGTAGATTTCATGTTTTAACCTTAATTGTCTGTTATATATATTTGGTCCTGGCGGCTAACACTTGTCCTCGACTAAATATATAAAAGCTAGAATGGAAATATATAGACATATAATAAATATTTATATCTTCAATCTTATTTGCTAAAAACTTGTGACAATACTATGGTTTTCAACATTCACCCATGAAGTAGGGTAAGAAATTTGTCGCGAATGTTATTGCGGGGTCCATACGTATCCCAATTTTACACCTCTATAACTTGAAGAAGTTAATAGCTATGAATTTAATTTTTTATTATTTTGAAAAATAAAAAAATATGTGCTGTTTAATTATATACTTATATAAGTTATTATTAATGTATATCGTAAATTTTATCAGAGTAAAAAAAAACTGAAAATGAGAATTTTTTATTTTTATATATTTCAGCAGATAAATTTTTTAATTAACCAAATGCGTCAGTTAGTATTTAAAGGTCTAATACATTATTAGAAGGATTCATGAAAAAAAATTTGAAATAAAATATTTATGATTATTATTCAAAACTAGATATTTTATAAAAAAATAATTCTTATCATTCATTACACAGCTAAACAAATATCAAAGTCAGAAACGTGAATTATAAAAACATAAAAGAATGCATCCCCATGATGGCCTGATCATGTATTATTTTCGTTTTTCTTAGTTCCGTCTTTGGCTCCTTAGATCTGTCTATGACGAAAAATGGCCATTTTTGACCAAATTGACAGATCTAAATATACCCTATGAAAAAATTTAAAAATCTCTTTTGCATATTAAAATCCCTTGTAACTTATATTTTTAATCACAAATAATGGAAAAAAAATTTATTTAAAAATCAAGCTTTAACATCGGCATTTAGATAATACAAAATATTTCGCGTCCAAACTTAAATACGACACGATATATTATTGATTTCTATGGAAAATATTATTTGAAGTTTGAACTTAGTAGTTTAACTAATGTAAATATGCAAAAATAAAATTTTAAATTATTTTGTTTTTGAATCTTTTTTAGTTTTTGACCTCTTTTTCTAAAATTTTCAATGTTTATAACTGACTAATTAAGTTTAATTAGGAAAAACGGTTAACGGATTAGATATTCCCTATGATGGCAGGTTTGATCTCTGTACGTTATATAATAGGCTGCGGCTCGTGCAAAATAAAGTTTTGACAAAAAAATTCGCACGCATTGATGAGGCGGCGAGGGCTGCGGCTAGTGGAAAAAAAACATTTGACGAAAAAAAATTGCCCGCATTTGAAAAACATTGAGGCGGCTAGTGTGAAAAAATATTTAAAAATTAAAAATTTTTTTTTTAAAAAAATATTTTGTTAGACATATTCTTAAACGACCAAAAAACCTAAATTTTCATTTTTTGATATTAGCCGTTAAAGTTTTTTTTATATTAGAAATATTATTTTTTACAATTTTGAAAAAAGTATTAGCTGCAGCCTAGTGTAAAAAAAATTCAAAAAATAAAAAAAAATAAAATTTTTTGAAATTTTTTTTTCCAAAGTATTTTGTTAGGCATACCTAAAACAACCAAAATACCTAAATTCTCAATTTTTTGATATTCGCCGCTAAAATTCTTTTTATTTTAAATATATTTTTCTTTAAATTTTGAATACAAACATTTTAACTAAAAATACCAAATAAGGTTGCAATTTTTTAGGTTAAATTTACATTGAGGCAATCATGGTTTTCAACAATAAAACTGAGACCAATAAAAGTTCTAATTTTTTAACAAATTTTCTTATTTTTCTTAGATCAAAACTAGTTTTGTTTATTATACATTTTAGAAAAAAGTCACAAAAATTTGATCAAATGAAGATATTCAAAATTATGTGCTGTAGTTTATATAGACCCAACAGTGCTAACCGCGTGTTAATTGACAAGAGGGATCCATAAAAACCCCAAATTTTTAAAACAAATGTTATGAGACTTAGACCAATGTTAGTTTTAGCTTTGTTTATTATACATTTAAAAAAAAACAAAATTTTGACAAACAATGTATTATATGAACATATTCAAAACTTAATATGAGCTGAGGTCTATATGTACCCCACTGTGCAATTCGAGGGTTAAGCATTTTGAGCAAGGTTTTATTTATAAAATAAATAATAAATTTTATAGTAAATCGTAATTGTGTTGGTAGAATATTAGAAATAATTACAATCAAAATATTTTTTAAGTTTGCTGAAGTAGAAGGACGGATCTGAGAACCCGTCCGGCCCGATGCCTGCTTGTTCAAAAATAGGCAGGGACAAAAATATTGACCGGGCAGGAGTAGCCCATTTTTTATATAATTTGCCTTATTTTTCAATAATTATTGTTAAAATAGAACTAAAAATGATAATTGCTTGTCATACGATTAATATTATTTCTACACTCTGTATGATAATTCAAAAATATTGAGCGCAATAAAAAGAGCCGGGTCAAATAAATATCAAATTTTTGGCCAAGCCTAAATAAACAATAAGGTCGGGCGGGCCGGGTCGGAATATCAAGGCTCGGTATCTTTTGAAAAGACTTTTAAAAATAATAAAATCTAACATGTAAAAAAAATTATTTACCTTGATATTTGACCTTTATATTTGGTTAATATTTTTACGGCCTATTTATCGATAAGTTAACGTTAAAATATATGCCAAAAAATTTAATTTTAAAATTTTAAATTTTTGCGAGAGGTGTTTTGTTAACGGGCAAATGATTCAACAAGGCCACGTGCAAAGTTAGTTTTCATTTTTGTAAAATTTTAAAAACTTTATTTTTTTTTAAATTTACAAATTTACTTTAAAAAAGGATTTTACATGCATAAACTGAATTTGGGAACTTTTTTTTGCGTTTTATTACAATAAATATTTATAGTTTTTGAAAGTTTTACGAAAATAAAAACTCACTTTGCACGTGCCTTAAGGTAAAATATAACTTTAAAAACTTATTTTTTCTAACCATTTAATTCTGTGTAATTTCTATTGAATTAGATATTTTATTAAACAAATCAATTTTTAAATGCATAATATATAAAAACAATTGTCCCAAATAACATGCCCGTTCCGATTTGAAGAATATAGGTAATAGGATAAGGTAGTGAAATTTGATCCACGTATACCTTGATTAAAAAGAAAAGTAAATAATCTAAAAACTACTTGATTTATTAGCTGTTGCAAAAGTTGAGCGATTTACTGTTGGATTTTATAAGAAAACAGGTTTTAGGTGCTAAATAATTGAGCAATTTATAGTCCAAAATCTCTAGGTCGGACGACCTTGAGTGTTTTTAAACTTTGTAGTGTTATACACTTCAAGTTAAGCTACGTTGAGCCTGGTTAGTATTTGGATGAGTGACAGCTAACGAACTTCCGTCCAATTATCTGAAAACCTAGGCCTAACCTAAGTCACCGTTGCGTGTTAAATGTCATTTAACTCTGCGGGGCTTGCTGTAGATTTAAAAGTGGCAAAGCCCTAACGGGCACTTCTCCTAATGGGGAAAAAGGTGGTATACCATAGGTTTTATGGTCTTAAATAAAATTCCCACCGAATTGTCATATGTTATTTATATTTTGGGTTTTTAAAAAAGTACCAATTTTTATTTTTTTACAAATAAGATAAAATTTTCGACCTTAAGTTTGAATAATATTTTACGTTACATACAAATGATAACATAGTCAAAGAAAAAAACCCATCATTTTTCGACTCCAGCACAAAAGAATTATTTTTTAACAAACATTACCAGCAACAAATAAATTTAATTCTCGCTAATATTTCTATTGTTTATTTACCTTAGCCATAATGTGGGTGTAATATTAAAAATTCAAGCCAAAATATCTTTTAAACCAACTGAGTCTTAATATATCAAACAAACTTTTTTAAAACTAAAACATTTACAGTATTTATAAATTTAATTATAATTGTTGTTAGTTTAACATTTAAACACCACACACATAAAAGCTACCAAATTTAAATACAAGCTTATTCAATGCTTGATGAACTAATTATCTTGACTATATAATCTTTTAACATAGATAAAACATAATTAAAATGTAGTTTCCCACTCATGTAAAAATTGTAATTTATTATATATAAGGGCAAATAGTTTTGAAAATAAAACCCAAAAAACACGAACTTGCTATTAACATTTCAATATAAAATCTATTGTCAACTTAAATAAATTAAAATCTTGTCTAAGTCTAATATTAAAATTTGTTTAAAATTTTTTTTGGAGTCCGTTTGGACCCCACAATTTCAAATTTAATGTTGAACTCATAGTTTAAACTTAAATAATTGCAACCTCCTAATTATTCTGTTACATGTTTTATATAATTAAGTAGATAAAATATTTGCGTTGTATAAATAATATGAGTATTCTATTTCCTTTAAAAATTAAAGTATTTAACCTGCGATTGGTAAAAATATTTGTAACGTGAATGCTATGGGGGGGGGGGGGGGGGCTCCATGCGGACCCTAATTTTAAACCTCTATTACTTTAAGAGTTTTAAAGCTATATTAATTATTTATTATTAAGAAAAGAAATATGTGCTCTTTAATTATAGACTAATATAAGTTATCATTAATGAATATTGCAAATTTTGTTTGACACAAAGTAGAAAAAGATCTGATTTAAAATTTTTCTTTTTTTACATATTACATTCTATAAATCATGTCATTAAATTAAATGTATCAATAATTTTGATCGAATCGTATTTTTACTAGTAAAACATATTTAGAGAGTATATGAAATACGTCTAGTAGAACATATTTAGAGAGTCTCATGAAATAAAAAAATTTTGATATAAAAATTTATTTTTGGCTATTATTTACCATAATAATTAGATATTTTAAAACAAATTTTATATCATTTTTATACAATAACATAGGTTTATTATTTAAGTTTTAATTTAAACAGAGACTCACATGGTTTTCAACATTAAAATTAAGAGGAATAACTTATTTATGTTTATAATTTAAAAGCACGTACTTAAATTAGCTTTAAAACTCTTGATGTTATAGATTAAAATTCCGCAAGAACACTGTAGCAATCGCGTTACAAATTTCTAACATTCGAGGGTTAATAAAAAAATACTAATAATAAACTTAAATTAAATTTAAAATAAATTTATTTTTAGAAATTTATTGCACTTAATATCGCGTTTTCAACCCTCTCTGTTTATTTACATAGGAAATACACCACATTAAATATATTGATTTATAACACATTTTAATTTTATCATATTATTTAAAGCTTTAATTTACAACACTCCAATTATATATTTATATACTTCTAACCTTAAAAAAAGAGATTTATCCTCCAATTATGTTTTTAATTAATATTTTTTTTGACATTATTTATTAAACGGTATGCCTAATTTTTGTAAAAAAACTAACATAATAATTTGATATGTCAACATTTTCGGACATATTATATTTTTCAGATTATGACCTAAAATTTTTTTATAACCTAAAGATTAATTTTTAACTAAAACTTTATTGCTGAATCTCTTAAATAAATTGAAAATTATTAATTAAAAATAAGCATTCAGGTGTAAACCATAATGCCTTGCTCCAAAAATTTTATTTTTTTAATGTAATTTAAACGTCTTTTTTTCTTAATTTAAAATATTCGTTATTGGGCTACATAATTTTTGTATATTTGTTAAAAACAAAACTTTATAAAAAATTTGTCTAATGCCTGGTCTTATAAATGGTTTGTTTTTGTTTTCGTAAAATTCTATACAATGGGATATCCAAAATTACAAACGCTTTTAACGCATTTTACTAAAGGCGCCATGGCCTAAATTAGCATCTTTTTTAGCAACGTCATACGTGTAATAATAATTTTGTATTTTTAATTGAAAACAATGGGTCCTCTTATCAATTTAAACAATAATAACGCGATTCCTGCCAAAAGGGTATTGCAAAATGCCTTAAATTACAATTTATTGTGCGTTGAAAGAAATGAGCCATGGCTTTTTATTTGACAACGTGTATAAATTCTTTAAAAAAAAGTTACCAGAAACTCCGTTGATAGGTTGCAAAATGATAAACCGTCCATCAAACTGAATTTAAAATGATATAACCCAGAACCCTATATGGTTTTTAATCAATAATATAGGAATAAACATAAGGTTAAGGATATTTTTTTAAATTTTACTGGTTTAAAAAAAAATAAAAAAGCATAAAAAGAAAAATTCAACAGAAAAATTAAATTGTAGATTTAGCCTTTAAAAAATAATTGTAAAATTCTTGCTTTTTATGATATAATTAGATGCGCTTTAATAGTAAAAATATGAATTATATAGTATTTTATGAGGGCAAACTAAAAATGTTGTACTTTGAAATTAATGACAAGTCCTTCAAAGTTGTAGATATCATTCGTGTTCATATAGTTCAGCACGAGTGAAGTGTTTGGCGCTTAAAATTAAATAATTTCAAATGTTAATTTAACGTCTATTTTAAGACTGTGTTCAGATTCATCTAATAATTAATTTTTTTAATTTTGTTTTAAACAGATTTTAGGCACAAATTTTTTTCAATTTTTTTTTTTATATTTTTAGATAATAATATAAATGTATTATTAAATTATAGCTTGAAAACTGTAATAAACCAAATTTGGCTAGATATAAGTAATGGATATGAAACTATGATAAAAGAAGTTTAGTTTATAAAATTATATGTTGATATGTGTGACAATATTTAATGCTATCAATTAATCGTATCTACAGGGAATATATAATTTAAGCAAATAAAAATTTTTGGCCTTTAAATCACCCCAAATGGCATATATAAATTTTACAATTTAGACCGTAGTCCGTTCTGTCATTCAGCTCGAAAACTCGACCAAACATAATTTGATTGACGCCTAAGTTTTTAAAGGGTTTTCGTTCAATGGCAAACGCTAAAAATATGGTATTTGCAGTGGCTAATTCATATACCTAAATTGGGGAAAAAATATCTGTGATCAAATTTGAAAGTTAAACTGTGAATTACTTAAAATTTTAATAAATTAGGCATATTACACAAGTTAACAAATGTTCGAGAGTTAGGAGCTAATTACAGAGATTAAACATGCCATCCTAAGATTTCCACATCCGTTAACCGTTTTTGCTAATCTTAGTAAAGCTGTATAATTTAATATTTTGGGTAATATATAAAAACAAAAGAGAAAAAATATAAATTGATTTTTGTTTTATCTATCCACAATAGCAAAACTGTTAAAATCAAACTTAAAATTATGTTATCAAACCCGATAATATATTGAGTCGTATTTAAGCTTGGAGCGTAATATTCTGTATTTTCTAAATGCTGATATAAGAATTTGACATACTAAATAATTTTATTTCTCATTATTTTAGATCATAAATTTGTGTTACAAGAAATTTTTTAAAAAACAAAAGATTCCTAAATTTTCTTTTAAGAGTATTCTTGAGGTCGCAAATTCTGTCAATTTAATCAAATAAAGCCTTTTATTGATATGGGCGGATCTAAGGAGCCGAAAACTGAAGAAACTACCTTAAAAGGATAAATATATAGAGATAAGGCCATCATGGAGCTAGGTGTATGCTTTTCTTTTTCATCAACTTATTTTTTCTGACATTGATATTTGTTATTGAAAATGTTAATTACCAAAATCTGATCATTTTTTAGAATTTGTAAATAAATTTTTTGATTATTTAAACGGGGAAATTAATTAAGGCTGTTATTTGTTTTTCTCATTCCAAATATAATAGTTTACAGGCGTTTTTAAATATTTTTGCTTGACCCGGGAGAAGTAGGATCGTCTTAAAAATGCCAGCTTTTAGAATTTTTTAAGGGCTTTTTTTATTTTAAGAACCCTCAATTAAGGGCCACAAATAATAATTATACCATTTTTTGCATATCTAACAAAAACGCTTTTTGTCTATAGGGCTTTGGTTTTATAAATGTTAAAGATAATTGTATAACCCGCCATTAGCACTGTGGGGTCCATATGGACTCCAGCACATCTTGATTTTTGAATATTTTTAAAAAAATTATATAATAAAATTTAAATCTTTGTGACTTTTTTTAAATTCATAATGAACAAATCTAGTAATTTAAATTTGGCCTCTGTTTAATAATAGTTTAAATTCTACATATTAAGCATATAAAATGCTTGTATTGTATGATAATGATATAAATTATATTTTTCCTTTTTATAATATATAGTTTATATGGTAAATAGCCAAAAATAATTTTATATCTCAAAATATTATTTTTATGAGTTTTTCTAAATATGCTATATTAAACGTAAAAACACGATCCATAATAATAATACATTTGAATAATGATACATTTAGTTTATTGACAAGATTTAGTCAATGTAAAATAGAAAAATAAAAATTCTCATTTTTATAGATTTTTCACTCTGCTTAAGTTTTTTGTCATTTATAGTTTTTCTAATCATTAATATTGTTGTACGAGTTTAGCCAAAAAAGAGGCTTTTTCTGGAAAGGTCTTTTTTCACTATGTTAAAATAAATACTATTCTTAGCCCAAAAATATAACCATTTTTGTCCCTTATAGTTTTTTAGCACTGAGTAGGATCTTGAAGGTTATATTTATAACTTTGATGTTATGGATTTTTATCATTATGTACTTTTGATTATATTTGGCATAGGTTAGCATTTATGCTTAAAGCATTCACAATGCCGTTATAAATAAAAAGAATTTTATACTAAATTATATAATAAAGACACTTGATATGTAAATATTAAATAAAATCGAGCTTTAAGATATAGTAATATAAAAAATCAAGAAAAAACATTATCAAATTTAAAACTATTTTTGGTTAATTTATTTTTTATCCTAAAAATATTATATAATATTTTAGAGAGGCAAATAGCCTTTTTTTAAATATATATATAAAAAACGTATTTTATATTTGAAAAATGAGATATTTTTCTAATAGCTATATAATGGTTTTTTAAAATAAAAATTGACCATGTGAGAGAGAGAGAGAGAGAGAGAGAGAGAGAGAGAGAGAGAGAGAGAGAGAGAGAGAGAGAGAGAGAGAGAGAGAGAGAGAGAGAGAGAGAGAGAGAGAGAGAGAGAGAGAGAGAGAGAGAGAGAGAGAGAGAGAGAGAGAGAGAGAGAGAGAGAGAGAGAGAGAGAGAGAGAGAGAGAGAGAGAGAGAGAGAGAGAGAGAGAGAGAGAGAGAGAGAGAGAGAGAGAGAGAGAGAGAGAGAGAGAGAGAGAGAGAGAGAGAGAGAGAGAGAGAGAGAGAGAGAGAGAGAGAGAGAGAGAGAGAGAGAGAGAGAGAGAGAGAGAGAGAGAGAGAGAGAGAGAGAGAGAGAGAGAGAGAGAGAGAGAGAGAGAGAGAGAGAGAGAGAGAGAGAGAGAGAGAGAGAGAGAGAGAGAGAGAGAGAGAGAGAGAGAGAGAGAGAGAGAGAGAGAGAGAGAGAGAGAGAGAGAGAGAGAGAGAGAGAGAGAGAGAGAGAGAGAGAGAGAGAGAGAGAGAGAGAGAGAGAGAGAGAGAGAGAGAGAGAGAGAGAGAGAGAGAGAGAGAGAGAGAGAGAGAGAGAGAGAGAGAGAGAGAGAGAGAGAGAGAGAGAGAGAGAGAGAGAGAGAGAGAGAGAGAGAGAGAGAGAGAGAGAGAGAGAGAGAGAGAGAGAGAGAGAGAACGGACTAATTAATAATTTTTTTGTGTTATTAGGCTCAAAGCTTATTTTATAGTTTTATTTAATTTATATCGCTAGGAAATAAAAAAAAACTGAAGTTGATGAAGAAAAAACACAAATAAAAAATAATATTGCATATTTCTTAAGATTATCAAATTTTAAGGCATGCTAGGGTCCAGTCCGTATGAACCTCATTATAAGCCGTAGTTTATAAATATTGATTCAATTATACTTGATTAATGCATGCTATCTTTTTTCTTTTCCACAACTCAATTTCTCCAGATCCACATGTATTAGCTTTAATCTGCAAATTTGAATACATTGTATAAATGGCTATAAGAATACAGGCTATAATCATAATTTTTAGCAATCCAAGCTATATTTTGATTTTTTGTATAAAAATATTGGAAAATGTATTTATTGACTAAACTATTCTCCTGTTTGAGGATCAGTTCAAAAAAAGTAAGCACGCTCCCCACGCGAAATTTTTTTAGGACCTTTCATTATATTCGACTGGCTAAGAGGCCAGTGAAAATTTGACAATTTATATGTTACCGGTAATTACAAATACAATGTTATTTAGTATAAAACTGATATATTAATTATTTGTTTTAAACCTCAGGCGTCAGGAACAATTTGTTATAAACATTTATGCTCGTAGGTATGGCTAAACCATATTTGGAGGGGGCCATGTAATTTTCCTAAATATAATAGAAAAATCTTAATATTAATAGCTAAATGTAAATTGTTAAATGTTGTTATTTAATATGATATCAATTTTTATTGCATTATAACTTTGTCAAGGTTTACGATAAATTAGTTCTTTAATAAATAAATATTCATTTTATAAATTTAAAGAAATATTACACTAATTTTATGATGAATAAGTGATTGCCCTGATGGATGGTCCTTCTAGTGGCAAGGTGGGCAGGAGACATTTTTAGCAGACAAATAACTTTGGCCTTATACTTTAGATGGTGAAGCCTGCGTGTACTAGTGTTCTAAAGAATTTGGCTTCATTTCCATAGAGATTATAATATTGGCTAAGAAACGCACTAAATCCTACTGACCACAGGGGTTATTAACGTCGCCGCATAGACCATAACGCAACTCACCCAAATTAGGTGAATCCAAAATTTTACCCCGCAGTTAGCACTGTGGGTTTAATATGGACCCTAACACATTTTAAATTTTAAATATCATCTATTTGTTATTGACCAAAATTTTGTGAATTTATTAATTATATAACAAAACTATTAACTAAAATTTGGTTGTCTAATAACAAAATTAGTTTAGTAATTATAAATTAAAATTGGGTCCATATGGATCTTATATAGTCAATTTCAATATTAAAAACTATGATATTGCCTCATTTTAAATGTACACTTACCCTTATTAGTCTTTATTTAGTATATAAAATGTTCTTATTTTATAATAATGATATGAATGTTTTTTCTTTTAAAAATATTCATTACTTATGGTGAATAATATTAAAATCTTTTTTTTTCATAAATATTTCTATAAATGTTCTACTAGTATGATTGATATGATCATTTAGTTTTTTCACGAGATTTATCAAATGTGTGTCGTAGCCCGTAATACTAATGGATTATATTATTATTGATTGATATAGGCTAAGTTCAGCTTTGTCATCGCAACTTGCAAAAAATAGTTTTTAAATATAGAATAAATAATATTTTTAACATTATTTTAATAAAGAAATTATAAATTTAAACAGCTAGTTTTACAATTTCTTCCTATATCCTGGTGGCCTAGCCATTAGGATATAAATACCCTACAATTGTCCCACTATAATCCAATCTATCAATCTATTATTAATTGTAATCCTAATAAAACGTAAATTAAAAATTTCCATTTTTTAGATTTTTTACTTTGTGTTAAATATAATTTACAATATACAATTTTAGTAATTAATATGTTTATAATTAATGAGCACGTATTATCTTCAAAATAATTAAGAAATAAAGTTTTTAGTTTTGAAACTCTTAAGAGGTTTGAAAATGAGGTCCATATACGTTATAAATATATCACTCTAGCATTCACTAAATTTTTTTATAAGTTTTATGAAATTGACATCAAATATTCCTTAACATAAACAAATTATATAGTATAGATTTAGCAACAATAACGTGATAATAATATTTTTGTCATAAACTTTTATCAGATAAACTTTGCTCATCGCTTCAGGAAATTATTGTTTTATTAAATTGTTTTATTTTAAAAACTAAATTTAATTAGGGCGTTTTATCAATTAAATAATTAGAGTTTGTTAAATTATATACAAAAATTTCTATATATATTGGGTATCTCAAAAACGTTCAATGTATTGTGTCCCTACTTAAAATCTTTTTTCTTCAATTTTTGAAATTCAAAACTTAGCTCTAAGGTAATTGTCAGAGGTAAGAAATAATTTATTTCAGATTTTCCAAAACATTTATACCTTTAACAAATGCATTTTAGGTACGTAATCAATCCAGCCATCCTGTATGCCCGGCTGAAAAACTTTTGTATTTTGAATGATCAGCTTTTTAGCCTGCTGAGCCCGGACGCAACCGATGAAAAGGCCAATACTTATGCTAGTGCGGTTGCATTGCGTTGAGGCTTGGGGCACGTAAACGGTCAGATTTACTGCACCCTGCGGAAATAATAGATATGGGTCTGGTCTACGAATATTATATTCCATAAAAACGATATACAGGTCAAATTTAATAAATTAGAATTCTTAAATTATCAGTACTTGTTATATTCAAATTTAAAATATAAATAACTATTTAAAAAACATGAGCCTGAATATCCATATCATAAAATAATTCAATTAGGGAAATATAGTTTGGAGCATAAACATAAGAGGTCACGTCCTTAACCCGCAATCATATGGGTGAAACAAAGTCTTCATACACCTCTTCGCACGGCCCAATTAAAGGGAAATTATAAAAAACCTGGATATGCATGTTAGCCTCGAAGCATAACTTAAGCGTTTCTTTGCCCGTGTCGATATCAAAGTGCGATGTTTTGTCGATGTAAACCAATTCACGTTTTGTTATTGACCATTGAAGTAATTTGGATTGTTTGGTTACTATTAATGTATATAAATTATAGTGGTTACTATTAATGTATATAAATTATAGTCCCAGAAGGGGGTAGCCTTTCAACATTAATAACAAATAAATTTATTATGAAGTTTAAAAAATAAATAAACGTTTGCTCAGATGTTTTTGTTTTGAAAAAAAAAATAAATATTTAGGATCTAACATACTTAACTCTAGCGTACACCTGTGTTTAAGAGGCTCTTGAGTTTTGAAATTTATATAAAAATAAGTATTCATAGTTAATTTTAAGGTTTAATATATAGCAAAAAAAAAGTCAAAAAATTCAAATACATGTAAAGTTTGTCGATGCGTAAAATTGAAAGCATATTTTCTCATGCAAATCCAACACGTAATAAGATTCGTATATTCCTTCGGCCCAAAATTGATGGTAACATTCAGCCTCCCGTATAATCCACTAGGGGAATAAAATTAATTTGTTGTATTCAAATTTATAAATAAAAAGGGAATAAATACCAAGGTCTATAAAAAAAATTGCTTCAAAAAGAAATTGTTATAAATAATACAATGTTAAATTTAATAAAAGTGGATATGCATGAATATTATTATTTATTTTCAATAACCTAAATTTTTACAATTATTTTAAATCAACACCCTTTACGTTTTTATTATTCTAAAAAAGTTGCAACTTAGAATCTAATTAACATGCTATAAAATAAATTTCCGTAAAAAAAGTATTATATAAAAAGCCAAGTAGGATCAAATAAATTTTATCTGGTTCCAAAATCCTTAAACAGCTTATAATATTAGATATAAAAGCTGAATTATTTAGGAGTTAGTGATATGCTAATCTATAAAGATTTATGTATTTGAGTTCTTTTGTAAAACCTGATTTTTTTTTTGCTCATCTCATGATGAATAAAAATAGCTATATAAAAAATAAATGTTAAACCTTCAGATTGGTCCCAACATTAAATCCGATATCATACGAATGCCAGTCCCCTGCTTTTACAGTAATCACACTCTGATTCGTCTTGGAATCACCATCTCGATATAAATTTCCTGATTCTTGAGGAAAGTGAAGGTTAGGCACGGGATTGGCTGCTATAATATTAGTGCCATCGTTGGCCAATCGCAGTAGAGCATATACCGAGTTTGTGGCAGTAACATAAATAGTTTTGCCAATATCCGAGGCCTTCCATTTTTCTTTAATAAAATAATATTTTCCATTTTTATGATATCACCTATTTCGACATTGAAAGATTTTGTTTGAACAAATTTATATTCTAGTGCATTACTATTATGATCAATCATTGTCGGCAACATTTGCCAGATTTTATATATTAATGAATGTTAAAATTTAAATTATAATAAGGGTGTATTATTAAAGACAAAAGGGAATTTTTTTAAATGAATTCTAATCAAGATGATTGAAAATAAAATATTTTATAATGCAACCCTACCTAAATTTTTGTCCTGTTTATGATCGTCTATACGAACCATGAAGGCTACTTTATTTAATTTTTCAAAAATTAAAATTTTTTTTTTCTCTGACAATGTCGCCATTATTTATTAAGTATTCAAAATATTTTTTTTTGAATTATAAGATTTTTAAAACTTTATTTTCAATTTTTGAGTTTCCAAAATTTTGAAAATTTTTTGTAAAGATGAATGTAGTGTGAACACGCCCTTTTTTAAAAAAATCTAAAGCTATTACTATCTTTTTATTTCAAATGTCTCAATTTATAAAATCCAAATTTTTTAGATCAAAATGCATTCAAGTATGAACGAAAATACAAAAATTATACCCCCTCAAAATTAAAATCCACGATTTTAAGTTGTAATTGTGATATTTGAAATTCTATACTGAAGAAATGGTTTTTTAAACATTGACACTAATTTGGATATTGTTAATGGCTAATTCTAATAAATATTAAAATATGTTTCATTACCTGAGGACGAGGTAATTGTATAGTAAGTTAAATTTAGTTGTGTTATTGTTATAGGATATTTCCTGAGCCCTTCACTAAAGGCGTTTAACAAATGCCCCTTTAAAGTTCTTTGAAATGGAAATATCTAACAATATATAAGTGGATAATATTTTATCGATAAAAGAAATGATTAATTGTGTACCCGCAAAATAAAAGGAAAAATATATTTCATTTAGTGTTCTCAAGGCCGTATTTTTAAGGCCCGGCCAGCCCGAAGGCCCGAAATAAAATATTTTTTATATTTAGTCCGGTACCCGATGTTTTTTTATAAGAGGCCCGGTCCAGTTTGGCCCGAATTTATGAATATTCGCCCATAATATTTTTGTGAATAATACTAACAGTTAAACATCAAATACAGTTTGGAATTATTAATATCGAGATCATCATTTGATTTAAATATCTTAAAAAAAATTAAACAATCCAGTTTTTTCACTCCGTCTCTTTCATACTCACTAATCATTTTCATTTTTTTTCTGTTAAGACGAATCAACTGATCTAACTATTTTAGCCATCATTATAGCTCAAAAAATAGGCAAATTCAAACATCAAAAATTTCGGCCCGGCTCTGCCCAAATTTAGGCCCGGCGGCCCAGCCTGATATTTCGGGTTGAGCGGCACCGGGCCGGACGGGTTTTTGGGTCCCGACTAAGTACACTAATTTCAATAGCTCAAGCACTAAAATTATTCTTAATAATGCTTTTTAATAAAAAGAATGTTATGCGAGCATCCTCTAAAAAGAGGTAATTTTTAGCTATATTTTGATAATTTAAATTAAACCACGTTCAAAATGAGGTTTTGTTTTTTTGGAAAAAAAAATTGAGTTTTATACGCAATTCATGTGTTTTACAGTAAGAAATAACCACAATGAATTATTTATTAAAGTTTACAAAAGTAAAATAATTTATTTTTTTTCATCTTATCTTATTTTATGTAGTTTTTAAAATATATTTTGAACTTGCGTCAACCGAGCCACCATTGGCTACCTAATTATAGAATTGTTAATATTCTTCGTTTTTAAAATTTAAGACAAGAGGGTTGTAAGGTTTGAGACTCGATGTTTAGCCAGCAATTAAATAAACATAAAATAGACTCTTGGAGCAGAAATAAAATTGGTGGCAGCCATGTAACATTAGTAATATGGGTGATGTTTTGGGTTACTTTTTTTTCCTTGCCATGAACAAATTTAATTGCCATACCCCAAAACAAAATTGAAATGTTATTTATATAGCAAATATCGACTCGACTTAAAGCAGGCACGATTCTAGACCCCTTTTGGGGGGCAGTGCTTCCCCCCCCCAAATAATTATTTGCCCCCCCCCCCCAAATAATTTTTTGCCCCCCCCCCCAAATACATAGTAATTTTTTTTTTGCCCCCCCCCCCCCCCCAAATTGAATTTGCCCCCCCCCCAAAAAAAAATACATAGTAATTTTATTTCTTCCACATATTATAATTAGATTTGCTCCGTCAAAAATATCTAAAAAATATTATCTTAAAAATATTTACTTTTTTTAAAAGTGTTTTTATTCATTAATACTTCTCATCCGCAAGAAATATCAAACTAACACAGAAATATATAGAAAAATTTGATTTTACAAAAAGCTTTATATTTGTGAAAGCAATTCAACATGATTCCTAACATATTTTCTCACTTGTCATCAATCTTTTGTTGGAATATAATCTAGAACCTAAGAACCTGATCGCACAATACGATGGGGCGAACGTAATGCCTGGGGAAAAAGGTGGTGTTCTAGTATTTATAAGCAAAATAGCTGGACACCATGTCCCATATATTCACTGCTTGAACCACCGAATGCATCTTGTTGTAAAAGATTTTCTTGAAATTTTGAGTGAAGGAAATTTTTTTTTTGATTTTTTCTTCCCTTCATAAATTTTTTTAACATGATGCAATCAAGGAAGTTAGGGAATGCGTAACCAAACCCAGGCTGTTGCCCCATCGGTGGTGTCATTTTTTTTTCAAATTACACAAAAATATTTAATATTTAAAAATTAAAAATAAAAAACTTTTATATCTTTAGGTTACAGGGCCGAATCGGGGTTTTTTGACCATATTTATAATCATCTATATTTATTTTTTTTGTATTTAATTGAAGAATTATTTTATTTATTAAAAATAATTATAGATCAATTTCAATGCAGAACGATTTATGTTTCTAAACTTCTGATTTAATACACCATTGTTTGTTAGAAATTAAACAATTAAGAAATAAAAATACATCTGAAGATTTATTCAAAAATTTTTTGATATTAAAACTTTTTTAAATGACAATAATTTATCTATGGATAAAAGAAAAACTAAACCTAAAGATTTTTTTGATTTTTATTTATTTTCTACTCATTTAAAAATATTCTAAATATTAATGATGAAAAAAAAAATTTATTTTAATATTATTGATTTATATATTGATTCTTTTGATAATAGATTATTTACCGATAATAGTTATTTATAATCTTTAGATTTCCTTTATAAATTTGATTAACCTTTATTTTAGATATAAATAAATTAGAGCCTCTTTTAAAATAAGTAATATTGATAAAAATTCATTATCTAAAGAAGTTGACGTAGCCAAAATTTTTTAGTAATTCTTAATTATTACAAAGAATGTGTTACTAATGATTTTGTTAAATTTTTATATGATTACAAAGATGCGTTTTCTAATCTATTTAACAATTTTCCTATAAGTTTGTTAATTGGCTCTTCAACGTCGAGTTGTGAGGCCACATTTTCTTCTTGATAACTTCTATAGTGACCTGCGTAAAGGTGATTTGGTTCTTCTAGGACACGAAAAATCATATACTGGGGCGTTGAATTTTGATGAATTTTATAATTTAATCAAAACAACCGTTAGCATAAAATTGTTAGAATCAGCTAATTTACTATTTTAAGACATGGTTGCAATTTTTTTATGCGCAACGTTTATGTTCATGTTTTATTTAATTTTTTACCCTAATATTAATTCTAGTTATATCTAACCAGTGGTTTTTCATATATATTCTTCCAATACTTATACAATTTGTTTTCATGATAATCAATTATTTTACTATTCATTTTCTAAAATTTAAAGTTTTTTGTAATTTATTTTTATCATTCATATATATCATATTTTAAATTTTCATGCGCATTGATACCAAATGATAAAATTATACTTAAAATTAATTTCCAAATTTCATATCTTTTTAAGCAATTGATATTAGTGAAAAAAATTAATTTTAATCACATACCAAATTATAAGCGCAATCATTTTTTTTATTTTATATAATAAATAACTATTAATTTGTTTAAATTTTGAACATGGATTCTATTGTTGTACATGTATACACGAGTTTTTTTTGCCCCCCTAAAATGGAAAAGCTAGAATCGGGCCTGACTTAAAGACCAATGTATTTAGAATCAAGAAATTTAAATTTTTTTAAGAAGAAAGGGGTTGAATTGCTTTTATATGATTGAGTTTGTGTTATATTTAGAAATAAAAATAACTAATTATAAGTTTTTCAAAAAAAATATTCCAGAAAAATTATAAATGATAGCCAACAAAAATTAAAAACAAAGCTTTGGTACTTATGGAATATAGAAGAAAAATGTCTTATAAATTAAGAAATTTTGACAAGTTTCTTTAAGCTATTATACCTTTTTAAGGCTATTAAAAAATACAAGGTTAAATTTTAAACCAGTATAATTTTATTGTAAATTTGTTTAATATTAAGATTAATTTTTTGGACCGTGAGCCGAGTCTAATATTAAAAAAATTTAATAGAACTTAAATTTTTACGCCGCTGTCTGCGCTTATACCAGTGATCAGTATTTGTCCGCTCTTCAATCCTAGCTTTAGATCAGAGGAATTTGATTTTATGTTAATGGATTGAGAAATTTTTAAGTTTGCCGGCTTTAGAATAATAACTTTGTTTGTTAAACTAAAATTTTGGAGGTTTTTCGGAATATCACTACCGGTTTGTAAATCGATAAAAAGATGCAAATAAAGGTCGGTAAATGAGATAAATTGAACGGCTAATGCGTACCCTTTCGGAATAATTTCGGTCACCATATTTATTTATCAAATACCATTTTCTGAACGAAAGTGCTACAAATTCGTACGACTATTATTAATAACCGTCTATAAAAATTATTTTTTAGAAATTTGAGACATTCTAAAAACCATGAATATTTATGGGCACGTTCAAAATCATATTTTAAATGTGTTTTTTTTGTTATTAAGTCTTTTATAATCTGAAAATACAAATAAGTTTATTAACAATAATTTCCAGATGGAAAAAAGGCTTATGCTATATATTTTCCAATCCAGACCAATCCCGTTTAAAATTTCGGCTAGAATTTTTAGATGGCTGGGCACCAGGTTCGGCCTTTGAAACATTCCATTTCAAATTGGCATATAGTTAAATCTTTCAATGGAACATTGAACCTCTTCCATTCAGTGATTCTAATCTGTATGTAAAAATAATTGTTATATAAAAGAGAAAAGGCGGGAATCATCGTTTAGATCTAGATAAAAACAATTAGAATAAAGGTATAGTTAGCTCTTATATTATATAGGATAATAAATTTAATGAGATGTTAAATTTAATATAGAATAATGTAAATTAAAATATGAATTAAGGGTCAATCATTCATGTTTAAAAAATTTTTGGACTATATAATGAATTAGCATATTTTTATGTCATAGTTAAATTTTTTTAACAATAACCGGCTAGTGCTAAATATTTTGCGGTAATGTACTCTTAGGGGGTCAAGTTGCTGAAAAGTATTATATCATATATTTATTATTTCAATAATTTCTTTCGAATATTTTTCGTATTCAGAACATAACCTTTGCCGGGGAGAGGAGAAACTTTAAGATCAGCTTAATTGTTTTGATAAAATGAAAGTATAGATAAAATTAAATATAGTAGCGAAATTAGCAAACATTTTAAACAGGCTTTCTTTGCTAATTTTGATTTTTAATTTGTATAGCCTTAGGCCTCAAGCAATTCGCAACTCCTTGAATTCATCATTGGCTTTATATTACACAGCAACAAATTTTTGGCAAATGATAACCAGACCTACATCATGTTTTTCAATTCCTTTATCGCTTCTATGAACATTAAAAATTTTTGAAATATTTTTAAATCCTTTTAGGTTAAGGTGCCTTTTTCTATATATAGCCCAATACTTTTATAAACGTAATAAAAACCACATTGCTGCCCCCCCCCCCACTTCCTAAGCACTCAGCAGGTATTTACGGCTTTATAGTACGTTAATAGACACAACTACTCCCATGATCAAAAATAATTCAATGTAAAGAGAGAGGCTCTCCATTCTTAAAGACATAAAAACGAATTTTCTAGTAATAAAAAAATAAAAATATATCCACGACGTCACCTAGATCCTTATAAAATTGTCCACATGAGCCAATGATTACACTGGACAACCACAAAAAACAAATTATTTATAAAGAATATTGTATAGAATTTTCGTACAACGACCCAGGATTGGTTCCCAATGCCCCAAATTTATTTTAAACCGCGTCCAATAAAGTAAAATAATTCATAAAATATCGTTAACTAATAATTTTCCAAAAAATGGATTGGCATATTAAAATTCCTTATAAAGCATATCTACAGAAAGTTATAGCTTAAAACTATTAGCAATTAACTTTCATATTTAAGGTCAAACGAATTTTATGACAAAAATTAATTTCATTTAAAAAAAAATTAAACGCTCTACGTCAATATGAATGTTTCCGTATCAAATATATTTTTAAGCATCTGTTACTACCCATAAGTTTCATGATATGAGCCCAAAATATCCCAAAATAGAAAAATCTCAACATTAAAAACTAACTATAATCTAAGGCAATTGGCTAATATTTTGATTTTATATTCGTAATTAGCATCAAAAACGATAGTTGCCATAAATAATGCTCAAGGTCGACTAATTTCTGTTGTCCAATTGTGGGCACTATCGACCACCGAAAAATGAACATTTCCAATCATAACTTAGTTAGAGATGCGCGATATACACATGGGGCGCAATAAATGGGCCTTGAGCTTGTTTCTTCCATAATTATCTTTACTTGTCTTATGTTTGATTAAGGTTTTAAGATAAAAATTATACCTATGTTTGCATAATCCACAAATCAAAGTGAGCAACGACAGGTAATTTGACCGAGGCAGAACTTAATGTAGGTTAACATCAAAATAATATAAATACTTTGGCAACTGATCATCCAAAAATATTGCCCTCAATAATACAATCAAGGCGCAATGCGTAGTTGAGAATTTCATTTTTGGTCCAAAAATGATGCATTAGCTTAAAAATTTAAAAAATTATCTTTTCTAAACTAGAGCTCCATTTAAACTAAATAATTACCTGTTAGGGGAAAAGCGGGGGGCAGGGGGGGGGGTGTGGGGGCAGGGGCGTTTTTGCGTAATAAACTTTTAAGCAAACGTCTTTTTTTTCATGAAATTTTATCGAACTTGTTTAAGTTTATTCATACTAAAACTTTTGTGTAAAAGAATTCATCAAAATCTCAAACCCTTTCCCAATAGATGGCATATTAATATTTAATATTGCAAGTGTATCATCGGTTCAATCTTTTATTGGTATAGTAGAATAGAAGCAGGAACTAATTGCTAACTTTTAGGGATAATTAATTAAATGCGTTTTATTGACATAAATCCTAGGTGCTAAAGTAAACAAACAAAAATGTGGATATTTGATTTCTCGCTTTTTGTCACGTATTGATCAAAAGTAATTAGCTTGCCATTAATTATGAATATGATATTTCTAAAATGGCAAATTGGCTGGGCTATCTAAAAAGTAAATAATGTTAAAAAAAACTAACAAAAGTATTTGAAAAAGCAAATAAAAAACCACATCCTTATATTTAACAAATTTTTTTATATCACATTTGGTTAACCAGTAATACTCAATTGCTTTTATAGAAAAAAGACTGTTTAATAACATTTAGGGGCAACTCTCTTTATAAATTGTACCCTTTAAAACATAAATACCAAATTTTTCCCAAATTATAAAATTTTAGGGTGTAAAAAAACAAATTACATTCTTCTGTACAAGCTTATTATGATCTAATTTGAAGAACTTAATAATATTTAGATACAAAATCGTAAATAGCATGGTTAAGTTGTAAATAGTTAATATTTAAGTAAAGAAATTTTGAAAAAGACCAAAAAAAGTATGATACATTGCTTGTTTTAAACTTGTAACTTATAGCAAAGTGCTTTTTAGGGTGTTTTCAAGGTTGCAAAATCTGTCATTTGAGTCAAAATAGGGCATTTTTTTGATAGGACAGATGGATCTAAGAAGCCGAAGGAGGGAAAAACTACGAAAAACGGAAAATATGTGTATCATGGGGGTGTCTGCTTTAATGTTTTCATAATTAATGTTTGTCGACCTTTATTATCATAGTGATATCATAAAAATAATCTTCATGCTATATTTTATGGAAAAATTAGACAACAAGGGACAAAAAAACATTCTCTATTTAATATATGTTGCTAAATATTAGTACAATATTTAATTTAAGCAATTAGTGCAAAAAATTAAGTCAAATAAATAAGCCTAATTATTTTCAACCTGAAGATAAATAAAGTAAATTTCCAATTATGTGGTAAAAAGGAGAAATATTGCAAGGGTTATTTTGAATTTTTACATTCCACTGTTTATCGAGCGAATCTATAGTGTTGCCGTAAGCCTCAATTTACTGAACTCACTATTAGAGTTTATCTAGGCAAAAATCCCGTAAAGGTATTATTGTCATTCATATACAAAATTATGGCACCATTAAATTATTTGGTTTAATCGTTGTCTCTAATATAATGTATTTTTTAACAGTCGCTAACTGTTAACATAACATCCTCAAAAGTTTGTATTTTCAAATCAGACATTCACCTCAATTTAGCCGTTTTATCTTAATTTCATCCGGCTATGAAATTAACAATTTTATTGATGAGGCTATTATACAACCATGAAGCATTAAACTCTTACATAATTTGTGTTTTACAGAATATGGCACCTAAACCTAAATGCGGTTTAAACTGCTATTCTAGTTTAATAGGGTCTGTTTGCTAGCTATCGAGCGCTTATACTAGTGCTAGTATCATATCTTGTGATACACAAAATTGATATCAAGAGTAACTAAGCCTAGATGAATTAAGTGACAATGCTCTCTATGTAAATATAAGTTTTATAGCAAATCAGAATTATTTTATTTACATTTTTTAGAATATGATAAATATAAATTTTGTTTTTTAACGAATTATAAGTTATATATACATAAATATATTTTTAATAAAAACAACTGCGAAAATTAGTGCATTACACTCTTTGTAATCTTTAGACCAGCCGTTTCGATTATTAGGGGGTGTTGACTCTAAATAACATTATTACAAATTATTGAGAGACTATAAAAGTATATAAATCCAACATTATAAAGATTTTACCAATTTTTATTAGAAGAGCCTAATTTTGAATAAAAATCTTATACTAGGTCAACAAATTTTGAGAGTTTTGAGCTAACTGCAGATATTAAATCTGCCATCTTAAGTTTTTTAATTAATCTTAGTAGGTCAGCTAAAAACATTGAAAATTTTTTAGAATTAAGAAAAAAAAAGATTCAATAATGAAAATATATTGAATTTTATTTTGCATATTTAAAACAGCTAAACATCGTGATTTAAATTTGGACGCGAAATACTCTATATTAAATGCTGATGTATGAGCTTGATATACTAAAAAATTATTATTTGAGATGATAATAATTTAAAAAAAAAACATTAATTTTTTAGGATATACTCGAGGTCGCAAAATCGGTCAGTTTAGTCCAATAAAGGAGTTTTTTTGAATGGACTGATCTAAGGATGAAGAAACTACGAAAAACGAAAAATATATCTTAGATAAAATTATTATGGGTGTATGCTTATATGTTTTATAAACTTATTTTTTCTGACATTGACATTAATTGACCTTTGGAATGCGTTTTTATTAATTAACAGATTACATTGGTATTAATTAAATATTTGAAAGCTTATATATTTATTTTTGCTTTAAATTCGTAGTGTATCTTTTTTATTTTGGCGCTGGAAAATTTGTTTTCATATTTTTTTTATCTCTTTTTTTATTTTAATTTAGATAAATAAATAAAATTTTGTTATTTACTATATATTGATATGCAACGTGATTAAATGTTCTAATTTGATTTTGCTATAAATTAAGTGTGACAAAAATTTAATGGGCAACATTATTTTTATAATGTAATTTATTTATTTTATTATAGCGATATAAATATTAGAAATCATAGCCAATGGAATATATAATTTTGTTCAAATAAAAGTTCATTTAACGAAAAATTATATTAAAACATAAAGCAATTAAAAACTGATATTAGCAATCAACACATTTGTCAAAACGAATTTTATGAAAACATAAAAGAATGTATCCTCTTGATGGCCTAATCTTATATATATTTTTTGTTTAATTTATTTCCTCAGTATTTGGCTCCTTAGATCTGTCCATATTAGAAAAAAAGCCTTTTTAACAGATTTTGCGACCTCGAGCATACCCTATATATAATTTAAGAATCTTTTTTTCATATAAAAATTTCCTGTCACTTATGTTTATTTTAAACAATGAGAAACAGAATTATAAGATATTAAGCTCTTACATCAGCATTTAGATAATATATAATATTTAGGGTCTAAACTCAAACGCGAGGTTATATATTTTCTGTTCTAAATAAATATTATTTGATAAATTTAACATTATATCTGTTAATATGCAAATAAGCATTTTTTTGTTGATTTTTGATTTTTTTGACATTTTAAAATTTTCAATGTTTGTGTCTGTTTAACTAACTTTGATTAGAAAAAAAACGGATTATAAAATTAAGATGGTAGGTAAGACCTCTATAGTGTGCTCATAACTATCAATATTTGTTGACCTGTGTTATAAAACCATTCCTAATTAAATAATAGTTTAATTTTTAGTAAAAGACAAGAAATATATTTTTTGAGAATCAATAACTTATTTATGACAAGATGCACGAATGCTAAATTATACTTTATCTTATTGCAAAAAAAATTTAAAAAACTTAATATAATTTAAAAATTTTTTAATGAATAATGCTTAATAATTTTTTCTATGGGCATAACCAAAGAAAGTTTTTAGTCATTTTATATACAAACAAGACTGATAAATAGTGTAAGATGTTAAATTCTTGTAAACAAAATAAATAATCATATTATTTATTCATTGTTGTACGGCTTATATATTACGTTAGCTCTGACAGGTTAGTTAAATAGATATATCACAGGTCAACAAATATTATTGTCACATAAATTTTATAAAAACATAAAAGAATGCAACCCGATGAAGGCCTAATCTCATATATATTCTTCGTTGTTAGTTTCTTCCGTCTTTGGCTCCTATCGTCTATAACAAAAACCTTTTTTGAATAAACTGATAGATCTAAATATTCCCTAAGAAGAAAAAATGTAAAAATCTGTTTTGCATATAAAAATTTCTTGTAACTTATATTTTTAATCACAAATAATGAAAAATGATTATTATTGATATATCAAGCTCTTACAACGGTATTTAGATAATACGAAATATTTTGCGTCCCTTAATTACAACACGATATATAATCGGTTTTAATGAAAATATTATTTGAAGTTTGAATTTAACAAATTAAATATTCTAAATAAGTAAATATAAAATTGCACTTATTTTTGTTTTTGAATTTGGTTTTAATGTTTACTGATTAACTTTGATTAGAAAAAACGGTAAGATTTAATATTCCCTAAGATGGCAGGTTTGATCTCTTTAGTTAACTCAAACTCTCAAAAAATTGTTGACCTGATACTAAATAACATATAGGGGAAACCGGGGCGAAATGAACATATTTTTGCAAAATCGTTGCTGCTGACACATTTTTAATCCAAAAGAAAAAATTAATGGCTCATTTTATATATAATTCATTATATTTTATAAAATAATTTGTTTAACCAAAAAAATATAATTCTGTAAAAAGATATTCAACAATCTATAAACCCATTAGTATTAACCATTTTGCCCCATACGGGGTAAAATAAAACACCCATGGGGCAAAATGAAAGTGTGTAAAATTTAGTAAATTTTATGCTTTAATTTAAAATAAACCTTATATATTGAAAAATAAATATAGATTTAGATCATTTTATTAATAATCAATTACCAGTGACCCAAAATCCCGACATCATGGGGTTGACGTCTATGTGAACAATGAGGTGGTAGTGTGACCACTTTAGTACCATTATCTTTAAAAAATTCACTGCTTTTATGGATATTAGATGGTTATCCATAATTATAAGTGCCTTTGTTTAAAATATAATAATTCAATTTACTGGATTCTCAGTTGAGCATTTAACATATTTTACAAAATGTTTAAACACCCCACAAACTCTTCTTCATTCATCCATCCTGATAAATTGCCACAACCATCACTACCATTAGTTAAAAATTTCACCTTAAACCTTTTCCTAAAATGAAATAAGGTGAAATTAATTGCTCATGATTTAGGGCAATACACTTGGTAACAAGGCTGCCCCTTTCAGCAGAAACAATTGTTCCTATCTAGTAATTAATTAATATAATGTATAATAAACTTGCTTATCAAACTTCTGTGCAACCACTTTAGATGATGAAGGAACTGTTATTAAACCAGTTTCATCTAAATTAAATATGATGCGAGGTTCAAAATCCATTAGATCTATAAGGTTCTAGTAAAAACCATTGATTGCTTCTTTATACCAGATATTCTGGCGAGACTGGTACATCCATTCTTATAGAAATGATAGGAATTCGTATTATAAAATTATGTTCATTTCGCCCCGCATTGAGTAGTGTTTGCAAAATCAATAATGTTTAAAATTAAGCTTTAAGTTAAAATAAATTATATTCTTACAACGAAGTGTTTTTTAAATCTAATTGTAATAACATTAACGAGTTCATATTAAAAATAAAGCAAAATTATTGTTGCTTAAAACATAAACTTAAAATAGCATTTTTTCTTTAAATGAGATTTTCTAAATTTTTTCAAATGGATGTATATGTAAAAAATATAATGAATCGATAGCTTGTTTAAAGATCTACAATATTTAAAATTCAAATATAGTAAATAATTTTTGGCAGAGATATATCCATTAATTTCACCTCACAACCATTTCGCCCCGGTTTCCCCTATTAAAATACTATTTTTTTAAATATGTTATATTGTTACGATGGGGCTGAATGGTTCTAAATCATTTATAAAAAACAATATTAACAACATCTTTTTTTGGGGGTTTTGCCTTATAAATAAGGCTGTAAGTTCTATCAAAGTATTAGTTTCAACATCCTCTTTCTTGCATATTGGTATCCAGGCTCTTTAGTTTAGTATTGCCTCGGGTTGATCTCTATTTAGGCTTCTACAGTTCCAAGTACTAAAACTAATTTATATATTCCTGTCATCTCATAGCAGTCGCTATGATACCAATAATGCGTCTCAAGTATTAGCATACTACTCCACTAACCATTATTCGACCATTAAATTTTTTGCGATATTTTATTATAACCTAAATAAGTACATATTGTACACATTTTTTTAAAACTATATATAATTTTTTTTTGTAAATAAAAATTTTTACTGCCACAATAAAAATTAAAAATTTAATTATATTATAATAATTATAAATATTTTTTATCTTTAAAATTTTATACACATTTTTTGTTTTATATGCCTGTATTAATTAAAAACAAATTATTATATTTCTAAAAACGTTGGCATTACAATTCTTTTTTATATTAATAATAAATTTTTTATTTTTAAAAAAGTTTGTAATGTGTCTCTATATAAAGAATGATTTTTTTACACGATAATGACATCATTAGTAAAGTAACTTGATAGAAAAAACACTTATTAAAAAGGGAATTATTAGTTTTTAATTTTTACTGACATAAGCACAAGTTAAAACAATTATATATATTGTTTAAATTTTAATTTTTGATAGAGAAAGTCTAGAATAATATATTATTTTAGATGCTTATTTTATAAATGACCTCTGATATCAAAACAGATAATTCTTTTTTAAAAATTTAAGAAAAACAAAATACGTTGTACATATCCTCCACGTTGAGCGGCTTTTGCTATATTTAATCAATGCGAAATAACTTAAAAAATTATATAACTTTTTGAAAACACTAAATATAAATAAGTAAACCCTGCTTAATGAAAATCTTGGATTAAAAATGATGCAAACAAAAATAAAACATAAAAATTCATTTAAAAAAATAAAATTATTGTGTGTTTATTTATTTATAAGATTAGACAAAATGGCAAAAACTGTATAAACTTTGGTGCTATAACGCAAAAGAAGAATTATGTCATTTTATAATAAAAAGACAAATATTAAATTACAAATATTTTTCTACTAACGTTATGATTAAACTTTGTTTAGTATAATCTGAATAAATTAAATTTTTCAATAATTTATATATAAAGTATATTTTTTTCATCATAGTCGAAATTGTTTCATGTTTAAAGAAGGTGTGCCCTTTTAGCAACAAATTAAATTTTAATAATTATAAAGATCTGTTCTCATTTAAAACAAGTGAGTAACAATTGTATCAAACATAAAATATCATTTTTCAATTCCATAATAACTATTTTTCATAGGCTAGGCAAATAAAAATAGAAAAATTCTTTTAAAATTTGAATTTATTAAATTTTAAGTTTTATATATAGTAATGAGATTATAAATTTTATCAGGCCAAATATACACGTTTTTATTATGCAAAATATTCTGCATTCCAAGCAATATATGACACGATTTGTTTCCGCGATTTTATTGTAGTTTATAGCTGGCTTACAGATTGTTAAAAAACGGTACCCAGGTTTGATGTAGTAGGTAAGATCAAAATTGTGACATCTACAGTCAATATTTTATTTTAAAGCCCCAAGCTAGATTGATCAATTAGTTGAAAGAAATTTTTTCTTTATATATTTTATGAACTTGCAAAAATATATAAATCTTTTTATATTAATAAATATAGATAAACAAATCATATATGTACAATAATATTTTATTAACATATTTATTCAATACATAACGATCTAGAATTCCCGTTGTTCCTAAATTCCAAAAATGTAGCAGTCTCGTCTTCTTCTTTAACCATTAGTAAATTTTGAATTTTTAACAGTAGTTTATTTTTCTAAATACTTGCAATTTTTTTTCAATTTTAGTGGTAGAATTTTTCGTGCAAAATCCTAAACAATTAGACTTTAGGGTTCTTTATGAATTTATAGCATATAAATGTCGATATTGACCTACGAGAAAGAAAAAAACATAATTAAAAAATAATAATAAATAATAAAAAGGAAAAAGATATTGATTTTTTTTAGTATCATTAATTTTGTGTAAAAGTTTAGTATTTATAAATTCATTAATGATAATAAAACCTACAAAAATAATATTTATTGGCCTCGGATGTCGGCGCCCATTATTTTGCTATTGTTTTATAATAAAATAAAGGGAATATTGGCCACCATAACAAAGTTTAAATTATTATAGTGTTAAAACGTTTTATTCAAAAAAATTTAGACAACATCTTATTAATAAATAGTGCAATTAGTGCTTTACATTTCTAATTTATCTGATAAAGAATAATTTTTAAGACTATAGGCTTTAAGATTAAATCACAGTATAAATACTAATGCTATATCAATCTCCTACACCGAATCGCCACATCATATTTTAACATAAAAATTATATATAAAAAAATACTTAATGTTGTAAATAAAAAGGCTATAGATCCTTTACTTAAATATTTCTGAATTCATTGTTTTTTACTAGAAGGTTAGTTATAATGTTGCCCAAACTGTTTAAAACATTTAAAATAACCAAAGATGTAGAACAAGCTTTATAATAAGCCTAAGCTTATATAACCTTAGTAGCTAACCGATGTTTTCAGTTATCAAAATATAAAGGAAATATTTTTATTTGCTAAATAAAAATGGTAAAATATAACAATACTATATTGAATTGATATTATATTGTAGTAGTGTGTGATGAATGAGTTCGGAATGGCGGAGTCATCATTTTTAATAGAATTAGAATTTTTGAGTAAAAGTAATAAAAAAGTATATATAGAATTAAAAGTAATTAATATAGATATAGATTTTATCATATCACGATGACCTTTCATAAATATCTATATGTACAAAATATATTTTGATCTTATAACCGTACAATAAATTATCTATATTTACCCGGATAAACACCGAGCCATCTTATCTATATATTCCTAAATGATATGGCCTAGCCACCAGGATTTCCCTAATATTAATCTATAGCCCTACCAATCTATTATTCTTTTCAACCTAAACATATATAAGGCGAAATAATAAAAGAAATAAAAGAAAAATTATAACATTATAAAATAATCAAGGAGTTTAGGTAGACATTGAGTTAAGTTAAGTTTTTTATTTCATAAACCTTCTATGAAGAAAATTTAATGTCCAAAATTATTTTGGACCTTTTATTTATATGATATTATAAAAATAATACCTGGTACATCTATATAAGGAAATTTACATATTTATTTTGTAAAATGGATGTCCTCAAATTTAGGCCTTCTTCTCAGATCAAATATTGTAAGCCAGCAACATTTAAAACTTACAAATGAAATGTAAAAATTCAAATTGTATCAAAAAAATTATTAAAAACCTTATTATATGAATTATATTTTAAATTAACACTAAATAACAAAAAAATTCAAAAAAAAACAAATTATTAAGAAACAAATGAGGTAACCCTTTGAAATATAAAAAAAACACATTTACTACATTAATCAAATAATTATAGGTTTTTGTTTTAAGAGAATAGACTTTACAATAGAATCACAAATTTTTTTAAATGACTTTTAAATTCAAATAACAATCGAATTAAAAAAATAAAATTAAACATTAATAGGCTAAAATATTCAAAATTCATGTAACTTTTTATTATACGGTTAAAATTGATATATTAAACAATAAAAATCTTTGAATTAAATTTTTTAGTTAATATAATGATTATTTAATATTTTATACAATAACAAAAGCACAAATACTTACTTATTTTTCTTCTAAAAAATTTCTTGCCCCCCTTTAGAAATCTCTTGACCTTAAATAAGTTTCTGCATACGTCCCTGGTTACATGTATAGTTATCTTAGTCAAAGAAACACTAATCAATTAAGGTAAATGCCTGCATACCCTAGAAGCAATGTTAAATTGATAAATCAAATGCTAGAATATAGTCTTTGTTATGTATAATTTAGTTATTGATATATAGTTTTTTGTAACGAAGGTGGCTCAATAGCCGCCGATAGGGTTTCATGTATTTCGAAATGCCAATTCAGATAAAAGCAGAAACGAATAAATTTTCAAAATGATAAAATTAAAAACCCCAAATTATCTTAGGCAAGCGATAAGACCTAAGTGTATGAAAAATCAATAACATCCTATTGTTCTCATATGTATTTCACATATAAATTTTTATGGGTATTTGAGCCATTACGGAATAATAATTAAAAATTTCCCCCAAAAAAAGGCTATAAAATCCTATGGGTTTGGGATAGAAGAGTCAAATATTAGAGTTATATGTATTTTTTTATGCCAAATAAGAAGAAGCAAGAATAAAAAAAAATAGCTAAAAATGGCAAAAAATTCGGAATATAACAATATAAAACAATTAGGGCGGGCGACGCATTTGACCTAGGCGTTTAAAAGTTAAAAAAAAATACTATTCTGTTTACTACGCAAAGTACATACAAAATTTTGTGGGTTTACTCATTATAGAAAAATAATAAAAATTCGCCCAAAAAATAAAGAAAAGGCTATAAAACATAAGGGTTATTGGTAGAAGAGTCAGATTTGGGAATTATATGTATTTTTATACACCTAATCAGGGGAAAGCAAAACCAAAAAATTTTGCCCAAATAACCAAAAATAGCAAAAAATTCATAAAAAAACAGTTTGAATTGCTCCTGGCGGGCGACTCATAGGACAATGTGGAAAATTTTTTTATAGCGTTATATGAATTTTTTACGCCAAATTAGATGAAAAAATAAACTGAGAAATTGTTTGTGAAAATCCGAAAAATTCATAAAAAAAAACAACTTCAAATGCATAGGCCGGGCGAACCATATGATATAGGTGCATGACACCTAAAATAATAATCTGCCTCCAAGTGTGTATATTTTGTGGGAATCGGTTTAGTCGGTAGAAAGTTATCGGGAATCAAAAATTAGAAAACGCGATTTTTTAAATTGCTTTGGGCGAGCGACCCATAGGACCCAAGCGCATGAAAGATACGTATGAACCGATTTCACCACCTAGAGAATCTAGTAAAATTTCATTGGGATCAAGCCGCTTTTGAGCTTCCTGGTAACAAAAATTTTGATGCTTAAATTTTATAATATATATATATATATATATATATATATATATAGAATATTTGTAAAAGCTATATTTCTGAGCGCAACCTATAGGTTAAATTAAAAATCTGGGGTAAAGAAATTCTTGATAATGTTCACGGTTGCTTTAATCTGCAAGATTTGCATTTTCGTTTTTTTTTAAATTTGAAGTGTGCTTCCCAAAAAAATTTGAGGGAGGCTAGTTGGCAGATTATTTTATAAGCCAAATATTTATTGCATCCTTTAGTGTCTCATTAATCATTGCCTTAATTACATAAGAAGCAACGATTAAGTAATTTCTATTTTTATTTGAATTGATTTTTTTCATGAAAAATTTGTTGTGTTGCCTAAATTTTTCCAACGAAAATTTGATAATTTCTAAAAGATGGCTTTGTAACTTTTGTGTATTTAAATTTTAGCAAAAAAAGAAATAAAATTACAAGACTAAAGAAAACATTGTTTTATTCATTGAAATTTTCATGATAATATTTAGCAATTTATTGGTGAACGTAACGCGAAATCCAATCTCGATATTTAGTGACATCGATATAAACGCTTGGGCAACCTGTTCCACATACATTTGTACCCCAACTAACAACGCCGTATTGAATAAACCTTCCATTTTCAAGGCGAACCAAAGCTCCTCCAGAGTCGCCCTTAATTTGAAAATACGAAACAAATTATATTACTGCACATTTCATATACATTTTTGAGCTCCGAGTAGCCAGCTTTCAGGTAAAAGTACAAAATATATTTAAATGTCCCTGAAAAACAAGAGGTATTTAGGCTTTCAATCTCTTATATATGATGGCATGGCATACCTGTTGAGGTTTTAGCTATTTTAAGTAGCAATATTATCAAGATCGCCAAAAGTTAGCGTATAGGCATAGGCTCACAAAAATACCGGTGGCTGGCTATCTATTCATATACTTACTTAGCTCTGTCCAAAGTGCAAAAAGTGTGCTTGCAAAGCCCCAAGTCCGACTGATCAAGATTAACCCGCGATTAGCATTGTGGGGTTCATATGGACCTCAACACTTTTATTTTGTATATCTTTAAATTTAATGTATATTATTGACCATTTTGTGACTTCTTTCTTAAATATATAATAAACAAAACTAGTAATTAAAATTTGTGTCTAATAACAAAATTAGTTTAGAATTTAGAAATTGAATTGGGGTCCGTATGGACCCCACATGATAAACCTAAAGGTTATTAATCACTATTGCCTCAATCTAAATTTAAAATATAAATAGTAGCAACCTTATTTTTTAGTTATATCTAAATATTTATTATAAAAATAGAAATATTTTTTTCTTTGTAAATGTCTAATTTTTAAGGTAAATAATAGCCAATAATTTTTTATTTCAAAATATTTTTTTTCCATATGAACCAACCTAGAAACATGATTAAATAACTAATTTGATATATTTAAATTAATAATATGTATTTAATGTAATATGCAAATATAAAAATTTTCGACTTTCAAATTTTACTCTGTGTTAAATATTGCAATTTTCATTAATAAACCTATAACTTGAAGTTATAGAGATTTTAAATTGGGGTCCGTATGGACCCCAGTGTGTCATTCGCGTTACAAAATTCTTATTCTACCATTCGCGGGTTAACGGTATATTTTCTATTTAAGACCTAAACTACAAACAAAATTTTATGTTTTATTGTTGTGCATTTGTTTAGGTTCTTTTTCTTTTTTTATTTTTAATTAAACACTTTTTCTTATTCACATTCTTTTATTTGGCAATTATGCTTTTTTAATATATCGTGTTTTCCAATATGACTTAATATTAAATACAATAAAATGTAACATATTTTTTTAAATATAATTAAATTATATACCCTACAAGCATCGACGCCCAGTTTCTTGTAGTGCCCGGCACAAAACATAAAATCTTCAACGTATTTTCCGTTTCTTCGCATCATTGCACGTCGACAAGTGCCCCTGTCTTTTACGGGTAGGCAGACACCTCGGAGACGCACTGGATCATCTCCATTTCCTTTATTTATGAGTATATTAATGTCAGAAAAATTGTATGAAGATATAAATTAATAGATCCCCATGATGGCCATCTCTCATATTTTCCGGGTTTCATAATTATTTCTGTCTTACTCTCCTTAAATCCGTCCATATAAAAAAATGGCCTTTGTGACCAAATAGACAGATTTTGCAATTTTGAGAATAAAAATAACAAGAAAAAAATTCCTGTATCTTGTATTAATCATCGCGATTAACGAAAAACGTTCAAAGTAATCCAGGTCTTACATCAACATTTATTATTTGGCACCCCAACTTTAATATTACATTTATGATCAATTTTTAATATATATTTAAGGTTTAAATTTAACAGTTTAACCGTTTTAAATACAGTAATAGTTTTTTTTGTTTGAAATTTTTAAAAATTTTTAATGTTAAGCTGATTTACTAAGTTTAATTAAAAAAAAACGGCAAACGGATTTAAATCTCTAAGATGGCAGGTTTGATCTCTGTAGTACAAATTTTTTTCCCCTACCACAACACTTATATTTAATACAATTGGTGTGCTTATAAACAAATATCGTGTTGTATAATATTTTAAGAGGTATATATTTTAAACAAAAGTTCTTGTTATTAAACTCAGGGCAAAAATATGCTAATTCAGACCAGTTAAAATATTAGAAAAAATATGTTTCTATTTTAATAAATACTTTTTTATAGATTAAATATTTTTAATAAAACTTTCTTCATGCACCCTATATAAATCCAAAATAAATTTTATAACATAAATTCAGCCTTATTTAGAGAAGGATAAAGCCAGACCCTTTTGAAAAAGAATATACTGTGGTATTTCATTTACATATTAAAATTTTTATACCCCCTCCCCCCCCCTCCGTCCCCACCGCCCCCTCCCTCACTAACCATTCATTTATGTCAAATAAACAAATTTGTCGCATATTTAGATATTATTTGTTTTGTAGTATTGGAAAATCATCATCACTTGTTATTCCGTAGCCCGAAACGTAGGTGTCTATACCGTTTGGGGGTGTTTTTGCACCTTGGCCAGGTAGGCAAACTGCCCTGACACTATCCGTGTAACCTTGTATAGGGGTTCGCAATTTAATGAGGGCCATATCAACCTTCACATCTGGCTGATAAATGTCCGATATCCGTATTAGGTTTGACGGGCCTGCTTCTTCGAACGTAGTTACGCCTACATGGAATGCCAGTTCCTCTAAACTGCAAAAAAAATATTTTTTTTCTATAATTAGGAGAGATACAAAAATATACAAGGTTTATAGAATGTTGAAAAAAATATATACATGTCATGAGTCATGACATTAAAATGCATGGATTTACGCCCTTTTGTCGATGATATTTGACAAAGAGCCACGAAAATTGATATCTCATAAATTTATTTGCTTTTTAATGAATTTTAGTAACGGAATTTATTTAAGTTAATTGTAGGCAGAGATATATTAAAATTATTCTTTGACTATTTCCTCAAGCCTTTTGAACAACGGTTTTATACAATCGATCAAGATTTATATTCTGTAAACTACTTACTTTTCTACGCAATGGTAAGCAGTCAGGATGTATTCTTTGTTCAAAATTGAACCTCCGCATATTTGCTTCCCTTTGCGAATTACTATAACCTTTAAATTTATAAACACAAAAAAAATTACAGGTATATACGAAAAACCTTTTAAATGTGCGATGAACCAACTGGGTATAGTCAGTTATAACCATGTTTGACTAAGCTAAAAAAATTAATTAAATTATGTTCGCTTAATTATATACAATTCAGTTGCTGGCACAGTTTTATTGTACAAAGTACTCAAAATCTATTTTTAAACAAAAAAATAATAAAGCAAATTATTTTTTCAAATAATAACTCTTAAAAAACAAACTTGATTTCACTTAAAACATTTTGCCATAACTTTCAATTAGTGACCCTCGCTTGCCAAGTAGTTTAATATAGATTACGTTATTAATATAGAATGGATAAATGACATTTTATATTTTACTTCTAACACTCTAATAAGCGGGACCGTTTACTAGAATGATAGCATATCAAGCAAGATTGAGCATTTTAAAAAGAATTGTAGTTTCATTGTAAAAATGAAGAATATATACAATTAAACCGTACGGAATATGCTTAAAATAAAAATTAGTAAAGTAATAAAATTAATAAATTTAAAGGGTGGGTAAATTACTTGCCAAGGCCAAACGGTAATACTTTGATCTAAACCACCAGCGATGGCCGATATTTCAGGCAGTAGACTGCTACTATTACCATAATCGATAGATCTTGCTCGTTTCTTGGCACAATTTACTATACCTGTTTGACCAGTTAAAGTAATCCCACATTCCTGTCCAGCTAATTAATATGCAAAAAAAAAAATAAATGACAAATATTGCTGTAAAGTTTTTTTAAACTTCCCTTCTTATTTTTTATTGCTGTGGGGAGCGAACAAAAATCAATTTTTACCAAATATTTAATACTTAAAATTTTTGATCTATTCATCATAAATTATTATTTATTGTTTTTTACAATATTTACTTACATCCTAAGAAATTACTCAATGTATTAGAAACGTTATATTTGTTTTCTAAATCCATAATTTTATAATCATTAATTTAAAAATTCTAAAAATATTTTCCAACATTAAATTCTAGGAAAACTCTTAAACTTTATAAAATTTTGGCAAAATGAACTATGAAGGCGTCCTTGAGTAAAAGTTAACAAATTTGACCTAGTAAAAGAAATAAGTGTTCAAAAGAGAATTAGTTTTATAATACTTAATATATGCAGAAGGGCACAACTACCAATCACTAGAATATTTAAGAATTCGTTTTTCATATTTCAGATAGTTGGCAAAATAAAAATTCTAAATTATGGCTAACGTGACGGTCTGATATAAGTGGTCGATTTTATGCAATATTATGGCAAAATTGTATTTACTTTTGTAATGTCAATACTACCACAGTTAACCAAAGCAGATATTACATGATCTAAACCTGTGTTTTTTTAAGTTTAATTTTACCTAGTTTACTCTTTTTTAGTGGGTTAAAGTATCAGAGAGGCGTAACTGATCACAAATATTTGTAACTGTTAAATCGCTTTAAAGTGGTGTCAACAGTGCTCATATTATTTTTCTCCTGTTTTTTACCTTTTAAAATGCACCTATTAAATACTTAATATTTTTTTAAAAATATTGACTTTTTTAAATTGAGACATTTAATGACAGCTCTTTTTTTGATATCAGCTACAAACTCTCACGTAGCTGCTACCATTTGAAATTTGAAAAGCTTTATAAGTTGTTTTTCTTTACCGATCAAAACAAGCATTTTTATGATTAAATTGGCAACTTTTTGTAAAAATAAGTTTTTATAAAAAAAAAATTTTAATTTTTGAAAAATCCAGCCTCAACTTTAAACGTACCCATCGAACTTGTTAAAAAACAATAATTTTTAAATGTTTAATTCCTCCTAGCAAAAACTGTCGGCCACTCAACAGCCCAGTCTATACACAAATCAGATATGTAATTTATCGTTAAAAAACAAATTGAATATTTTTTTCTAAATTTTTTGATACTTTTGGCAGTAGTTATGGGTAATTGGTGGTATAATAATTAGGCAGAAATTTTAGTTAAATTCTAAATATATTTAGATAATCGCATTCAAGTTACATACATAAATAGGTAGGAAGACGACTTCCTGACTGCTCTATAATATTTGGACCTTTAATATATTTCAAAGTGCAGAATCTTAGAAAATAAATATATTGACATACTTGCTGTTCTTAATTTTTTAGAGTGGCCTCCATTTTTTCATTCGTGAACGGTTCCGGCAGGGCTTTACTCCGCAACATTCTGCACAGAGTCGAATAAAATTTTAGGCCTAGTCTCTCAAAAAATTAGAAGAAGGGTTTGGGAATTGTTCGCGGTCACCCATCTAACTACTAACCAGGCTCAGTATTGCTAAACTTGAGCACAGCAAAGTTTACATGGCTCAAGGTCACTTTTATATATTTTTATATTGAAGCAGAATTTTTAGCTTATATCATAAAATTCGCCGTAAATGAAAAAATAAATCAAGGGCTGTGCTGGTTCATTATATGTGTCAGGCCGGTCGAGAGAGATTATCATGGCCATGTTTGAGCTCTCTCGGGATTGCACAAGAATTTTTGGTGACACCAAATATGTACGAAAATAATTTGATTGGTCAACCAATCAAAAATTAGCTTGGATATTATAATCATTAAACTAACCCTAAATTAGTTTAACGTACCGTTATGCTAATCTTACTCTAACCTTAAGCTACTACATTGTTATACTATCCCCACCCTAACACTAAGCTAACCTCACCCTAACCTTATGACAAACTTACCCTAACCCTAAATAAACCTTACCAAAACTCTAAGTAAACCTCATACTAAGCTTATCCTAATCAAAATTTTATCTCAACCAAACGTTGAACTAACCTAAATCTAACTTTGTCCTAACCTAACCCAAAAGTATATCACAATGTTACCATAATTTATGGATTTTCGTTATTTTATGGATTTTCGTTTCGCACAACTTTAGGTCCACCAAATTTTTATGATTACATAAATGTTAAGTATTCTTAGACTTCCATGAAAGAAAAACGATGCTAGGTGTCGTATTTAGGTGAAATCTCAATTTGAAAAAAAAATGAAACTTTTGGCAAATAAAGCAGCTAAAGCTATTTTAATCGACATGAACAAAAATACTTTACGCATATATTTTTCATAAAGGTTTATTAAATTTTATAGAAATTTGGAGAAACATCCCAACACCAGTTAATTTTTTGTGAGTTCTGACCATTTGATAAAAAAAATTACAGATTTAGTTATATTGCATTGCTAATGAATATTTTTTTTAGAAATTATTCCTCCATCGCTTCATTTTGATTTTACACGTAATAGTTATTTTTTCCAGAATTGGAAATAAGCTCATTTTTAACTAAACTTTGTTTGTTCTTTAAGGCGCATGCATTTCTACACAAATTATTTAATTTTAAATATGTTTATAATGCGAATTTATATGATTGATGACTCTAAAATTGTGTTTTATGTTAAATAAAGTTATAATTTTTTTTCATACGAACTGTAAGCCTCATTAAGCAGTTCTAACGGACCTTTGGTCGGCAGACCTACAGATCCAGCGGTGTGATAAAAAAATTGGGTTTAAAGTCTGTTCCATACCTTTTTCTATACATGAGCGCCATATTCTGTTTGTGAGCTTCGACACTTTTAGCCCTATGATTATTATCGCCAGGTTAACTAGTAAGGTTTAATTACAAACCCGGGACCTAGTTTAACCAGGCTTTCATTGTAAGCCTTTTGTTTAACTAACGAGTGGCACTGTGGGATTCATACCTCAACACATCTTTAATTTTTAATATATTTAAAAATTTGATATATTATTGATCAAATGTTAGTGATTTTTGCTTAATTACATAAAAAATAAATTTTTGATTTGGTCTAGCCTACAAAATTTGTAAAATTAGAAGTTTGATTAGAATTAATGTGAAAAACAACCATGATATATTTAAATTTAAATTGGAAAAATTGCAACCTTGTTTTCTATGATAACATAGGTTATTAAATGTAGAAAAAATAAGTTTATGAAAACATAAAAGTATACCTCCCCATAATGGTCTTGTCTCATATATTTATCGTTTTTCGTAGTTTCCTATGCCTTGGGCCCCTTGAATCCGTTCATATCTATGGCCTTTTTTAAACAAAATTGACAGATTAGAAAAAATTCAAAAATCTTTTTTTAACACATAAAAATCCCCAGCAACTTATATTTATCATCTCAGATAATGATAAATATTTTTAGGATATTAAGCTGTTACATCAGCATTTAGATTATACAAAATATTTCGCATCCAAATTTAATTAGGACAGGTAATTAATAAAAATATAATTTGAAGTTTAGTTTAACAGTTTAGTTGTGAATATGCAAAAAAAATCAATTAATTTTTGTTGAATCTTTTTTGTTTTTTTTTTACATTTTTTTCTAAATTTTTAATGTTTATAGCTAATAAGTTTGATTAGGAAACTCGGTAACTCTCAAAAATTTTGACATGCGTACTCTGTTTAATAAGTATATTAAAAGTTTGTATAATTATATTGCTATGAATTTTTTTTTCTACATTTAAATTTTCAAGATAAGCAATAGTCGGTTTTTTTTAATTTATCATAAATCTTTTAAAAATGTTCTGCCTTTAAAAATAAAGATATATTTAGTTAATTGAGAATATATATTAATGTAGAAAAAAAACAAATTTCTTATTTTTAAAATTTTTTTCTACGTTACGTTAAATAAAATTTACACAATGAAAGAGCAATTCAATATAAAATCTCACAAGAGGGCAAACTTTGAGTGTACTTAAGTATAAACTTTAAAATAATTATCTTTATGTCTCAAAAACCCGAAAATTATTGTTTAGGTCTTAAAAACGCACAAAAATAATTAAGCGCACAATGGTAATTTTATAATTTATATAGTCCTTAAACAAAATAACAAATTTTAAAAATTAATCGTTTTTGCGACAACTAGGGGACTTTTAGCCAGTTTCAAAATTAATAAAAGTTACCAGAATATGGCTAAATAAAAGAAAAATCGGAACAAATATTGTTAATGTTTGCATTTGCGACAACTTGATGATATTCTCACACAATGCTAAAATAGTATTTTTTTACAAAAATTTATATATTACACCTATTCAAAAGAGTATAGTTCGACATAAAATTTAAGGCATTTGAAAATGATGACATATTTGAATAGCAAATGAACAAATTACCAAAATATTATTTATATAAAACTTTAAAACAAAAAAAACGGAAAATTAGTTAATTTTTAAATTCTTTGCATTTGCAATTGGTGTCATTAACATATGCCTTAGGAAAACGTACAAAACAATATTAAGTATTTTATAGAATCATGCTTTTTTGGATTTTGTTTTTCTGAATTTTTATATTTTTTGACATTTTTCCGTGCTTCAAGTAATACTTTAATGTTTTAAGTAATTTTATAAGGGATTTTTCTTTAGACCCACCACTTATATATAGATGCCCAAACAAAAACTTTTTCATTACATATTTGTGCAAGTTTTTGGCTTCGCTTTTAGATATTCTAGGGGCGATTTTCAAATAAAAGGCTTTGTTTGCGCGCTTTCGAGAGTCATGGGTCATGTGCTATTGAGTCCTAGGGGTGCTTTAAAGACAGCTGGGTGTTATTTTAAGAATCCATTGTCTAAATTATTTTAAATTTATATTGTGGGTTTTTAAGACCAGTCAGGGCGCTTTTTTTGTATCCCAAAGTGTTTTTTTTACTTGCTCAATTTTAGTCTCCGGTGCACTTTCAAGAATAAAGAAAAATGCAGCTTATGGTAGATTATTCGCGAGCTTTTGAGAAAATTCATAAAGGCTAAGTGCTTTTAAGGCCATACTTGGGCGCTATTAGAATGCATTTGTGCTGCGCTTTTGAACAATCAGCTAATTAAATGGTAAAACGCCACTTTGAATGCATGTAAACATTGAGTAGTTAATCTCAAATTGGATTCCAAGCTCTGAGAAGTCGTTTTTATAAAATAAATATTAGCAATTAGTTTAAAGCTTGTCCTAGCCACTCTACGTGAAGGTAACCACGGCAATCATTTTGGTTTTTAATTTTTTTAATTTGTCATTAAATTCCCTAGATAGAAAAAATTTCTATTCTACTTATTGGAGTCCCTCAAATTACCTATATCTTAAAAAAAACAATTTAAAATCAGAGCATATAACACATAGGTGAAAAGAAAATCTAATTAAGAAGGCCAGTTGTATTTTAATGACTAATTTCGCGACCTCGCATAAAATACTTTTTATTTTTTTTCTAAAATAAACAAGAAATAAATTTTTAAGTATGTCAAACCCTTATATCAACATTAATGTTAAAGAATATTTGGCGAACACATTTCCAAAAAATTTTGTGAATTTTAAATTTAAAAGTTTAACTGATTTATTTAAAAAAAAATTTTTTTGTTATAACTAACTTGTAAATTTTGATTAAATTTCGGGTTTAAAATTTCTATGATGGCATGTCTAATATCTAAAGTTAGCTCATAACTTTCAGGTTGTTGATTTATGTTATAAGGCCGGGTGCCGACCTGCTCGAATAAAAGCCCGGGCGGGAAAAATACGGATAGGGCCTGAATAAAAAAAATATAATCCATTGCCATATTTTTTTTACACAGGTCGACAAAAATCAGTGAATAAAAGATAATTATGATACACTGGCGGAAAATTTCATGATAATGTTATCTCATATATATTTTCCGTTTTCCAAAATGTTTGGACTTCGGCTATAGTCTTATGTATATATCAAAAAATGGCCAAATTTTATGAAATTGACATATTTTGCAACCTAAATACTATAAAGAGACAATTAAAAATTTTTTATTCAAATAACTTGTAACTTACATTTTTTATGTCATGTAACGAGTAATAAAATTTTCAAGTATATGAGACTTTTACATAAACATTTAGGCTATACAGAATTGACACCCCAAATAGGACACAATTTATTAACGGTCTTAAAAAAATTATTGTTTGAAGTTTTGAATAAGGCTATTATTTTTTTTGAATCTCTTTTGTTAATTTTTTACAATTTATAAAAAATTATTGTAGCTATCTTACAAAGTTTAATTATAGTAAACGGACATGAAAGTCCTAAGATGGCAGGCCTCTCTATAATTAGCTCATAATTCTCAAAAATTTATTAACTGTGTTATAAACAACAACTAAAAATGATAAAATTATTATTACGCGATAAAGATACTTTTACACTTGTATTTATTTGTAATTTTAATGCAGAAAATATTTAGGTTGTAACAAAAAAATTTTGGGCCAAATTTTCAGGCAGGGCCGGATCGGGCCTAAAATTAAACATTTAAAGTTCGGGCCCAACTGGTTAAAAAATTTTCATGCCGTATTTTTAAATTCGGGCACGACGGAATAGGCCCTATTTAAAATCTAAAGTCCGGGTCGGACCTACATTGAAAAATATGTCGGGTCTGGGCCGGAATATCAAGGCCAGATTTGAGCTCTAAATATTTAGTAAGCCATTTATCAGATAATTTTTAACTAATAGCCATCTAATTCAGGTGGCGGAGATGGTAAAAATTGAAGCCACTATATAAAAATTCTGCCCATCATGTCCAATCCACTGATTCATTCATCTTGAATTTTTTAATGTTTATTTAGCGTTTCTATTGATATAATGATATTTTAATAAAAATTATTTAATATGTGCCATTTATAATTAGGTTAAACAGAAAAGAGATTAAATTACAACAATGGCTTTTAATTGGCATGCAAAAATAGAAGGAAAGGGCATACACATAAAAATTTGAAAAATTTGTTGTTTTCCCAACTGATTGCTAATATTTTTATTATAAAGTTGCGATTTACAAGTTAGGTAAAAATTAGATAAATAATTCTAAAATGGATTGTTAATTCCATTCGCATTTGGGCAGATATTGAACGAGTTTTAATGAAGGAGGGACGGCGGTGGGGCAAGTGTGCCAATTTGAAAAAATAGTTAAAAATCATATCTCGGGAGCCTGCATCAGGTCGCGACCTCTCACTCCCGGCTCTGATAACACAGGTCATTTTTGAGAGTTAAGAGCAACCACAGATATCAAACCTAAGGGATTTTCAAATACGTTTACCGTTAGCTATAAACATTGAAATTTTTTTTTAAAAATGTAAAAAAAAACAAAATTAAATTGAAAACTTTTTTTATATTCACAACAGCCAAAATACAAACTTCCAATAGCATTTTTCTCAAAACTGATGATAAATCGTGCCTTTAAGGTTGTGGTGGCAAAAATTATGTACAATAAAATTATAAATCCTTAATATACTTAAATAAAAGTCTTCAATTTTCAAAACAAAAAAAAATAAATTACAAGCTTTCGTATAAAAAATAATTTTTTTTATTTTTTCCGTATTTTGAGGTCGCATTGTCAATTCAGTCATACAGGGGTAGGTATGAAACGCAAAATCTTAAAACGCAAAAAGCGGAAGTCATAAATCATTTTTAATGAGTTTTTGCGTTTCATACCTAGAGTTTTTGCGTTTCATACCATTTTGGTATGAAAAGCCTAAAATGCAAAAAGCGGGTGTAATTAATCAATTTTTTTACGAGTTTTTGCGTTTTAAGTTTTTGCGTTTCATACTAAAAATTTTTTTTTTGAGTTTTAGGCTTAAATGAGTTTCTAATGGTTTATAATGGGGAAATTAATAATTTTTTTCCGCGTTTTTGCGTTTTAAGATTTTGCGTTTCATACCAAAAAATTTTTTTTTCGGGTTTTCGACTTAAATGAGTTTCTAATGGTTTATAATGGGGAAATTAATAATTTTTTTTAGCGTTTTTGCGTTTTAAGACTTTGCGTTTCATACCAAAAAAAATTTTTTTTTAGATTCGACTTAAATAAGTTCCTAATGCATTATTATGGACCAAGAGCCCGTTTTTTCCGCGTTTTTGCGTGTCATACCAATTTTCCGAGTTTTTGCGTTTCATACCAAAAAAATTTTTTTTTAGATTCGACTTAAATGGGTTCCTAAAGCATTATTATGGACCAAAAACCCGTTTTTTCCGCGTTTTTGCGTTTCATACCAAATTTTTTCCGAGTTTTTGCGTTTCATACCAAAAAAATTTTTTTTCGGGTTTTTGACTTAAATGAGTTCCTAATGGTTTATAATGGGGAAATTAATAATTTTTTTCGGCGTTTTTGCGTTTTAAGATTTTGCGTTTCATACCAAAAAAAATTTTTTTTTAGATTCGACTTAAATGAGTTCCTAATGCATTATTATGGACCGAAAACCCGTTTTTTCCGCGTTTTTGCGTTTCATACCAAATTTTTTACGAGTTTTTGCGTTTCATACCAAAAAAATTTTTTTTTCAGATTTTCGACTTAAATGAGTTTCTAATGGTTTATAATGGAAAAATTAATAATTTTTTCCGCGTTTTTGCGTTTTAAGATTTTGCGTTTCATACCAAAAAAAATTTTTTTTTAGATTCGACTTAAAAGAGTTCCTAATGCATTATTATGGACCGAATATCCGTTTTTTCCGCGTTTTTGCGTTTCATACCAAATTTTTTCCGAGTTTTTGCGTTTCATACCAAAAAAAATTTTTTTTTTAGATTCGACTTAAATGGGTTCCTAATGCATTATTATGGACCGAATACCCGTTTTTTCCGCGTTTTTGCGTTTCATACCAAATTTTTTACGAGTTTTTGCGTTTCATACCAAAATTTTTTTTTTTCGGGTTTTCGACTTAAATGAGTTTCTAATGGTTTATAATGGGGAAATTAATAAATTTTTTCCGCGTTTTTGCGTTTTAAGATTTTGCGTTTCATACCAAAAAAAATTTTTTTTTTGGATTCGACTTAAATGAGTTCCTAATGCATTATTATGGACCGAATACCCGTTTTTTCCGCATTTATGCAAATAAAAATTTTACATTTGATATCTGACATGGTATTAACAAGTGGCCACTTCGCGCCGAAGTTCCTAATGCAAGCTCGGTCTCCAAAAAAAATACATTGGATATCTGACAAGGTAGTAACAATTGACCCCCGAGCCGACGCTTCTAAAAGCGTATTCAGTAACCGTTCCTAAGGTAAAATAGTTGGGCCGAATTGGGCAGAACATGCCAAGCCTATGCATTTTCAAATCCGCCATTTTTTAATTAATCAATGTAAATATATATACAAATTTATTTATGCTTAAATAATCTGGAATATAAACATTTAAATGGTAGGAAAAAAGTTATTTCATAGCCTACATTTATTTGATATATAAATATATTCTATCAATAGATATATGTTACAAACAATAAAATCTATTATTTTAAATCAGTAAAATTATTTATTCATTGTAATAGGTCTATAATAGGTCTAACAAATCATATTGAAAAACATACATTAATGTTGGGTCGGGCTGCTGAGTTTAAAAAAAATAAATTTAAATTATGGTTGGGCTGATTTCTATTTTATAATTGCCTTTTTGTTTCTAATTATTAGCTTAAGAATTAATTAGCATATAGCGATGATCATTTTAATACCATTGAATTGCCTAGGTTTCCAACGGCTAATTGGGATAACCCTAACTATAACGCAAAAACTCGGAAAAAATTTGGTATGAAACGCAAAAACGCGGAAAAAACGGGTATTCGGTCCATAATAATGCATTAGGAACTCATTTAAGTCGAATCTAAAAAAAAAATTTTTTTTGGTATGAAACGCAAAATCTTAAAACGCAAAAACGCGGAAAAAATTTATTAATTTCCCCATTATAAACCATTAGAAACTCATTTAAGTCGAAAACCCGAAAAAAAAATTTTTTGGTATGAAACGCAAAAACTCGTAATTGGTATGAAACGCAAAAACGCGGAAAAAACGGGTATTCGGTCCATAATAATGCATTAGGAACTCATTTAAGTCGAATCTAAAAAAAATTTTTTTTGGTATGAAACGCAAAATCTTAAAACGCAAAAACGCGGAAAAAATTTATTAATTTCCCCATTATAAACCATTAGAAACTCATTTAAGTCGAAAACCCGAAAAAAAAATTTTTTGGTATGAAACGCAAAAACTCGTAAAAAATTTGGTATGAAACGCAAAAACGCGGAAAAAACGGGTATTCGGTCTATAATAATGCATTAGGAACCCATTTAAGTCGAATCTAAAAAAAAAATTTTTTTTGGTATGAAACGCAAAATCTTAAAACGCAAAAACGCGGAAAAAAATTATTAATTTCCCCATTATAAACCATTAGGAACTCATTTAAGTCGAAAACCCGAAAAAAAATTTTTTTGGTATGAAACGCAAAAACTCGTAAAAAATTTGGTATGAAACGCAAAAACGCGGAAAAAACGGGTATTCGGTCCATAATAATGCATTAGGAACTCATTTAAGTCGAATCTAAAAAAAAAAATTTTTGGTATGAAACGCAAAATCGCGGAAAAAACGGGTATTCGGTCCATATTAATGCATTAGGAACTCATTTAAGTCAAATCTAAAAAAAAAATTTTTTTTGGTATGAAACGCAAAATCTTAAAACGCAAAAACGCGGAAAAAAATTATTAATTTCCCCATTATAAACCATTAGGAACTCATTTAAGTCGAAAACCCGAAAAAAAAATTTTTTGGTATGAAACGCAAAATCTTAAAACGCAAAAACGCGGAAAAAATTATTAATTTCCCCATTATATACCATTAGAAACTCATTTAAGCCTAAAACTCGAAAAAAAATTTTTTAGTATGAAACGCAAAAACTTAAAACGCAAAAACTCGTAAAAAAAATTGATTAATTACATCCGCTTTTTGCATTTTAGACTTTTCATACCAAAATGGTATGAAACGCAAAAACTCTAGGTATGAAACGCAAAAACTCATTAAAAATGATTTATGACTTCCGCTTTTTGCGTTTTAAGATTTTGCGTTTCATACCTACCCGTCATACAGGCCATTTTTTTTAATATAGACATAGCAAAATTGACAAAAGCGAAAGAAACTACAACAAATGAAAATCTATAGTGAGATAAAACCATCGTGGGAATTCATTCATTTCATTTTTCACCCCCTCTTTTCTCTGACATTACATTTGTCCTGAATAAAAAGTGTCTAAAGGCATGAGAAGTTTGAGATATTGTTCCCAAAATGTTTAAATAGTTTTTAAATAATTTATTAATAATTATTTTATCTAGACAATAACCGTTAATATAAAAAAAGTACAAAACATAAAAAATAGGGGGATGTTTATGAAGAAATGAGGAAATTTAAGAATGTGTATATATAAAAAATGTATCATTTAATTATGTAATTTATTTCTAAGTAATATTAAAGCCCAAAGGCATATAAAACAATATTTATTTTTTACATTCTGAAAGATGTTCCCAGAAATGGGAATAAAAAATTTTTTTAAAATGCTAATTTGAGCAAATAGGCTAAAAATAACGATTTATAGTTATACGAATGAAGACTAGTCCTTGCCGGTTCTAATTAATTTTCGGTTTAAGAAGCTTTGTAGTTGAAGGCAAGGTAAAGCCAAAATAGGCGTAAGTTACATTAATAAACATGCCTACCAAGTTTGGTAACTAAAGGAGTAATTTTAGGTGTATATGTTACTATTATAAAGATATTGGTAAGGTAAAATCCATACAATGCCCAGCTTGTCCCACACAATATTGATCCATAGGTCAAAGGCATTGAGATATTTGAAGAAGTTTGGTTCTTTAATGAGTAAATCTAGTATTCGACAAGTCAACAAAATTCAGTCATTATTTATGTTTAAGTTTAAAGAAATATAAAACAGGTCAACAAAAATTAATGAAAATTGAAGAAAGTTGTGAAACTTTAGGGAAATAATCTACAGGATGGTCCCAAATATTATTTTAGTTTCCACAATATTTTACGAGCTAATTACATGGATGAAAATTGAAAGAAAGACCATATAATTTTGCGAAAAAAACAAACCAAAAAATTAAAATAATTTTTTTTATATTTATCAACTGTAACTTTATCTTAACTTTTATTGGTATATTTTTGTCGAACAGGATACCTGTCAACGATCTCCATTTTAGCCACCCAACTTTGAGTTTGTTCCTAACTTCTTGCTCGACGTTTTCATCGGATTGTAGGTAAGCACCTAGGTAGGTTGCTGTTAGCTTTGATTTGAGAGACCAGTCATCGTTACTAGTTGTTCACCTTCTGAGCCTCCCCGAAAACTATCAATTCAGTTTTGTTTTTGTTAATTTTTAGGCCTAGCTTTTCAATCGCTTTTATCCAATTATTCAGACTTTCACACATCTCCTGCGGGTTTTCAGCCATTAGTAGAATGTCGTCAGCTTACAGTATGTGCCACGGTCCATCACCGCGATGAATAGGGACTTAGGGCCGAACCTTGGTGCACACCTTCATTAATTGTAAATCCTTTTGATGTTCCTGACGAACTCCTTACATACGTCAAATTTCTTTCATACATACTCTGAACCAACTTGCTATACATCTCAGGAACATTCTTTCTCCTCAAAGCCCACCATACTACTGATCTTGGAATTTTTTCGAAAGCTTTTTCCAAATCTACTAATGTGCAGTAGAGCTTTTTATTCTTTCTCGTGAAACGTTCTGCCATGTTGCGCACGGCATGAATCGCGTCAATTGTCGACCTTCCTTTCATGAACTCGCATTGCTCATTACCTATATCGATTACGTCTCTTAATCTGGCTTCTATGACTTTTTCGAAAAGTTTGAAAGTATGTGACATTAGTTTGATGCCTCTGTAATTGTGACAGTCAAATGCGTCGCCTTTATTTTTGAAGATTGGAATAATGTAACTTTCTTGCCAATTCGGAGGTATTTTCTGATATGTTAATATCGAATTGAATAGAGTCGTTAACGCCGAAATTCCCTCATCTTCTAAAGATTTCCAGCACTAAATGGGTATGTTGTCGGGACCTGTCGCTTTCCTGTTTGAGCACTATTTGAGCTGTAGGCTGACTTCTGATTTTGAGATTGGTGGTATTAGGTTACAGTTTAGGGGTATCTCCTCGAGCTCAATTTTATTTGTGCCGCTGTTTAGTAATTCATTGAAGTAATCTTTCCAACGCTCCAGTACCTTTGTTTGGTCTACGAGAAGCTTGCCTTCTTTGTTTTTGATGAACTTTACGTTTCCGTCACAATCTCTTGACTGTCTTTCACGTTGCTTTGCCATCTTGTATACCAAATTTCGCCCACTTTTGGTGGCCATCTCCTTGTATGCTTGTTCATATACTTTCTTTTTCGCTTCTCGTACGACATTTCTTACATTGTTCTTTGTAATCAAGCTTGTCGTTGATCAGTTGACTCTTTTTCCATCGTTTGAGCAGCTTTTTCTTTTCTGATATTTCCCTTTCAACTCTTTCATTCCACCACCATGTAATTCTTCTCTTATCACGCCCACCTTTTGTAGTTCCAAGTATTTCTTTCCCAGCCGCTTTGAGTTTTGAAGATAACTCGCACCAGAACTGCGTAGGACTTGGTATGATTTCGCAATTGTATTCGCTGTCAAGGTTGCAGGTGATTGCGAAGGCTCGTTTCTCTCCTTGAGCTTTGACCATTTGATTTGGGGAAAAAATTTTGTTTTGCTAAGCCTATGTTTCTGGCGCTGAAACATGAAGTCCATTACGAGGAGTTGTTGCTGCGCAGATATGGTTTCTGGGATGATGCAATCTTTGATTCGTTTAAGCTGTCGTCTCGAAACTAGCATGAAGTCTATTTGAGATTGATTGGAACCACTTTGGTAGGTAATGAGGTGGGATTTTCTTTTGCTGAAGAAGGTATTGGCAATGGCCATGTCGAAAGCTTGGGCGAATCTTAGCAAGTGCCCTCCGTCATCATTGATTGCTCCATAACCTTTGCCTCCGTGAACTCTTTCGTACCCCACATTTTCTTCTCAATCCCCTCCAATCATTGTCAGTTCCTCGTTTGGTATGTCCATCAGCACTGCTTCTAGCATTTCACGAAAATCATACCAAGTCCTACGCAGTTCTGGTGCGAGTTATCTTCAAAACTCAAAGCGGCCGGGAAAGAAATACTTGGAACTACAAAAGGTGGGCTAAGAGAAGATGGTGGTGGAATGAAAGAGTTGAAAGGGAAATATCAGAAAAGAAAAAGCTGCTCAAACGATGGAAAAAGAGTCAACTGATCAACGACAAGCTTGATTACAAAGAACAATGCAAAGTTGTGAGAAATGTCGTATGAGAAGCGAAAAAGAAAATATATGAACAAGCATACAAGGAGATGGCCACCAAAAGTGGGCAAAATTGGTATACAAGATGGCGCAACGTGAAAGACAGTCAAGAGATTGTGACGGAAACGCAAAGTTCATCAGAAACAAACAAGGCAAGCTTCTCGTAGACCAAACAAAGGTACTGGAGCGTTGGAAAGAATACTTCAATGAATTACTGAACAGCGACACAAATAGAATTGAGCTCGAGGAGATACCCAAACTGTAACCTAATACCACCAATCTCAAAATCAGAAGTCAGCCTTCAGCTCAAAAAGTGCTCAAATAGGAAAGCGACAGGTCCTGACAACATACCCATTTAGTGCTGGAAATCTTTAGAAGATGAGGGAATTTCGGCGTTAACGACTCTATTCAATTCGATATTAACATATCAGAAAATACCTCCGAATTGGCAAGAAAGTTACATTATTCCAATCTTCAAAAATAAAGGCGACGCATTTGACTGTCACAATTACAGAGGCATCAAACTAATGTCACATACTTTCAAACTTTTCGAAAAAGTCATAGAAGCCAGATTAAGAGACGTAATCGATATAGGTATTGAGCAATGCGAGTTCATGAAAGGAAGGTCGACAATTGACGCGATTCATGCCGTGCGCAACATGGCAGAACGTTTCACGAGAAAGAATAAAAAGCTCTACTGCACATTAGTAGATTTGGAAAAAGCTTTCGAAAAAATTCCAAGATCAGTAGTATGGTGGGCTTTGAGGAGAAAGAATGTTCCTGAGATGTATAGCAAGTTGGTTCAGAGTATGTATGAAAGAAATTTGACGTATGTAAGGAGTTCGTCAGGAACATCAAAAGGATTTACAATTAATGAAGGTGTGCACCAAGGTTCGGCCCTAAGTCCCCTACTATTCATCGCGGTGATGGACGTGATCTCAAAAAGCGTTGCCACAAATCCACCGTGGCACATACTGTACGCTGACGACATTCTACTAATGGCTGAAAACCCGCAGGAGATGTGTGAAAGTCTGAATAATTGGATAAAAGCGATTGAAAAGCCAGGCCTAAAAATTAACAAAGACAAAACTGAATTGATATTTTCGGAGGCTCAGAAGGTGAACAACTGGTAATTAACGATGACTGGTCTCTCAAATCAAAGCCAACGGCAACCTACCTAGGTGCTTACCTACAATCCGATGAAAACGTCGAGCAAGAAGTTAGGAACAAACTCAAAGTTGGGTGGCTAAAATGGAGATCGTTGACAGGTGTCCTGTTCGACAAAATTATACCAATAAAAGTTAAGGGCAAGGCTTACTCAAGGATAGCACAACCGGCAATAACATACGGCTTAGAAACAACAGCGTTAAGGAAAAGCGACAAAAGAATACTACAAACGATGGAAATGCGCATGCTGCGGATGTTTCTCGGGGTGACTCGCAAATACAAGATCCGCAACGATCATATACTTGGAAGTTTACACATAACAACCATACAAAATAAAGTAGAAATCAACAGACTGCGATGGTTTGGACACGTTATGAGGCAAAAAGACGGGTATTTAAGCAATCTGGTTAATGCAATTGAAGTACAAGGCAATAATAAAAGGGGCAGATCTAAACTCACCTGGTCTCAAAGAGTAGACGCTAGCATGAGATGTCACAACCTAAATAGAAATGAGTGAAGAGATAGAACAATAATGAGGGAAAATATTTTTAAGTATATTAAGCTGTTACATCAACATTGTTATATATTTGGTGTTCTAACATAAATAAGTTATTTTATCTTTAAAAATTTAGGTTTAAATTACACAATTTAACATTCAACAATATTTTTAAATAAATTTCTGTTCTTTTCAATGTTTATAGCAGTCGGCATACAAGTTTGAAATAAAAACGGTAAACGAATTTAAAAAATCCTTAATTGGAAATTTAGTCCATATATAGCTGTGCTTAGTATAAAAAAGTAAAAGATGGCGGCTCGTAGTTTATAAAGTAGCGTATAGAGAAGAATTATTTAATTTATTATTTTTTGGAAATATTCAAATATGTTATTTATTCGGAAAATAAAACTAGGCCTGCCCGGATTAGAGCGCATCAGCACTGGTCTAATTTTTTCATGCAAATTAAAAACTTATGGCCAACCCGCGATAAAATATAAAAAACATCAAGAGAGCTGAAATAAAATACTAGTGATAAAATCAAATTTTTATTCAAAATAAAAAAGTTTTTTTTGGGATTTAGTTAAGATACTTAAATGAAAAAATATCTCTTTTTTTCATAAACATTATTTTTAGCCTAGCATAAAAAAGGACGTAGTTTACATCTCATGAAATTAGAACTCATTTAAATGCTTCTTGATTGTAATTAAGTTAAAGTCCGGACAGACCCCATTCTAGTGTTTGCGTTACAAATTTCTCATACTAGTATTTGCGGGTTAAACAGAATATTAGTCGAGCGTCTTTCAAAACCCTTACTTAATTATAGCGTTGTTATGTAAACCTATCTTACATTTTAATTAAGGTTTGGGAAAGAACCCTATTTTAAAAATAATTAAGATGACTATTTATAACTAATGCTGGTTAACGTATTAAGACTAAATATGTAATTTAACGTATGACAAGTATATATCCGCGGTTTTGTAAACACAACCGGTAGGCTAGCATTTTTGAAAAATATCAACCTCAAGTGATTGGGTGATAAATTTTACACACGAATGCTACTGTGAAATTCTATTTTAAACTTCGATAACCTCTACCTCAATAAATTATGATATTTTTAATTGTGAAAAAAATTATGTTCATTTTTTTTATTATACTACTATATATTTATTTTAATTAAAACTAACTTTATTTTATACAAATAAAAAATGAATCTGAATACGAGATTTTTTGATTTTTTCATACTACTTTAAATAAGCATTTTCAGTAAACTTTTGTTAAATAAATTGTGTTTAGGTCTAGTAGAACATTAAAAAAAATTCATTAAAATAAAATTTTTTACAACCATTACTCTTAATTACTTTTATAGAGAACAAAAATAAAAATTCCATAAATCTTTTGTATCTTTCAAATAAAACTTTTAAGAAAAAACATTTTTAAAATAAGGTTGCACTTTTTCAGTATAAATTTATATTGAGTCATTATCAATGTTTACTTTGGAATTATACGTGTGAACATACAAATCCCAATAAAAATTTACAAACAAAATTTTATAATTAATAAAAATTGTAAAAAATTTTAAATCAAATCTAATAATAATTTTAAAAATAAAAAAGGCCAAATTCAAAATTTAGCAGGCCTAATTAATTTTAAACCATTTAAATATTAAAAATAATCAAATTTTAAGCAAAATATATATTTTGTATTTCCAACCTAACGCATAAATTATCATACTCTGAAGCAAAAATTTACCAAGCCTTTTATGGGCCCCAGCATTGAAATTAGTCCAACAATTGTACCAATGTAGCCCATATGAAGTACTTTAGTGTCATAATCCAATATATAATAATTTAAATAAATATATATGGGTAATATAATAAGTCCAAACACCAGAGTCAGCAAAATGAAACTTTGTTTCTAAAGTTTTTGATCAAATATATATAAACTTTTTCCTGTGTATATACCATAAAAGTAACTAAATAAAATGTCTGTATTATTAAACCAATTATGTTAATTAAAACAATCATAAGGTCTTCAATTAACAATCCATAATACAATGAAGATATATTTCTAAATTAAAAAAAATTCATTGGATACGTCAAAAGTATTAACAGATAAATCTCAAAAGGTGCTCCAAATGTGTCTTTAAATTTTATTATTTTATAACATGATGGACTAGAGATATAGACATACATATTAAATTAAACAATCCGGAGACAAAAAGACCCAATGTTGAGACTGTACAAAATATGCTTAAAATATTATATAACATTTTAAATTTGAAAATTTTCAGCTGAGTGGGCAATTACGTGCTTACATAGGCCTCCTTATTTCAAATTATTAATTATCTGTAAATATAAAATTTAAAACACTAAACAAATTAAGCTCACATAATTTAAATTAAATACTTTAAAAATTTAACTTTTTATTAAAATAAAAATAAATATATTTTGCTACAACTAAGCCTAACAATTTTTGTAGGTATAAATTATAATGAATAATACCTTAAATAATATGTTATTTAAATAACTTTTGGGCAAAAATTATTTTTATCTTTTGGAATTATTCACTGTTCCCATGACTGGCTAAATGGTAGAGGGTGCCAGAGCACTTATTTAATTATATATTAAGATAACAACGTTAACTTTTTACTAAATTCAATCTATTATAACCAAATATAAAAAATTAATTAGAACAATAAGGTTTGCCAATTGTTATAGGACTTGAAAAAAGCCATATTACACATGTCAACAAATATCAATGTCAAATAAAAAAGTTTATAAAAACATAAAAGCATACATGCCATGCCCATGACGGCCCTCTATTTCAGTTTTTTGTAGCTTTTTTTGCCTCCAGCCTCTCTCCGTTCCTAATAAAAAAATGGCCTTTCTGTCTAAATTAACAGATATTGCGACCTCTAGTATAACCTAGTTATTTTTCATATAAAATTTTCTTAAAATATGTATGTGTGTTCTCAAATAATAAGAAATAAAATTTTATATATTAAGCTCTTACATTAGCATGTAGTTAATACATGGAATTTCGCTTACAAGCTAAAATATGACAGAACATATTTTTGGGTTCTAATAAAAATATTATTTGAAGTTTGATTTAACAGTTTAGCTGTTGTGAACTTGTTTTTTTGCCTAATAATTTTCACTGTTTATAGCTGACTTACTAAATTGATTAGAAAAAACACTCGGTGAGAATCCCTATGGTAGGAGTGATCTCTTTAGTTAGATCATAATAACAAAATTTATTTGATCTGTGTTATAAATATCATACATTCTTATGTTTGATATAAAGAGCCTGACATATATTGAGATAGCAAGAATACATTTAAATATAGATAAACTTAAATGTATCAATATTATTGATTAAATATTATTTTTAAGACAAGTAGAACCTTTTTGCAAATGTTTTTAAAACAAGAATTTTGGGTAGAAAATAATTATTGGCTTTAAAAACTCGAAATATTATAAAGATAATAAATAATTCCCATTAAAATACAAACATTTTATATATTTAATATAAAAAATTATAAAGAAAGACAAGCATATCTTAAATTTCAAATATCTTTAAAAAATATTATGGGTCAAATTTTTCTGACCATTTTAACTCGCAATTGGTTGGGTGAGATTTTTGTAACGCGAATTGTACAGTGTACAGTGGGGTCCATACGGACCCCATTTTAAACCTTCAAATGATCTTTAATTTTTTATCATTTTAAAGAAAAATACATTTTTAATTATACACTAATTTAAGTTCTCATTAATGAATATTGCAAATTTTATTTGACACAAAGTAGAAAAAATCTGCAAAATTAAAATTTTTTATTTTTCCATATTACCTTAAATAAATCATATCAATAAATTAAATGTATCAACATTATAGAATAAATCGTGTTTTTAGCTCGGGTAGAATATTTTATAAACTTCATGGAAAGAAATATTATGAAATAAAAATTCTTTGTATATTATCCACCTTAATAACTATACATTTTACAAAGAAAAAATAATAATTTCTATCATTATTATATAATACAAACATTTTATATACTGAATGTGTAAAAATACTTAGCAAAATTAACTAAAAATTAGGTTACAATTATTTAGGTTTAAATTTACATAGAGGCAATATAATGATTTTCAACCTTGAAATTTAACATGTGGGGACCATACAGACCCCAATTCAATTTCTAAATTATAAACAAATGTAATTAGACTTAGACTTTTAATTTAATATTAAAAGATTTTATTTAGGAGATTTCCAGCATTAATATATTATAATATCAAATTAACAATGTTAAATATAATTAATAAATTATCAACAGGTAGTATATTAAATGTAATATATGGAAGAAGTAATTAAAATAAATTAAAAAAAAAATAAATAAAAATATTACATTTATTAAATTTTAGAGTCTTCCGGCCATGTATTTTTAAAAAGAAAATAGTTATTTTTCAAAATTTCTATTGAAATTTTTTGCCTTATGCTAAAACTCGATGAAATAAAATTATTTTTTTATTAGTTTAACAATTTGTTTGAAAATTTTTAAGGCTTTAGGACCAAATGATCCAGAAGTTGTGGCAACAATTGGTATAAAAATATTATCGGAATTTAAAAAACAATATTTTCTTGTCTTTAAAATTTCGGCATTTTAAATTGGATCAAAATTACAATTTGAAGGGGCCAGAGGATCAACACAGGTGAAATTTCAAAATAAAGGTTTTCCCTCAGAGAAGGGAACAAGAGTTTTTCCATCCGGTCTTTAAGAATTAAAAGATAAACCAGGTTTTAAAACACACGGTATATTAGCCTTTTTGAAAAAAGTGGCGATAATGTAATTAACCTTATTGTGTCGCCTTATCTTTGAATTCGACAAACAATGTAAGGGATGCCGGCCAAAACTATCGGTGAGAGTCTTGCATTTGCTGCAAATGTAAGGAGTTGAAAAAGGGATTCCTAAACGCAAATACAAAGCATATTGAAACGCTTCGTTAGGAAGTAATTGATTTAACTTACTGGGGAACGCCTCTAACCATTCATGACCTGAATTGTATGAAGAGAGTGATCTAAGAAGGGATTTGTGCGTTGTGTTTTCACTCTGTAAAAGGTAAGCAAGAGAGTTTAACGCTAGACACATATCCCATTCTTTTTGATCACCCGGTTCAGGGTATGCTGGTAGGGCCGGCCTCAAAAGCCCAGGTAGTTAAGGCTTGAAAAAAAATCGGGTCAGAGTTAAAATTTGTGATTTTAAAGATTGTATCCGAAGGATGAAAAGGAAGCAAGGAAAGCGACAAGCGCTAAATTACTGGGTGACCTGACCCCAAGTCCACGCAGCTTGCTTGGTAGGGTAAATTGAACGTAATTATTTAAATCAAATTTTAAATTAAAAAGATTTTGAAAAATTAAAATTAATTCGTGCTCAAATTGTTGAGCAGAGAATTAAAATCAAAAGCTTCGGATGTCCGGAAGCAAAATTGCAATTGAGGAATTAAAAAAACATTTTTTAAAAGAAAAAAAGCTTAGACTTTTAATTACTAGTTTTGTTTATTATTTAAAATAAGTTGCAAAAATTTGGTCAAAAATTTAAATTATATTTGAAGATATCTAAAATATTGGGGTCCGTATGAATCACACAGTGCTAATCGCGGGATAAGACATGAGTTTCAATATTGAAATTGACAGTAAGGGGTCTAAACTAACCCCTAGAATTTCTATAGAATCTAACGAATTTTTTTATTAAAATTTTAATTACTTTTTTGATTATATATTTTAGAAAAAAGCACAAAATTTTGACCCATAATATATAATATTATTAAAGATATTTTAAATTCTGCTGAGGTCCATATGGACCCCACAGTGCAAATTGCGGGTTAACCATAAAAACAAGATACTTTAAAAAAAAGAAAAATTCATAGCATTATTATACAATACATTGCTTATGCAAGAGCTTGACATACTTAAATTTTTTTCCCGTAATTTGAAAAAAACATAAAAGTTATATTCTAATCGCAAAATCGGTCAATTAAGTTAAAAATGGCCATTTTTTTGATGAAGACCTAAATAGCCAAAAGCATATAGTAATAAGGCCATTACGGAGGTTATTATGTTGTAATTTTTTTAGACATTGATGTTTGTCGACCTGTATAAACAACTAGTAATTATACACTTTTTTTTTGAAGATATGCATAAAAGTTAATCTGCCTAACAATAATTTGGGACATTCATTCTTTTATTAGGAGCTTAGTTACCTAAATACTAACGCCTTTAGCTTTTGACATTAACTATCTAAAATTTTAAATAATTTCAAATTAAAAAAATAATAATCATAGTTTATAAAATCTTTTGCCTATCTCTTTAATATATTTAGTGGGCAACCTATGTAATTTTTGGATGCGTTAGTTAATTCAATTATAAACAAAAATTTATATTTGAAAAATATAAAAAAAATAACATACTTCTTAATAACCTTCTTTTTTTCATAACTTATATAGCAAATTTTGCTACTTTTAGAATCTATTTTTAAAACTTCCAAATATTTGCTTAATATTTTTACTTACTTTTATTTTTATTTTAATAAACCTCACCCAAACAATAAATTTTAATTTTCTTTTTTACAATTAATTTCAATTCTTTAATTTTTTTAATTCTATAAATTAATATGTTAATTAAATTTTTTAAACGTTCTTAAAATAATTTTTTGGGGGACAATGTATGTATTAAAGATAACGGTAACGCTTCATGCTCAAGGTGTTTATCCTCAATGTTGGCATCGGCATCTATGACTTCAATCATTCGTGGCCTCATCCAACAAATTTCGGATGGAAGAAACATAATTCTACTATTTTGAGTAGGATTTATTGTGGGTAGTTGAAGTCCAAAAGCAATTAAAAACCATCTAAATTAAATACTTTGTAAAAAAAAAAGTGTAGGGCTATCAGGCAAGACCCTAGAAGCAATATATAGGGGCGTAATCAAGCTCACTCCTCTCCATAGGGCAGCTCAAATTTAGCTACATTTAGTTGTAAGTAAATGTTTTTCTCAAATTTGGAGTTATTTTTTTTTGAGATATTGTTGAAATTAAGATAGTTATATTCGTATTTTTAAGTATGTTATTTAAACACGAACATATAATTTTTAGCTTTTTTTATCATAATAAACAAGTAAATTATCATACTTTAACTATTTTAAGTTTATTTACTTAAGGAGTTTAGATTTCTTGTGTTTATACAATAATTCTGAAAATTTAAATTATTTAAAATTATTTATATCGAAAATTATTAATCATCTAACAATTTTCTAACACTTGAAACAGTTGCTCAAAGTATATCACAGGTCAACAAATATCAATGTCAGAAGCGTGAATTTTATAAAAACATAAAAGAATGTATCCCCATGATGGCCTAATCTCATACATATTTTTTGTTTTTCTTAGTTTCTTCCTTCTTTGGCTCCTTAGATCCGTCTTTAACGAAAAATAACCCTTTTTGACCAAATTCACATATCTAAATATACCCTAAAATGAAAAAATTTAAAATCTTTTTTGCATATAAAAACCCCTTGTAACTTATATTTTTAATCACAAATTATAAAAAATAAACTTTATTAATATATCAAGCTCCTACATCGGCATCTAGATAATACATAATACTTCGCGTCCAAACTTAAATATGACACGATATATTATCGGTTTTTAATAAAAATAATGTTTGAAGTTTGAATTTAAAAGTTTAACTATTGTGAAAATACAAAAATCAAATTTCAATTTATTTTTGTTTTTAAATCTTATTTGGTTTTTTGACTTTTTTTCTAAAATTTTCAATGTTTATAGCTGACTAACTAAGTTTGATTAGGAAAAACGGTAAACGGATTTGATATTCCCTAAGATGGCAGGTTTGATCTCTGTAGTTAATTCATAACTCTCAAAAAATTGTTGACTAGAAAGATAAGAATATGTGCAAATCTATTCAAACATAGCTGATAATCATTTCAACAAGACTTTTAGAAAATTCCAAAGTGAAAATTTTTTCAACATTAAACCAATTTTTTTTTAAATTTAAATTTTTAAATTTTTTTGTAAATTCCAATAAAGTCTTAATATATTTTTAAAATTTAGGGTGTAATTACATTTAATTTTGTAAAATATGCATAGCCTAGACAGACAGTCCAGGGGCAAAATAAAAACTAAAGGATACTGTGAAACAATTAAGTTTGAGTTTTCTCTCATATTTTTAGAAGGTCCGTTACCCTTTTAAGGTTTTGACTCATTGTATTCTCGCACGCCGTTGAGCTAGGCTAACTAAGCTCTCGTTTTTACACATTGTAGGGCCTGCTATATAAGTAGGCCCCTTAGCAGCGGTTGCACGTGTGTTTTATTCGAACTCGTGAGTTTAATACAGGAATGTTTGACGAGCTATCTAAAAAATCGATCTTGAATGAGTAATTTTTATTGCCTAGCTAAGGTCCAAGAGAACAGTGCCAAAGTCAGGTGGCTTCAAAAAAGCAGAAGCCATGAAGATGTGGTTTATTAACAGGTAATCCTATCCCTGCAGGTACCGGTTAATTTTCATAAGTACGGACATCAATGGGAGCAAAGGACTATTTTATTGTGTTTTTTCCCAATTATGCACAGATTAATCCTTATGAAATTGCTGATGTATTTGATGACTATCTCTGTCTAATTATAAACTGGCACTGGATATAATTAACCTCAACCTTACCAAAAAAATGATGAACTGACAAATTTCAAAAAAAATTAACTAAAATTTAAATCTCTTTGCAAGACAAATTTAATTCTGGGAAATTCAAAGTTTAGCTTAACATATCGCTAGTTAGCAATATTCTCTAGAATTTATGTTATCAAACCTCGTGAAACGGCAAATTTTATAATAAGGCTGACGAGTAGTATAACGAAAATTTTATTGCAATATGATAATTTTATTGTTATCTTTTTTTCCAAACATATATTAGGGTTCAAGCAAACACACATTAAAAGCAAAGCAATAGTGTCTATATAAAAGCAATTACTACTTTTTAAATTAATCTATCACAAATCATTTGCCCTATCTTGTTATTGGTTATAGAAAATTTAATTTACGCAAAATCTGCCAATTTGTTAAAATATGGAAATTTTTCAATATAAAACTTCAAAAAAAATGCCTGAAGAAACTTTGGAAAACGGATACATGAGATAAGACCAATGGGGGTCATAATTTTATTTTTTGACAAATTGAAACTGTATAATTTAAAACAAAGGGCAATATGAGATTTAAAAATTTAGGCTCGACCCGGCCCGTAATTCTCTTTTCTAATTCAGGACCCACCCGGCCTGTATTAAAATTTGCCCTGGCCTGGCCACAATTTCGGGTGGGCCGGCACCGTACCAGGCAGGCGGGGGCCCTATTTATTTAGTCGATTAGATTTCAAGCAAGGTAATTAATATTGCCGACCGGGGGTATATTAAAACCTGCTTCACGGTGACCTAGGCTTTTTTTTCGGTTCAAATTAGGCTAGCATTTATGGCCTAATTCCTAAGTTCACTCAGCAATGGGTATTGTGCCCGAAGAAAAAAACCGCCTATGCGCGGAGTCGAACATAAACTGTGCTTGTTAGGCAGGGATGTTGCCACTGAAATATCTAAGATTAGCTGTCTTGCGTTCTTAGAGTTTTAATTATTTTTATATTTTGACAAAGTTTATTTCACGCCTATATTTAAAGGCTAACTGCTAAGAGGAAGGCTTCATTTTTAAAAAATTTTTTTTACGATTAGGATTTATTGTCTCCTCTCTACAGCTTAAATTACAAGGTACATGTCGGCTGTTTCACGTTTGGTATTAATGTGATGAAATATTCCAATGTATAATTGTTTCTTAAAGCCTGGGCCTATGCCTAGGGCTTAGCCAAAATCACCTACCCTTATTGCGCATAATTTAAAAGAAATACTAAATATTATGGCCTGGGATGTTATTGTAGAATTGAGGATAAAACTTTTTTTAATTCTAGTTGTCTCTTTTAAATTCATTTCCATAGTTTAAAGACGGTAAGGATCAGGAGGGAATGTTACTTTTGTTTTTTTGGCGCATTTAGTCAGTATTAATATTCTTTAATTTTTAAATTTTGTATAAAAAAATATTATTTCTTTGGAATTTTTTTAAGCGTTAATATTAAAAAAACTCATGCTGAAATGAATTATCAGGCAGGGCTGGGAAAAAAACTAATTTAAGCAAGTTTTTGAGTTTTTTTCCCCAAATGCCCAGAAATTCATGGGCATGGCAAAAAAAGCCTCTTTTCTTGCTTTAAAGAAAAGGGGCATGTTTAAAAAAGCCCCTTTTCTTCAAAAAAAAAACTCCTAGGAGCTTTAAGAAAAAATAACCGACCCATTTTTATTATAAAGAAAAAATCAAAATTTTTCGAAAATATTATAAAGAAAACAAAAAATGGGCTTTTTGGGGTTTTTTTTAAGAGCCACTTTTTGTGGGTTTTTTTTTGCCCCTTTTCTTTGTAAGGGCTTTTTTTGAATTCTTATTTTGGCCCTTTATTTGTAGCTCTCTTTCTTTCTTTATGTTTTGGAAAAATGAGCCAAAGTTTTTTTGGCTCATTGTTTTCCCAGCACTGTTATCAGCCATGTGGATGGTCTGGATGAAACTTCAAAACTTTTAAAATGTATTATATTCGCCATTAATTTTCGTCACCATTAAATTAAAAATGTAATATAAAAATTGGTATTGAAAGCGCCCTTACATACAGAAAATACAAATTTTGATTAAAGATTAAATGATATGCTAATTTTCGTCGCTAAAAACGCTCACCACTCTATATGGTATACTTTTTATATTAAATGAATTAAAAAAATTAGCGTACGCAAAATTTTGTAGTATTTTTTTTACAAATCTAAATCTAAAGTCAAATATATCGGCCAAATATTTTCGAAAATCGGTCGTACAATTGATCGTTGTACAAGATATTAGCAGAAATATTACATAAAAATTGAAAAAAACCCAAAAGGGCAATGAAATTTCTTGAAGGATTGTGCCAAAAAAGGCGAACACAACCTAGCACGAGAAATTCTATTTGGGAAAATATAATAACAAACATGATTGCGCTAGTCCTAGCCATGGCTTCAAACATTTTAAGCTTGTCATGGGGGTCACTTTCGGGCCCGATCTTTTGATTTGCCCTGGGCGTTTGATCAGACTTGGGAGGCAGACAGATATGAAAAATCATATTAAAAATTCTGTTCGAATCTTGGTAACGTAGGCACTCACTATCAGCTGTTCTCATGCGGTCGGTCCGCCGAATGGCTCTAACATCCATAAAGTATTTAACGGTTCGTCTAACGTTCAAGGCTATTAACGGCAGGACCAAGGCGAAAATTAAGGTTTGAACATAATTTGAAACGTGGAAGTAGTTTTTGGTGGGCACATTGCTGGAGCAAACGCAACTCCCATTATAATTATCATAAAATTGTTCGTAATTATAATTTAGATCGTAGGATCGAAAATCTTGTATACTGGCAAACCAAAAAAGGGGGTAGTCATCATGACCTGACAGCACAGTTAGATTTGCGGGGCTCAATATATTCGACGGGTTTGTTCTCGGTAATCGTACCGTAAAAGGATAAATCTGGTGAGCTAACACAAAAACGAGAGCCGGGAGGAATAGTTTAGCGTACAAGACCCTGGGTGTCAGGGATTGTTGAAAGTATAGGGTGTGGTTTAGCCCTACGTACCGATCAATAACAGATAGGACACGAGTCATGTAACAGCTGTTGTATAGGATAGCCAAACAGCCATTTAATAAAGATCGACTCCAGTGCGATTTTGAACAATAGCCGTTCACGTCGATGATCCAGGCGACGTAAAAGAGGAATCGAAAGCTAACTAATATATCGATACACGCTTTCCAATTGTGCTTTTGGGTGCCGTAATACCGCAGCAAAATTTGGGCGTATCTCAACTTTTTGCCTCCAACCATAGGTGCATGACAGTGCCTCATCCTACACTCGTACGTGTCTATAGCTAACCAAGTAGCTACGGGTATAAACACCAAGCTTAGTACATAGACTTGAAAGTATGGATTAAAAAACTCAGAATACATTAATGACTAGTTAGGAACGAAGGGCTCTTTTATAACCTACTGGTGCTCGTGAAAAAGCAAAGTAGGTTATGATGCATTAATAACAAAATGAATCAAAGGGCATGGTAAGAAAGCTCTTGCTGTTTAATAGATACTGTTAAAAAAAGGAAAAATTCTTGCTAATAGCAAATTATTTCAAAATTCAATGATTTAAGCAAATGTTATGGAGTTTTCATTATAAAAAGTGAAATCAACACAAACTTAAATGATTCCTTCAACCCGCTCAGATAGACAAAGAACTGAAAACATAAAAAAAACTTAGATCATTGACGGCGATTAGTATTGTTTTTACGCGTAGGGGTTTTTATTTTTTAAAAAATGCCTCATTTTTGGTCTATAATTCAAGTTTGTCGACAATTTTAAAAATATCCTCATTAAAATTTTATATTTGTGTGCCTATATTTATAAGGTATAATAACTATGTAATATTACTCTCATCAAGCTTCTGTATATTTGCAATGTTTCATGATTGATCGGTCTACTAGAAGCATCTAAAAACTAATAAATTTTCCTAATTGACGTAATCTTCAATAATTCTTATATATGAGGTCGGACCACTCACTTGTATGCTTTAAATTCTTCACTAAAAGAAGCAGCGTTGAGCCTGGTTAGTATTTCAATGCACCAATGAACTACAAAGCCGTCCAATTGGGATCAATGTTAAATCTCATTTAATCTTGCAAAGGGTGCCACTAGGAGTATAAAGAGTAATAGGCGGGTATGTCGTCTCCGAATGGAACTTAGAAAATACTTCCAGGGCTGGAAAAACACTGAGCCATCAAATTTTGGCTTAATTTTTCTCCCATGGGAAAAAGAGCTAAAATAAAGGGCTAAACAAGAATTTCAAAAAATATCCCACGAAGAAGGGGCAAAAAAGTGGCTTAAAAGACGCCCCAAAAAGTTTATTTTTCCTACAATGTTTTTATAATCTTAAATATTAAAATTAAAACTTTAGGAAATGTATTTCACAGCATTAAAGGATATATTAAATCGATTTTGTACATAGTATTGAATTAATTTCTCAAAAAATCTTTTAACTTTAATCTTTCATATTTTTAAACATGCCTGGGGACAGCTGATCATATTTAAAATGAATTGATCGGATTGTATATAAATTAGCTAGTCTAGCCAGACAAGGTCTTAATTTTGGCAAAGCTTGACCTTTGTCCCATTAATAAATGTTATTGAGTTTTGAGTCAGGCCCTTTCTAGAGTTTAACGGGCCGTGATAACGGCCTAAACCATCCTACATATTTTGCAACTTCAGGTGGTGTTTCATTTTAAGCCCGGCCCCAAATATTAAAATACGACCCGGAAATTTTATATCGCAACCTATATATGTTTTGCATAATATCGATAGAATGCAGAGTTCATCAATATTTCTTGTTAAAAAAAATAATAAGGCAAAATGAAAATCTACTCGACCCGTTTCAAATTTCAGCGAGGTTGTGCCCGGGTTTTGGTCAAGATGCCACCGGGTCAGGTGGACTTTTGGGTATCGACTTGATTTCTAGTCCCTTCAGCTTTGTCCGAGAAGTTTTAAATTATATTTTTATAACCCCTTAGTTAACGATTCGAAATGATTAAATTTATTTAATTTTGTTAAATATAGTTTAAAAACTAGACTGAATTAATCGGTCAATTATTTGTATTAATAAGATAAAAACAAATTTATTGGTAAAATGAGTTGGGCCTTAAATTTCGTATGAAATTTTAGGTCAATATTCAATTAATAAATTAGAAAAAACTTTAAACCGCGCTCTAAGGAAATAATTTTTTTGTATTTGGCAAAATATGTTATTTTCAATAATATTTACTAACAGAACAGATAATGGAGCATAATAAAAGCCCTAACTTAAGTAACCCATAGCGCATAAAAAGTAAATTTAATTATATTTTCTTTTTAAGTTTTACCTTTAATTACAAATGATTTTAATTTGCAAAAGTTTTTTTTAGTTCTTTCTTCACGAATTAGTCAATTTGATTTTTGGCCATTATTGAATAACCAGTTATTTGATGTGATATATTCTTTCATATTATAACACTAATGGTAGAAACAAAAGTTTAAAAATATATTTGTTTCAACCAATAAGTTTTATTATAGAAGCCTCAAATACCCCACGTTTAAATTTTCTGAAATATTTCATATATTTTTTTGATTTTTTTAGCGATTTGTTGTAAAATCCGCTTTTTGATCCTATATAATTGAAAATTTAATTGTTTTCGATAGATCAAAATTGGCGACGTTTAACAAAGATGAATTACAAGCTAGTTTATAAATCTAATTTAGGCGTTGCAAAAAAGAGTAGTTTCCAAACTAGCAAGAGCTTTTTGCAATTGTCATTGTATAATTAGAAAATTTCTCTTTTATGAATCAAATTATAAAACAAAAGATTTTTATTAAAAAAATATTTTAAATTCTTAATCAATTAAAAATTTATTAATAAGGTCTTTTAGAGTTAAAAATTTGATTAAAGGTAAGAATTAATAAAATTTTCATAAGTCAACAAATTTTTGAGAGTTATGAGCTAACTACGGAGATCAAACCTGTCATGAGATTTTTATATCCGTTTACCGTTTTTTCTAATTAAACTTAGTTAGTCAGCTAAAAACATTTAAAATTTTAGAAAAATTGCCAAAAAAACAAAAAAGATTCAAATACAAAAATAAATTGAAATTTTAACAATCAGGGCATAACCCGAATTAGCCCTATCGAGGACTAGACGATCATTTCACTTAGATATTTCCCGCTAAGACAATATTTAATTTCTGAAATTTGAGGCTGATCAGAACTCTCCCTAACTTTTTGATTACAACATTTATTTAAAAGTAATTTAAGCGAGTATTTAATTTCATGTTCTGAGCGTGTATAAAAATATTTATGCAAAGCCGGTCTCAACATACCTGAGCCACCCAAGCAAACTGTGATCTGAGCGCTAAAAAATACAAACATTCATTTTTAGCTTGATTGGATTGCCCATATAAACCGACCGGCTCTTGTTTTTAGGGTAGGTCTATTTTGGTCCAAATAGCAAATTAAAATAAACTGCCAGTCGATATTATTTTTAACTTTTATTTTTATTTTATTAATTTTTATGTTTCTTTTTTAATTTAATTAAAGCATTTTCAAAGTTTGAGCTATGCAATAAAATTGAAAAATAAAACTGCAAATTTATTTCAACCCGACCCTAAAAAATTAGTATTTTTTTTTTAAATTTCATGTCATTTGATCTTCATTTTCCACCACGCTTGATTAAGTTGTTAGCTATGAAAAAATATATAATATAAGATGTATAGAAGAAAGAACAATATCAAAACGTCTGAAAACACTTCTTATTGCAGTTCCTAATTTGTAGGTGTCCTAACCCTATAGACGATTCAGCCCCATTTGGTGTTAAAAGCTCTATATTTAGACGAGATAGGTAGGCGGAATATAAAATAATAAGGGGTCAATTTATTTTTTCAATATTGGTTATTATTATAATAAAATTTTTATAAAAAAAATACATTTTTTTGGTTCCATTTATTTTACTTGACTTTAAATATACTTATGTTAAACAATGCGTACCGACTTCACCAAATAAAAAAAAATATAATTAAAAAATGCCTAAGGCCTTTACCTTTTAAACAAAATTTTTAAAATTTTAATGTTTCTAATTTTAAGTATTTTTTAAATATTATTTTAAAAATATGTTTAATGATGTTAATAGAATGAAAGCTTTTTGTAAAATGCGTTTTCATGATAAAATTTTTGAAATGAAAGCTAAATAAAAAAATATGATTAAACTCGTCTAAAAATTTTTTGTTAAATAAAAGTTTCTAAGTTATTTGGCCTACAAGCTTTTATGATTTAAAAAGGTTTATTGTCTTAATTATATGCAGTTCTTATTCCAATATTTTGATTATTAAATTAAATAGTCTAAAAGTTTTATATTGACTATCTACAATATTATTTAATTTTTTTTTATTTATTTATTGTAAATTTTAAATAAATTTAAAGCTGTTGATATAGCCTATTTTAAAGTAGGCCACGGTCAAAAAATTACGGCCAGCTTGCAACAATGTAAAATCTGGTCAATCTAAATTAAAGTTTCTTTAAACTCACACAATATATATAAATTACTTTTTTCGGACTTAGGAGGTTCTAAAATATTTAGAAAATAAAATTTAAATAATTTTAAAAATCTTTTTCTCTTAACTTTTTCTCCAAATTTTTATAGCATTATCACATATTAATGTTTTGTGTAAATTAGATATTGAATTTATTTAAAATTTTTGGGCGTTCCAAATAAAGGGCAATTAATTTTTAAAAAAATTTTGAATTTTATTATTCATTTTGTGGTTTCTTTATTAAAAAAGTCTATATGGCTTAAAAATTGTTTTTGAGGTAATTGATTTAAAAAATGGGAGAGTTTCTCCCATAACTTTCCCCAAACAGTAAAATTATACCTATGAGGTTGGAAATAGAATGAGTTATTAACAATTTCAAATATAATAAGCAACTAAAATTTTTATAAATTTTCAATATCATGAAGGGGGAGGGGAAACAGATTTGGCTTCCTTTACTACTTTTTTAGACTTAAGTTGGGCATATTCTAAATGATATGTTTTAATAACAGCTTCTTAAATTGCCTTTTCGCAATACCTAATAATTTTTTACTTATGGCTCAGGCTTTTTATTGAAAATTTGTTTAAACAAATCAAGCACAATGGATTAAGATTAGTGGTCTGTTTCTAAAAATTGTAGGTAAATTTTAATTTGGCAAATTATACTAATGTTTTATTTTTTAATCAAGCCAAAATCTTTTTTAATTTTATTTTTAGTATTGCAATTTTATTGCAATGAAATCGCAAACATTTAGAGATAAAAATATTTTTGTCCCTCTTCCTTCTAATTTATTCAATTATAATGAATAATAAGTTGATTTGTCTGATTTGAATGTGTTTAATAATAAATTAAGCGAAATAGAGTTTATATAATAAAATACTTACTATTAACAACGGCATCTTTAATAATCACATATTATTAATTAATATATAAAAATGTAAAATTATAATACTTATCTACCTGTTAATTTAATAATACACAAAGTTAAAATAAATATTTAAGATATTTTAATAACAATTATAAAAATAATTATTACATATTTATTAAAATTAATTGTATTTACAATTATTAATAAGCTGTTAAAATCGAAAATAGTGAAAGTAACAATTGAATAAATAAATAAAAAAATATAATTTTCCTTGCACTGATGCCTCTTTTTTTCTAATTGCTGCTACGTTTTGTTTTGTTTAGAATACAGATAAAAAGAAACAACGGAAACAATTTCTAAAGTGTTTAAGTTTTTTTACCATTACAAGCTTAACTTATTGACAGATTTTAATATAGGCCTTTATGTTATTGCAAAAAAATTCTTTTTATTTTAACTCACAACTATTTGGCTTCCTACTTTTAAATGAGTCCTTACAAATCTAAGTTATTTTTTTGGGGGGGGGGGGGGGTTTGGGGATGAATCGTAGATTCAGTCTTAAGTCCATACCTTGATACACAAATTAATTTCTTAATGGGGTATTAGTATAAACATTAAATATCAAACCTTCGGAATTTAATAATTTTTTAGTGTAATTAATAAACAGCATATTTCTGCACCTAACTCTCACTTAAAAGCTTATTCCAGAGATATTATAAGTAATCATACATATTGGTTCTGGTTGTGGGGCTGGTAAATTAGCTAATTAATAGAATAAAATTATTTAAAATTTAAACAATAATCATTTATAAACCAAATTTAAAAATATGCTATTCATTACGTCTTCCTGGCTTAGGAGGTGCTACTAGTTTTTAAAATATATTATAAATTAAAATTAAAAAAAATTGACATATATTTAGTTTGCGCGTAAAAGAATAATGCGTCTATTTAAAATTATATTCTTAATGTTTTTTTTTCACTTCTGTATCTTTTGATATTCAAAGAGAGCGTATTTAATTATAAAAAAAAGTTTTATTGCTTACGTATAGATTTTAGAGACTGTCGCGAGTGACAGAAAATTTTAAACAGCTTGTAAAAAATATTTGTTAATTTAGACATAATCGATGTAATACGTTGTTTATATATCCTCTCGTTTAAAATCCAAATTTCAATCATTTTTTTAAATTTGATGCAATATTACCTTACACCCTATGATGCATAATTGCACACATAGTTTGGGCTGATGTTAGGTAACAGACCTGACATTACCTCATACTTTTCGTTAATATGTGTTATATACTTTATATTTACAACAAATTTGCCACATCTATATCAATAAGTTATTTATAAAGATGGACCCTATCAGTTTATATATTAGGGACATACCATCAACATTAGCGTCTTTAATAATAAATAATAAAAAAGTAAATAATTTTGCTACAAATACCGCAGTTCAGAGTTATATTGCTTCTAATTATTAGCCAGAAATTCTTTTTTTTAATAGGGATACCTAAGGGCTCGTGCAAAATAATTTTTATTTTCGTAGAATTTTAAAAATTCTCAAAATTGTAAAAATTTATTTTTTTTTCAAAAATTTTTCAAAAATTTTTTATTTCAGAAAAAGATTATATGTGCATATAAAATTTAACAACTTTTAAAAAAATTGCGTTTTGTTAAATTTTTTTTTAAATTTTGAAAATTTCACGAAAATAAAAACTCACTGCACGTGCCCTAATGAAAAATTAGGGTAGTGAGGGAGGGACAAGAATAAACTTTCACATATTGGTATATTCACCTTTAACAATTAATTAAAGGGACTGGTTCTAATCATACTTTAAAATAGTAAAAACAGAATGAAATATGGTTTAAATAAAGCTTTGGCCCAGCAATTTATGGTTTTATTTAATATTATAATATTGCCTCCCCGAATGATAGGCCGTTCTAATTTTATCTAAAAACCTATCATCAAGCTCAATTAAGAAATAAGATAAATATTAATCCTTAATTCTATTTTGTGAAATATAACTTGCCCTTAATAACATTATATTTTTTTATAAAAGCGTTCTTGCTGGCAAAAGATTTTAAATTATTACGAATTATTTGGTCGTTCATTTCTTTTATGAGACCTCTGACACAGCAATAAGGGTGCTTCTTAAAAGAGTTTTAAGCATTTTAGGAAAAATTAAAAAAACCCATATGGACGCGCTCTAGAAGAAATATATTATTGTTGATGAATTGACATATAAGAATTTTTTTAAGCTTTTTGCTTCATTTAGATTTTAGCAAATAATTTTTAAAATAAAAAGCCATACATGTTATTTCCTTAGATTGCGAAGCTGATAAATATGGTAAAAGGAAAAAAAAATAATTATTATTGTATTTCTCATATAATATATTAACAAACTTTAAGAACTTAATTTAGAACCACTTGATTTGAAGCTTACTTACCTTTTTTAAAGGATATAATTTAGTTAAATAGCAAGGTTTTATATCTTTAATTTATAGTGACAAACAAACAATTTATTTTTAGATTTTTTATGAATAGCAGCCTCAAATATAACTTTTACCACAAAATTAAAAATCATAATTTTATTTTTGCCCAATGAAAATCTGTTTATTGTTACTAATTAAAAATTATTAAAATTTCTCTGTTTCGGTTTTTTAGATTTAATTTATACATTGATTTTATTTAATTTAGCAATTACACGAACAAGGAAAAAAGCAACATATATGATTTTTATTAGGTTTTGTAGAAAATTTTCTTGCGATAACGATCCAGGGTTTAGTTATTTCTACCATTGCATTTTTTTTTAATGGGTCAAAATTCAGAAAAAAATCTACAACAATTTTAAACTATAAATATTCCAAAAAATTGATTGGCACATTTAGACTCCTTATAAAAAACCTTTTTAAAAAGGGTTTTAATCTTTATTAGGAATTTACTTTCAAAATCTTATTTTATGACAAAAACATTATTTTTACAATAACATAAAAAAAAAAAAATTGAATATTATTGAGAAATTCAAACGACCAGTTATTTATCAATGTTTTCTTAATCAAAATACCCATAGATTTTAAAATATAGATAATTAAATACCCCTAAAATAGGAAAATCTCATTTTTGTCGAATTAAAAATATGAGGTATTTGCTAAAATTCTAATTTCATTCGTAATCACCAAAAATTGACAAAAAACAATAGTTTGGAATAATGCTTAAGGTCGTCTAATATTGGTTGTGGAATGTTTTTCATAATGCAAGGCGAGAAATCTTTTATAAGTCAGATTTTATCATACTCAAGAAAAGGAATATATTCAATTGTTAAATGGGAGCAGGAGGGGGGGGGGGGGGGAGGTTAATATTTAGGGACTAGTTGTTTTATTTTGGACGAAAAGGTTTAAGTTGGTATGCCAGTTTTAGACAGCTTATGCTATCATATACTTAAACTATTATTTAATTGATTTGTTTTTATCTATGTAAAAGTATACCTGGCTTATGAGGTACTAGAAATTTAAAGTTATAAAATGTAAAAAAATTATGTTAATAAAGACACTAATCACTATTCCCTTTTCTATAATTTTTATTAAATTTAGTTATCTTCGATATAGGAATATTATACAAGATTTAATGGCTTAAATATATAACGAAACATAAATAATTGTCATAAAGTCAATGTTTAGAGTTTGAGTTACACCCACACCTGGCAAAATAAAGCTTTTTAAACAATTTTTTAAATGTTTTGAGCATGGCAAAATAAAAGCCCCTTTTCCTGCTTAAAGAATTACATATTTAAGAAAATGACATCTCCAGCGCATATTTAAATATAAAAGATTAATAAATTAAAAGATTTTTACAAAATATTATTAGAGTACTATGCTTACAAATATGGGATTAAACCATGCTTTATTGGGGGTATAAATTTTCTTAAATAAAATTTAATAAAAATTGAGTTTTTCGAGGCATTTTTTTAGAGCAACTTTTTTTGAGTTTTAATTGTGCCTTTTTTGTAGTAGCCTATTTATAATTTTAGCCCATTCTACAAGTTTTTGGGGGGAAATGAGCCAAAGTTATATGGCTCACTGTTTTCCCAGCACTGTCACACCTTTAATTTGCTTTATTAGTAAAAAGAGCTTTTTGAATCATCTACAATTTAGACCTGATATATTTAACATATTTATTATAAATACCATGAAAAGGTCGACACTCAAAACTTTCTTAAATTTTTTGCTCTTAATAAGCAATCTACTGATTTACAACAGTTTTTCGATCTAAGATAACATGAAAATTTCTAAATTTATACCATAAACAGAAGCATCTATAACAATAACAAATATACATTCAGTTGACGGCACTGGTCATTTAGTACCATAATAAAAGATTAGCTGAAAATACATTAATACAATTTTAAACATATTCTAAAATACAAAAAAAAATAAAGAAATTTAATTTTTTTTCTGTATGATAATTTTTGCATAAAAAATTAACTATTGCTCTAGAAATAATATTTTTATTAATATTTATTTATTAACACGAAATAATCACCCTAACTCAAATTGGTCTTGGATTAATAAAAAAAATAAAAAACAACATAGATAACATAGGTCAACTGAGAGTTATGTGATAATTACGGAGATCAAACTTGCCTTTAGGTTTTGAATCTGTTTACTGTTTTTTTTAATCAAACTTAGATCGGCTATAAACATAATTTTATATTTAAAAACAAAAACAAATAGAATTTTTTTTGCATATTCACAACAGTTAAACTGCTAAATTCAAATTTTAAATATTTTATTAAAAACCGATAATATATCGTGCCGTATTTATTAGACATATGTTCTCTATTATATAAATGATGAAAAAGCTTGATATAGTAAAAAAATTTATTTCTCATTTTTTGAGATGATTAATATAAGTTACAAGGAATTTATATGTAAAATATTCTTAAAATATTTCTTTTAAAGGTTATTTCGAGGTCGCAAACTGTTAAAGAGGCCATTTTGATGGTCGAAAAAAAGAAGCCGTAGGCGGAAAAAACTAAGAAAAACGTTTATATATGAGATAAGGCTCTTATGGAATGCATGCTTTTATGTTATCTTAAATTTTTTTTTGTTATATTGTTTGTCGACCTGTGTAATATATTAAATAAAAATTGAAATTCATTTGTATTTGCAACAATTCACACGTTTATATTTTAATACATCAAACTTTAATGTTTTTTAAATTTATAGTGTTTAAATGTCCAAATGCCAGATTTTTAATAGGTTTGTATAACTATATTATTTTAATTATTAAAATTTAAATAGTTGTTATAATCTTAATTTTTTATTGTTTATATAGCTAGTAAAATTGTTAATACTTTAATAATACCTCTTTATAATATCTAAAAAATGCAATTTACTTTTTAAATTGGCATTTAAAACACATTTATATATGATTTTTTGATATAAGAGCGAAGCTTTTTGCAAAAAAAGATAGACAAAATTATATTTGCAGCAATAACCTATAAGTGATTGCCAATGCAAAAAGGCATTTCTTTTTAGTATTTAGTGTAGAAAATTTTTTTGACAAAAAATTAAGCGCTTTATACATTAAAAATTAAAGATTGGAATATTTTATCTTTTAATAAATTAATTTTTTAATTATGTATTATAAAACTGCATTCACATGATTCACCAGATATTTGTATAATGCAATGACACAGGTCTAAAAACAGATCAGAATTATTTAGTTTTTTTCTCCTAGTATTTTTAGATTTTTATTTTAAAATTAATTTTTGATGCGCTCATAATTTATAATCAAATATCTGGCATCTAATATTTTAGTTGTATATAATATGATCCTTTAAGGTAAATGAAGATACAGCCGTCAGTATCAATAAAAAGACACCTTATATAATTTTATTAGAATTTTTATAAAATCTTACATAATGGATCCTCTTCAGATGTTTATCGGATAATAATAAATAAAAAATTTTAATTTTAATAAAATAAATAATATTTTAAAAAACTTGATTATAAGATTTTGATAATTTTTATAAAAAAAAAGAAATTCTTTAATTTCTTGTATATTACTTTCAATATTTCTGTATCAGTACAAGTTACCAGGTTTTAAAAATTATCCTACATATTGGCCGTAACCCTCAAAATGCTAAAATTTTGATTGTTAAATTTTTAAAATATTTTTACTTAAAAATAATGTCGAATGTAAATATTGTAAATTGTAATTTATGTTTTTCAAAATCAAAACAAAGGTATTTTTATATAGAAAATTTAGAAGAATATATGCGGGGTCGAATAATTTTAAAATGCAATTTAGGATGGTTGAAGATTTTGGAGATGCTAAATAGTCATATTTTAATTATGCGCGATTTAAGTTCTGCATTAATTACCCGAATTGAGTTATATTTTACATATGGGTGAAAAAAGCTATTTAGCTATTAAACGGCTTTTGACAAATTTGGTTCTATTTTTGCTAATCATATGGCCAAAATAATTTCTATTTTAATTAACTTATAGATTATTAAATTGATATATTTTAATTACAAACTGAATTTAGTATCAAAAACTAAATCCTCATATAATTTTTAAAGAAGCCACCAAAACTCCTTTTATTTCTTTGTCTACTAAGAATTATTTAAATTGGTTGAAATAACTATTAACAAGAGTTCATGCTCAACATTAAATAGAATAAAATTGCAATTTTTACCCTGTTTAAAATCTAGATTATCAAGTATAATAAGTTTTAGCATAAAGCCAATTCATATATAAATTAAGTCATATTCTTTTAGTTAAATATAAAAATAATGTTTTGCTTTAAAGGTTAGGCAATTTGGGAAATTATAATTGGCGTAAAAATTATATCTTACAGTTCTTATAATCTTTTAAACCTTAGCGAAAAAACAAAAGCTTGAAATACAATATATAAAATACAAATTTAATTGCAATCAATATTATTTAGATTAAGTTTTAATCAAGTTTTTTTGTATCTTATATTTAAAAAAAAACGTTAACTTGCTCGCGTGGACTTAATATTTTTAATTTCTCGCCCTCTTATCCTCTTTGAAACCCAACCCTATGTGAATCTGATAATAATATTTTTTACCGTGTACAACAGCGTCTAGAAAAATTAATAAGTATATCAGTTTTAATAACATGCAATACTCGTTGTGTAGTAAAACTAAGATTGTTGCCCTATGCAATTTTTATAGGTATATCTATTTTGCAAGAGCAAAAAAAAATTTTATATGTAAAAAGACATAATATTATGTATTTACATTGAAAAATTAAGATTTAAATTATAATTGTTAAATAATCATGAGATATTTATTGTTTTTCGTATTTAATTTAAAACTTTTTTTAGATTAACTTAAAAAATAAAACTTATAGCCATTTCAAATTTCAATGCGGAGACATTTTTTGTAAAACTTTAAAAATAAGTACGCCATTTTTGTGTTATAAATCATAACCGTTTTTTAGTATTTTACCCTACTTTAGCGTAACAAAAACACATTTATACAATATTTAAAAATGCGACCATTCCAAACGCCCTGGGTCAACAAGTTATCGTCCTAAATCTGCTATTTTTATCATATGTGATATTTATAAAATTAAGAAAGGCGATTTTAAAAATACAATCTTTGTACTTTAAAGAGAAAAAAATTCTTTTCATATATTTTTAACTATTTTAGGCTTATCACTAAAATTAAAGAAATATTTATGGAAATTAATTTCTATTTATATCTTTTTTCTATTATTCTATATATTAGATGCGTAGAAAAAGGGGACTTCTTCGAAAAAAAGGTGAATCACGCACCTAATATTCAATTTGTTAATGAAAATTACTAAAGTTTGATTTAGCAATAATTAGATTTTTTTTGGTGATTGGATTGTAATTGAATAAATATAGTTGTGGTTAAAAACCTTAAGCCTAAACTACTGCTTGACAAAAAATATATTCTTTAAAATTGATAAGGTATAATTTTTGCGCAGGATTATTATAATTTGTAAAAACAAATTTATCATTTTAAAAACATCAGGGGCATTAGGTAAAAAAGGAATAAAAAATGTTTTAAATTTTAATACTGTTGCCACCATCTTTTAATAGTTACAATGTATCAAACTAAATTATATATTTTTATTTTTATTAGTCATTTTATTATTTTGTGTGGTAGCCAAACTCAGGGTAAAATCTATTTTTAAACAAATTAAACAATGCTCTTTTTTTTAAACTTAATTAAAACTGTGTACATTAATTATTTTAATGATAATTTATTTAATACCCTAATATTAATAACATGAGTTATAGATTACCAGTGTTTTACTCAAAGATTATATTAATCCCAATTAGCATACTTATACATTTGGTTTATTAAAATCATATGTTAATTTACAGTAATTTTCTAAAATCCAAAAGTTTTATATAATTGAATATTATCATTCAAATATATATATTTTTAGATCTCATGTTGTCAAATAATACTCAAACGATCAACCAATATATTTTACAATTAAATCATTGTAAATCTCAAGATTCTTATTTAACTAAAAAGATGTCAATGTTAGATGTAACAATTACTTATAAAATTCAGATAATCAATCAATAAACTCAATTTTTTAGATTTAAGAATATAATTATAACTACAATAATTTCGTTAAAAAACCTACATGGATTCTGATTTTTATACAAAAAATTTGTTATGCTGTGAGCTATTTAAACGCATAATTGTTTGCCCGCGAAGGCGGGAAAATTGGGTATATTTTTTCTCCCCCCTATGAGTTTTGTTTAAGCCCCCTGAAATGGAAAAGATATTATCGTGCCTGATATATTTAAATCGCACAAACTGAATTTAAAGTAATTCATAAATAAATCGTCTATATAAGAGGTGGTTTTAAAGAAGCTACCAATACTCTTTTATGGATAATGATTTGGTTTAACAAGTAACTATTTAAATTGGTTGAAGTAACTATTAACTACAGAGTTCATGCTTACCATTTAATAGAATAAATTGCAATTTTTACCGTTTCCTAATCAAACTTAGATTAGTCAAGTATAAACATTAAGTTTTAGAAAAAGGTTAAAAAGCCAAAAAAGATTCAAAATACTAAATTAAGATATATTTTGTTTTTAATTTTAATAAATGAAGTTTAGCTGTTAAGTTTAGGAACTTGGGAAATTATAAATTGGCGATAAAAATGTATGTTCTTAAAATTTCTTTTAACTATTTTATACTTATCTAAAAAACAAAAGCTTGAAATATTAATATAAAAAAATTTTCCAAATTGTGATTGCAATAAATATTATTTAGATTGAGTTTTAATGCAAATAAAGTTTTTTTGTATCTTATATTTTGGGTATACTTTATCTGTCAATTTGGTCTAAAATTTTTCTTTTTCTCGCGGCTCTGAGCCTCTTTGAAACCCAACCCTATGATGAATCTGATATGAATATTTTAGCCATATGGGGAATACAGGTCTTATATAAATTCATAAGTATATATCACGTTTCACTAACATTAATACTTGTTGACCTGTAGTAATAACTAGAGATTGTTCCTTATGTAAGTTTCTATAGGTACATCTATTGATTTCAAGAGCAACAAAATTTGTTAGATGTTGGAAAGACATAATATTAAGGTGTATTTTACATCCAGAGAATTGATGTTTTAAATTTGATAATTGTTAAATAATTATGAAAGATATGTTTTAGTTTAGCACGTAAAGTTTTTTAAAACTTCTATAATTTTACTTTTTATGATAATTAATAAAAACAAAAGCCATTTTAAATTTTAATTAGCAAATAAATACATTTAGTGATTTAATAAATGCTAAATTTTAGGGCAATTTTAAAATTTTGATTAAGTTTGACCTTTTTTAGTATTTTTAACCCTACTTTAGCTTAACCATAACTTCGTGTATACAATTTTTAAAAATAAGACTAATTCATAGACGCCCTCATTACTTTTTGTCGGTTCAACTGCTAGTTTTATTATATATAATATGTATATAATAAGTATATTTGAATTTCAAAATAATCTTTGTACATTTAAATAAAAAAATTTTTCATTATTTTTAACTATTTAAGCCTTTATTACTAAAATAAAAGAACGATATTTTGGAATTTAATTGTTTATTTATATCTTTTTTCTATTATTCTTATATCCAAATCCGCTATGTTAATTAGGGGACTGTGCTTAGGTAATATAAGTGAATCACGCACCTTATATTGTATTAGTTTAAAAAGAAAATTATAAAGCATTTGATTTGAGTTAATTAAATTTAAATTGATGTTTTCTTGCTGATTGGAATGTATTTGAATTTAAATACAGTTGTTGTTAAAAACCTTGAAGCCTGAATTACTGCCTGACAAGTAAACATATTCTTTTAAAATTGATACAGTATTATCTATAACTAGGATTACTTATAATTTAAAAAATAAATTGATCATTTTAAAAGCACAGAGGGCATAGGTAAAATTATGAATTTATAAAATATATTTTAATTACTTTATACTGTTATGCCATCCTCTTTAATAGTTAAAATGTTGTAAACTAAATCTATATATTTTAAGGTATTAGAAAATTTATTATTAAATTTTGTGTAAAAAAATTGTAAAATGTATTTTTACACTCATTGTGATTATGCTTTTATTTTACAACATACTTACTGTGTACATTAATTATTTTTAAGTTTAATTGAGTAAAAATTCAATATATGACTGCTATATAACTTCTTAACATGAAGAAAGACGATTCTATAATCCACAATTATCATTATAATTTATTTCATTAGGTAACAGATAAGTTTGTAAATTACAGATTTAATTAGTAAGCATTATTTATTAAGTTGTTTAGAATCTAATATCAAATTAAAATAATAAGTGTTAGAGCTGGTTTTGTTTAAATCAAACTGCAATGAATATCAACAGGTAATTTTTTGAGAGTTAAATCATTGTTAATCTACAAGATTTTACCTGCCATCTTAAAAATATGTCCATGTACGATTTAACATTTTTTATAATCAAACTTAGTTAGTCGTTATAAACATTGAAAATTTTATAAAAGAGGTTAAAAAATCAAAAAAGATTTAAACACAAAAATAAATTTGTAAAAAAGTACATAAATCTGGATTTTTACAACAGTTAAACTGTTAAATTTAGATATGCTATTAATATTTTAAACCCAATATTGTTTTCTTATTAAATAGCGATTGGGAATATTTTTTATTAATTTCGATGTAAGAGCTTGATATTTATAAAAAAAAATGTTCCAGTATTTGTGACCTTTAAATAGGCTACAAGCAGTATTTAAAGTAATATTCTAAACATTTTAGGTTTTTCTATTTAGAGGTGATATTTTGAGCTGACAATTATATTATTATGGATAATGATTTGGTATAACACAGGTCAACAATTTTTTGGGAGTTATTAACTACAGAGATCAAACTTACCATCTTAGGGAATATTAAATCAGTTTACCGTTTTCCTAATCAAACTTAGTTAGTCAGGTATAAACATTAAAATTTTAGCAAAAAAGGTTAAAAAACCAAAAAAGATTCAAAAACAAAAATAAATTAAAATTTTGTTTTGCATATTTACAATAAATAGTTTAGCTGTTAAATTTAAACTTCAAATAATAAAAAACCGATAATATATCGTGTCGTATTAAAATTTGGCCGCGAACTATTTTGTATTATCTAATTGCCAATGTAAGAGCTTGATATATTAATAAAAAAAATTTCCATTATTTGTGATTAAAAATATAAGTACAATGGATTTTAATATGCAAAAATAGTTTTTTTCTTTTTTGGGTATATTTAGATCTGTCAATTTGGTCAAAAATCCATTTTTATAGACGGACCTAAGGAGCCAACGAGCAGTATTTAAACTATGAAAACGAAAAATATATGGGCCATCTAAGTCATCATGGGGATGGTCTTGCTTGAGCTAAAATTCACGATTATTCATTAATGATTTGTTGCCTGTGTAATAAGTAAGAATCTGTATCCATTTAACGTACGATAGTTCAATTGAAATCTGAATGCAACAGCTTTTTTTTAGATGTTGGAAAGAAATTTTAAAATAAGGTGAATGTTTAGGAATTTATCGTTATTAATTTTGAGGATTCTTAAAATGTTTTATGGAGTATTTTAGTTTAGCACTTAAAGTTTATAAAAACTTCATTATAATTTTTTTCCTTATATGATCATTAATGCTTGCAAATAGCAACTTGATTTTAACCTAATTCATTTGGCAAATAAGATACAGCTATTGGTATATAGCAGTAGATTTCAGCTATATTTTGGGGTAATTATTGAATTTATTGATTAGTTTGACCAAAAAACTATTCTTAACATTGCTGAAACGCTTGACCATAACTAATGTAACCTTAAATTATATACTAATTAATAGACCTCATTACTTTTTGGCGGTTCAGGTGCTAGAAATAAAGAATAATATGATTCTAATAAATATTTTTAATTCCCAAATAATCCTTTTAATATCAATTCAAAATAAAAAAATATTTGTTTTTAAATTTCTGCATTTAAATATAAAACAAAGCGGTCTTTTGTTTTTAATTGTTAATTTGTTATTGGGACTTGCAAGTCTTTTAAACCCAAATCCGCTATGTTATTAGGCAAATTTGGTTAGGTCAAAATATGAAAACAAGTTTTTGTTGTTTTACTATAGAAATTGATTATTAAAACCGGTTTAAAGCACTTGTTTGAGTTAATTAAATTTAAATTAATGTTTTCTCCCTAATCATAATTATTTAAAATATTCAAATACCTTTTCTTAACCTTGAAGGCGATTCTAAAGTAAACAATGAAAATAAAACTTTATTATTAAAAACTAGATAACTTAAAAAAAAAGCTAAAATTTTTATTAACAGAATGCAAAAATTTTGAATTTATAAAATATAATGTCGATACTTTATTCTTTTAAGCCGTCCTTATATTGAAAGATGTTGTATAATAAATCTACATAATTTAGGTCTTAGAAAAAAATAATTTTTTAAAATTTTTAAAAAAATTGAAAATGAGTCATTTTAGCACTCATTGTGTTCATAGTTTTAGTATACAACAAACTTCCTCTCTAATTAATAGGAAGTAAAAAATTACTTTAAAAAAAACGTCAATATATTGCTACATAACGTAACATGAAGAAAAACTTTATTATATTGAAATATATTATTCTTTTAATTTATTTCATTAGGTAACAGAAAAATTTGTACTTTGCTTTAATAAAAAAGCAATAAATATTACGTTGTTTAGCATCTAATACAAATTAAAATAATAAATTATGTGTAATAAAATCAAACGCAATGAATAACACAGGTAATTTTTTGAGAGTTATGAGTTAACTACAGAGATCACCTGCCATCTTAGGGAATATCAAATCCGTTTAACATTTTTTATAATCAAACTTAGTTAGTCAGTTATAAACATTGAAAATTTTAGAAAAAAAGGTTAAAAAACCAAAAAAGATTTAAAAACAAAAATAAATTAAAATTATATTTTTGGATTTTTACAACAGTTAAACTGTTAAATTTAAACATCAAATAATATTTTAATTAAACACCGATAATATATCGTGTCTTATTAAGTTTCGACGCGAAATATTTTGTATTATCGAAATGCCGATGTAAGAGCTTGATATATTAATAAAAAAAAATTTCCATTATTTGTGATTAAAAATATAGGCTACAAGAGATTTTAATATGCAAAAAAGATTTTTAAATTTTTTCTATTTAGAGTATATTTAGATCTGTCAATTTAAAAAAGGCTATTTTTCGTTATAGACGGATCTAAGGAGCCAAAGACGGAAGAAATTAAGAAAAACGATAAAAACATATATGAGATTAGGCCATCATATGGATGCATTCTTTTATGTTTTCATAATCACGTTTCTGACATAAATATTTGTTGACCTGTGTAATAAGACACCTTCATATTCAAGTTTAATTACTATTTATTCCTTTTCCGTAATTAGGTTTTTCTTATTAAATATAGTAAAAATTTTAAACATACATCTTTTTATCAAAAAACTTTTTTAATACTTTAACATATCAACATGTAATTTTAAATGTACATCAACATTAGTTTGCCTAAAAGCATAAAAGCGAATAAAGTAGGTATATGTCACTAAATTATCAATGTGTCACCAAGTCATAATTTATACTATTCAGTCCCCTTAAAATGAACACCATCAACATATATGAAAATAACATAGGGTTCAAATTGTATGATACACGACCTTGAGCGCATGTATAGTTGTGTTCTACCGTCAAGTTAAGCAATGTTGAGCCTGGTTAGTAGTTTGATGGGTGACAACCAACGAATCCCAATGTCGTTTATTTTGTGAGAGCCACTAAAAGAATAGGTCACCGACCCGTTAGCTCTGCTGGGCCTGCTATAGAATTGAAAGAGGCGAAGCCCTGACGGTTAAGCCGTCAGTAATGTAATAAATGGTACTGGAGCTTAGGCTTCTTATTCTTTCTAAAAAATATATTGGTATATTACAAACCAAAAAGCCAGGTAGAATCTTTGAAGCATAGCCGGTCGCGTCATATTAGGGCCCCACAAAATTTTTTATTAATCACCAACAAAATTTCGAGTAAAAACTTCATACCACGAATGCCCTCCGTGTCTCAAGCGTTACTTACTTTCCCATATGGAAAGACCAAACTTTACAAAAGATGAAAAAAGACTGTCTTTTATCCTAAATTTTCAGACTTTCAAGTATAAGACTGCAAAGAAACATCTTGAAACAAAGAATTAAACTGGGCTTCTCATTCATGTAAAACAATAAATTATTTTTTTTACATGAAACAATTCTCGTAACTGATGAAAAGGAATGCTTTATTTTTCATAAATAATTGCTTCATAATTTAAAATGAGCAGTACAAGATTGATTGTTTACTCAGACGGATACCTTAAGGCGTTTATTTTACGTGTACATATATTGATATTATAATGTTTAATTGGGATTTGCCAGGAATTTGCAGAAAAAAACAAAAAATTTACCGCCCTTAAACTACAAAAAATGTCGAGATTACGTGAAAAACGTTTTGTTTGTTGCAAAAATGATCTTGGGTTTCAAATAGGAGGGTATGCCAATGTTGTTTTATGATTTCGGCAAAATATTTTAAAATTAAAGGATATACAATAAATTAATTAATTAAAATAGAGACTTTTGAAATAAAGATTATTTATTTTATAAAATAACTTAATATTTAAATATAATTCCGTAATAAATAAAAAATATGAAAAAAGATTATTTTTAGAAATATGTATAAAACATGTCCTTCAACAAAATATAAAAATTTGCTCTTCAGGCTATATATGGTCTATTTACATTTACTGATGTTTCTTATTTACGATTTGCAAACTTTACAAAAAAGCATTTCTATTGTACCAAAAATAATATATTAACATTACCTGTTTGACTGGGTTTCAATTTTGCTTAATAAAATAAATTATATAATATATATAAACGTGTTTTTAGCTTTTAATATATCGTATATTTAAAATGCAATAATTGTAAATTAGGGCAAATTAAATTAAATTAATATATTTATTTAAGTAGCTCAAGTTTATATTTACAGACATTAATTTAAAAACTTAAAATATTAGCCAAGATCATCACATATTATAAAATTTAAAATACCTTTTGCAGTTAAAATGTCGTTTACTAAAAATATCATAGTTTTATTTAAAATAGAGAGATGTAAAATTACAAATTTAATTAAATGAAATTGTTTTTAATTATTTCTTTATTTCGATATAATAATCCTTATCCCTCTCTAATGAGCGTTTTCTTTTTGCCTTTCTAACTACTTTAATTACATTAATAAGGCTAAGTGTAACAGGATGGCATTTTTGTTAAATAATTGGTAGAAAAGGATTAATGATGGCCAAACAGGTGTTTTTATGTTTGATATTAGATAGGTGGGTAATATGGCAGTTTTTTTCTATTTTAGGTAATTAGGTCAGCATTAATAAATTATAAGATAAGTCAAAAAAATATAGATCTGTGTTTTAAAATTAATATATTAAGCCCAGAGTTTCCATATTTTAAAACAAAAATGGCGCTAAGAAAAAAAATAGTTATACAGCATAGGGACTAGACAACCTTATCTCCTACTAGCTATGTTTCGAATAACCTTATGCGCATTAAGCTTGATGTTTAGCTTTGATCATAGTTTTTTAGTTGGATACGCCAACCAAAGCAGTCCATTTTTCCGAGAGCCTACGCCTTTAACCCCAGGTGGCATGGGCCCTCATTTAACTCTGATTGGCCGTTTTAGAGTTAATAGAAGCAGAGCCCTGACGGGTAAGTAGTACCTTAAAAGATATAAAGATCTGGAGGTATATCCTTTAAGTATTTTTTCTATTTTTATAAAATTGACTTATAAAGATATATCGGATATACAATCTTTAATAAACATCACAAGTGAATCATTTAACTTTAAGAAATACTCTTGTCACCTTTGACATTAATTTGTGCTATGTTAATGAATTCAAATCATTGACCTAACCCTACGCTTACAAATTTTTGTATAAACTTACAGTTCACTAAAATTATTTAATATAAAAAATTGGATTAAATATATAAAAAAATTAAAATATTGTCATACACGGCTTGTTAAAATCTTAATCAAAACCCAAGTTTTAATAAAAAAATTTGAATATGTTACCTACCCAAATGATTTAACAATTTTTTTTAATTATTTTACTATTGAGAATATTATTAATAATTCATAACACAAATTCTTCGCATTCAAACTTTGATTAATAGTGAATCAAGTCAATTTTTACACCTTTTGCAGATAATTTTATTAATGTTTTAACAATATCTAAATTTTATTTTAGATACGAGTTGAATAATACAAAACAGAACTCTTGCATTTAAACCACTTCAACTATAATATTAAGTTTATTTACTAATTTGAATCCAAAATATTCGAGATTTGTTAATAAGATTTATTTCAGCTATTTTGTCAAGATAAACTTCCGATTTTTGATACTCTTTAATAACTTAATGTTAATAACAGGCCAAGTTACATGATTCCAAAAATTAGAATTTACCTATCTAAATATCTGTTGGGTTGTGTTAATACTCTATACACCTTAATGATCCAAAAATGCCATTAATATGCAATTTAAAAAAGTTTTAAATAAAAAAAATAAATTTTTCCGTTTGTGTGGTTAGGGGAGTTGGGGTTATGTTTTTAAAAAACTGCCAAAAAATTGCAAATATTTCACTATGCACATTTAAATTTTCTAACTAAATAAATTTTCAACATTGATTTAGATATAAATCTAATAAAAAATTTTAATACTCAGAGCTGCACCGACTATAGAAATATTGTATACAATGATTAATATAATAGTTCAAATTTTATTTATAAACTCTTAATACACTATTAAAACATATTTAATATATGCAGTTCATGTAAAGACCCCCCCGAAAAGAATTCAAATGCATAATGTTACGCTGATTAATTTTTTAAATATTTTGCTTTTTAGTTTTAGAGATTTTTGATATTGAAATTTAATTAGCCGTCAATTGCATAATAATTCACCTGAATCATTGATAATGTTTGGGTAATAGTTAAAACTTAGATTTTATGTTGTGTTAGTATTAGGTTTAGGTTAGTATTAGGTTTAGGTTAGTATTAGGTTTATGGTTAGGTAAGGTTAATGTTAGGTTAGAGTGATGTTTAGCGACTTAGTGTTAAAGGTTAAAATGCAGCTATTGTTATTCTAGGTTTGACTTAGGTGTAGGCTCAATATTCCTTTTAAATCTAACCCTATAACCCTAATATAAACTTTAACTAATCGCCAATTCCACCCCTAACTGTGCCCATTGATCATTGTCATGTCTGTGTAAATTTTAAATTTTTTAAGTCCATTCTCACAAAAAAGAAATATTGAAAAATAAAAAATACAAGATTTGTAATTATCATGTAAATAAATTATAATAATTGGTCGATCAGCCAATTTTTTAAGCAATAAACGGCCATTTTTTAAATTTTAAAGTCTAATGTTTATATACCTCCAAAGAGAATACTTTAAATAATAGATTTTATTCTAAATATGACCAAAATACAAAGATTCCAAAAAAAAACGGCGATTAGCTTATAAAGTAAACATATAACTAAAATTTTTTAAGTTAGCATGGCTTTTTTTCGAGAATTATAATAAAAATAAATTTTAACCTTTACTCGTTCATCGTCAACAAGACATAAGCTTACAAAACTTAAAAAAATAGCGAAAGTTGCCTTTTTTAAATCCAACATTAAATTTTATAATAGCAAAATTTTTAATTTTTTTTAAAACATTACTAGCAAACTAAAATTTAAATTTCTTTAGTTGTACACTAATTTACTTTCAACATTTTTGTAATATTTTTTTTGGTTTAACCTAAATGTTTTTAACAATTATGAATTAGTTGTAGAAATCTATCCTAAATCTTCATATTTGGCACTCAAATTTTTCATTTTAATTAGAATGACCTGCCTCATAGTATTTTATTTTTTTCTTTCACCCAAAATATGAATTTACCATTAGGTCCTGAAGGTGCTTTAAAAAATGAAATTTTAAATTAATATATTTTTTGAAATATAAGGTAACATAATGCTATAATGATAAAATCCATCTAATTTAGTTAAAAAAAATGATTCGATATCATAAAATTGTTATTGTAAAAATGTTTTTTAAATCTTTATTTGAAACTCAAAGATTTTGAGTTAAATGACTTTATTATATAGTGTTTTCTTTATATATATTACACAGGTCAACAAATTGTTAAGAGTTATAAGATAAGTACAGAGACTAAACCTGGCATCTTATTTTTAAATCTTACCGTTGTTCATATCAAAATTTGTAAGTCAGTTATAAACATTGAAATTTTTTTAAATAATGTTAAAAAACAAAAATTTTAAATTTTTTCATTATATATTCACAATAGCTAAGTAAAATTATAAAACAATATTTTCATTACTGATAACATATCGGATCCTATTTAGGATGGGATGCCAAATATTCTGTATTATCTAAGAAGAGATTTACTAAATTTAATTGAGATATATAAGTTACTAGAGCTTTTTATCTCTTTAGAAAAATCTCGCGGTCGCATAATCTGTCAATTTGGCCATTTTTTCGATATAGATGTAGCCTAATACCCGAAGGCGAAATAAACTTCAACGGAAAATTTATGTGAGATAAGGCCATCTATATTTTCTGTCATTAATATTTGTGACCTGTGTTATCCACCTCAGAAATAAATTTACCTTTAAATGCGGAAGGTGCTATATTAAAAATTTGAAATCTAATTTAAATATATTCTTTGACATATAAGGTCACACAATGCTATAATGATAAAATTAATTTATCCTACTTCTTATTAGGCAGTGGGATTTAGTATAAACGTTAAACTCAATAGAGGGTTATTTAGGGCTGGAACAATTTATTAATGCAATCGAATTGCAAAAAACAATAAATTATCTTATTGGTCATTTAATGGCTGCGAAAGTGCAGTCAATTTCTATTTTTACTAATACCACTTCGATTTATGCCTTAGGTAAAATAAGTGGTAGTTAATCTGTTGCAAAATTTGGTTAGATCGAGGTTAAGGGTTTATGTTCAACACACTAAATAGAACATAATTTTGCCCCAGAGCTTATATAATCATAGAACAGATTAGGCCACGTGCAAAGTAAGTTTATATACTATCATAAAATTTTGAAAATTCTAAAAATTTTGAAAATAACGAAAATTTTAGTGTTTTATAAAAGGGTAAACGGGTTTTTAAGTAATTCATAAGGTACTTAATTAGATTCAGTATTAAAGATTTTGGTCGAACATCAAATAAAAGTAATACGTCTATGCCCAGCCAATTTTGAATAACAAAAATCAATCTGAACAAATTGGCATAACAAAGCTGGACCTTTCCTTATTTATAAAGATTAATAAATTTTTATTGATTCTTTCTGTTTCACCTCAATTGTTACTAATTTACATTAAATAAACAAATTAATGAACACTTGGGAAAAAATTGGACATGGAATGCAAATTTATAAACTAAAAAATGAAGTATTCTTTAACATATATACGCTTAGGCATTTTTGTATTTTTAAACAAAAAAAAGGCAACGCACCTAACAAAACACATGTGTACGAAATCAATAAAAAGTTTGTCATAAAATAATACCTTCAGGAGGTGATGGCAAGACTTCTAAAACATTATGCATAATTCAGTATTTATTGGTCATCGTTCATAGAATAAACAATTTTAAAGGTAACTATGGTAAAATAGTGTTGAAGATTATTTCTATTTTCTCCCTTAAAACTTGTTTCAATATTTAATTAGATTTAGAGGATGTTATTTAATTAATATGCAGCAATCTTTATACTGTCATGGACGACCTTGGAATGATATAAGCATTTTTGTGTCCGCATGCAGCCTTGAGCCTGGTAAATAATTTGATATGATCACACCACAAACAGATTTCGAAGCCGTCTATTTGCCCTAACCCTAGGTTTAAATCCTATGGCGTTAGATTTTAGAGGAACACCATCCTAAATTAAAGAGGCGAAGCTCTGACGAGGCCGTTCTCCAAAAAGGTTTGGGAGAAACTCCTATATCTTAGTAAATTTAGTAAATTTTCTTCCTTAATATGAGGAATGATATATAAAAAATTGTATATGTTATGGCAGATGAGAAAATTAGGATCATATAACATCATAATATTATCCATTCTTTCATTACTTAAATGAAGAAAAGTCATCAAAGCCTTATACTACTTTGATCTATTATATAAATGGCTATATCGGATAAAACGTTAATAAAATTAGAAAACGAAAATAGCGGCTTTTAACACTTAAAAAAGATTTATTAGAACATAAAATCTATATCGATCAGATTTTTTATTTCAGAAAAATAAATAATTTACACTGCCTTGGAGAAAAGCTAAGAAATTTTTAAAATCAATTTAAATTATAAGGGCACAAGAATATATAATGGATCAGCAAACTTATCCTGATAATATCTTAATAAAACTAACAAAAATTTTATAATATTGCAATTTATTTACGTTTAGAAAAATTTAGATAAAGAATCTATTTTCAGGTTTATAATAAGACTTGGTATGAACTTGAAAAAGTAAAACGGCATATACCTTTAATGTGAAATTTTTAATTAATTGGTTTAATATTAGTATGCCAAGCCCTATGCTATACAAATGTCTTGCGTCAGAATATAAAAATAATACCTGGGTATTTTTGAGGTCAAAATAATCCTTTTGGTTGTTTGATATATATAAATTGCTTTTTCTACTTTTTTGTTATTTGTTATTTAGCGTTTTTGGATTATTAAATTATTATGACTAACAAAATTTGACCAGAACGCACAGTAAAAAAAACGTATGATAGTATTTTTGTTCTAGAAATTTATTATTAAAAAATTTGTCAAACAATTTTTTGTCCGTTATTATAAATTAAGTAAAACTGTATATTTATAGGTTGGATTGGGTCCGGCTCTAAACCTGTTGTGCAGTGCTTAATTTAAACTTTACGTAGAAAAAATACACGACCATCATTATTATATAAAATAAAATTACCTGTTTTTTTTCCTATTAATATAAAATAATATATATTTAAAAAATATTTTTTATGCACTTGTTATATGAATATTTTTAAAACAAAAATAATTCTATAAATTGAACAAAAAATGTTTTAGTTATAAGCTATTATTTTAATAAGGCCAACATTTAACGGCAAAAAATCTGGCACGTGATTGTAAAAGTGTCTATATGAGAATTGCATAATTTATATTTGATTCAGTCGGCAAAAAATTTAAATGTCTAGAAATCTAGAATTTAGTTTTCTAACCCAAATATTATTAAAAAGGCAATTATATTACTAGCCTTGGGAAAAACTTTAGAATTAAATTGTGTTTGGGAAGAAATGTAAATTGAGGATTAATACCCATTGCCTGCTTTAAATTACACAGGTCAACAAATTTTTTGATACTCATGAACTAATTACAAATATGTAACCCTCCATCCTAGGCAAATCCGTTTACCGTTTTTTATAATCAAACTTAGTAATTTAGCTATAAACATTAAAAATTATAGAAAATGTAAAAAAAATTTAAAACAAAAAAATATTGAAAAAAAATATTGTTATATATAAAACAGTTAAACTGTTAAATTTTTAAATAATATATTTATTAAAAGCCGATAATAAATTAGGTCATATTTAGGTGTGGGTGCCAAAAACAATCTAAATGTGGATGTAAGAGCTTTATTAGTTAGTTTCGTGATTATTTGTTACGAATTATTAATGTAATATACTTGAGGGGGAAGGAAAGAAAATAATTTAATTACTACACATTATTATTGTATTTTATACTTTTGGGAATTATAAATTGTAATAAAGAAAAATATTTATATAATAAATTTCTAATAGCGCCGAGCTGTGCGCCATAACATATTATGCAATTTTTATGATAAATTCGTTTCTCCGTTTATAATATTTGTAAATTTTATTTCTTATTTTATGAGATAAAAAAATAAAATTTGAACAAATTTTTATATGAAAAAAAATCTTGATTTCTTTCTTTTTAAGGGATTCTAGAGATCGAAGAATCTTATTTGTCAAAAGGCCATTTTTTTATTATGGACAGATCTAAATAGCCGAAGGCGGAAAAAACTATGAAAAATAAATATGAGATAAGGCCTATATGGGAATGTATTAATTTGTATGTTCATAATCTTTTTTTTTTGAAAATGAATTTGTAAATCTGTTTAAAATCAATAAAATACAGATTTCTATAATCTATTTTTGAAAATCTAAATTCTATATATTTTTGTATACAATAATTCTAAATTTTAATTTTAGAAGTGACCCTTTAAGTATATATTTAATGGTTACCGAATATGTCTAAAGATTTTAGAAATAATAAATAAGAAAATTCTAATATATAACATTAGATTATAATAATCATAACCTCTATAACCCAAAGAGGCCGTACAATTAAAATTTTTAAATGGAATATGAATGAAAGAAAAAACTGGTAATAATTGATCATTTGCTCTGCTTAATAGGTAAATAAATAAGTTAAAAGGCATTTATGTCGCAATGATATATCAATTTGGTGTCGTCAAAATTATAAAAGTCATAAAATTCTCTTTGGCACAATAACGTATGAACTTATAATTAAGCCCGATACTGTAAAAATGTTATAGTAGCAAATAAAATTTTATCAATAAGATAAAGACAAAATAATAAACAGCTTTATGGCCATGCTTAATGTTGTGGTAATTTTGAATGAAGTATTATTAATTATAAAAAACCCTAAAGCTTGATTACAACTTTGAACATATTAATAAATTTGGCTGTAAATATACTTACTCTTGAAAAATCCCGTAACTATATAACCATAAAAAAATTAGGTCAACAAATATTAGTCTTACAAAAGATAAGTTATAAAAGCATGCATCCCCATGATGGCCTAATCTCATTAATATCGGAAAAATGGCCATTTTAACAGATTTTGCGACCTCGAAAATACCCTAAAAAATTTAAGAATCTATTTCTCATAATTTCCTCGTAACTTATATTTTCATCCCAAATAATGAATAAAGTATTTAAAAAAACAAGATCTTATATCGGCATTAAGATAATACAGAATATTTCACGTCCAAACTTAAATATAACACAAAATATTCTCGATTTTTAATAAAAATATTATTTGAAGTTTATTTTTACAGTTAATGTTGTGAATATGCAAAAAAATAGATAATACAGAAAATTTCGTGTCCATTAAATACGACACTCTTTTATAAAAATATTATTTGAAGTTTTAATTTTACAGTTTAACTGTTGTAAATATGCAAAAATCATTGTATATTTTTAAATCTTTTTGGTTATTTTGACATTTTTTCTAAAATATTCAATGTTTATAGTTGGCTAACTACTTTTGATTAGAAAAAACGGCAAACGGATTTGAAAATCCAAGATGGCAGTTTTGATTTCCGTAGTTAGCTCATAACTCAAAATTTGTTGACCTGTGTCATTAAATTTTTGACGGCATTTAATAATATTTTTTAATTATACGAGCGCCATAAAAATAATAAAATATTAAATTTTTAATTTTTTTAAATATAAATTTGAACTTTTTTAAGCAAATTTAATTATAAAAATATTTGTTTTGTTAGATTAAATTTCATTTTCAAGTTTTTTCCTTGTGAAAAATTAATTTTTTTGCGACTTTAGCCTTGTTCGTTATAAAATGAATAGGAGAGTTATTGACAAGTATACATTGATCTTATTATTGATGTGTTTGAGGAGACCTTTCTTAGATTAATTTTTAAATAATTAATCTGGCCTTAATTAATTGAATTTTTGTTTACAATTCATAATAGAAAAGTGTAGTTTTTTAACAAAAAATGAAATAGAAACCTTTATTTCCACCGCTTTGACCAGCTCCTAAATAAAAATAATTAATTTCATTATTTGTGACATTCTCATTTTTTGGTTTAATGTTATCCTAATCGCATAGCAATTTTATTTTCTTACCTCAAAAAATATATGAAAAAGTTTTTTAAAATTTTTTCTGATTGAGTAAATTTATAAAGAATAAATTGAGATTTATGACACTTTCTAGCTATATAAATTAAAGTTTTTCGGTAAGGTTAATAGATTTATGGATTTGTTTTTGTATTTTGAGTTATGGCCTACCAAAAATTTAAGAGCCTTTTTTTATATAACCATAAGCATAAATAAACTATAAGTACACTTGCTTAAATGTATAACCGTCTTCGTTAATAAATAATTAATTCATTTTAATTACGGTATTTTGTAAATTGCAAAATAATTTAAATAATTTAAAAAACAGTAGTTAGAAATTTTTTAATTTACAATATAATTCAAACGGTTTGTAAATTTTAAAAGAAAATTCCGTGCCAAAAATTTATTTCTAAATAAAAACTCAAAATTATTGTGCTTAATCGGTTAACCGATTTAAAATCGAGAAACTTGCCACATATTATTTCTTTTATTTGTCATATACAGATAATTTATCATACAAAATAACCTTTATTTGCAACGTCCTTTTTAGGTGCAGCTTCTAAATAAATTATAAAAAAATTAAATTTTTGTATAGTTAAAAAAATGTCAAATTTTTTTTATTAGTTACTACCCAAATTCAACTTTTTTTATTCCGGATTAATATAATTTTGATAAAAGAAAACAAATCAATATATAGGCTTTAAATTTTGCATTTCAACAAAATGATTAGATAAAATTTGTTGAATGCCCAACAGAATCAAAACATCATAATTACTTAACGTTCCAATATGGAAATATAGTATCCCGACAACAATGACAAGCATGGATAGAAAATTACAAAATTTCATTTCGCTTTTTATTGGGGAAGGAAATAATTTATATTAAAAAAAAGTAAAAAATTAGTTGTGAAAAAAGACTTAGTTTTGTGTATAAAGCAAACTTTAAGGGTCATTTGGGCAAGAGGTTCATTGACATTTTCAACATGTTTTTTTGTGTTTATTTATTTTAGCAAGCGTGCCAAGATTTCAAACTATAGTTTATAGGTAGGATTAGTGAGAAAAATTTTCCGGATTAAAATCATGGCTTGTAAGACGTAATGTTTTTCTCAAAAATGATGTTTATTTACTTTGTGATTTATATGACCGGAAACGTTTTTGACTTATCTGCTACTAAATTCCAAGCTCACGGGCTCAAACTTTTTTTCGCTCATGATTGAACAAAGTCATCTTATCAATAACATTTTCTATATTTGTATAGAGGTGAGTTAAATTATGTTCAAATTAAACACGGTTTGTTTTAAAAAAAATAATTGTACGCACCAAGACTCTATTTGTTAATCCATGACGTTAAAGTTATTTCAGCAAATAAAAAAAACATATATAAAAACTCGCAAAATATATGTTTTCTGATTATTAAATTAGTACTTTATATCCCGTTTAGCGTTTTTTATAGTCTCGTCACTTCTTTTGTCATTTGAGTTAAATTTTATGAAAATATTGAACAATTAAAGATTGTATGTTGCCGATTTTTTTATTATCTAAGTAGCTAAAATTAACAAAAAATACTCTAAATTTAAAAATATAGAATGGGATATGTGTCTAGCGTTAATCTCTTGCTTACCTTTTACAGAGTTAAAACACAACGCACAAATCCCCTCTTAAATCACTCTCTTCATACAATTGAGGCCATGAATGGTTAGAGGCGTTCCCTAGTAAGTTAAATAAACAATTTTCCTAACGAAGCGTTTCAATATGCTTTAAATTTGCGCGTAGGAATCCCTTTTACAACTCCTTACATTTGCAGCAAATGCAAGACTCTCACCGATAGTTTTGGTCGGCATCCCTTACATTGTTTGTCGAATTCAAAAATTAGGCGACACAATAAGGTTAATTGCATTATCGCCACTTTTTAAAAAGGCTAATATACCGTGTGTTTTAGAACCTGGTTTATCTTTTAATACTAAAAGACCTGATGAAAAACTCTTGTTCCCTTCTCCGAGGAGAAACCTTTATTTTGTGATTTTACCTGTGTTGATCCTCTGACCCCTTCCAATTATAATTTTGATCCAATTTTAAATGCCGAAATTTTAAAGACAAGAAAATATTGTTTTTTAAATTCCGATAATATTTTTATACCAATTATTGTGCCACAACCTCTGGATCATTTAATCCTGAAGCTTTGAAAACTTTTAAACAAATTAGTAAACTAATTAAAAATAATTTTATTTCACCGAGTTTTAGCATAAGGCAAAAAATATAGAAATTTTGAAAAATAATTATTATGTTTTTAAAAATACATGGCTAGAAGACTCTATGGTAAATATAATATTTTTATATATTTAATTTTTTTTTTAAATTATTTTAATTACTTCTTTCATATTTTACATACAATATACTGTTTATAATTTATTAATTATATTTAACATTGTTAATCTGATATTATAATATATTAATGCTGGATATCTTATAAATAAGATCTTTTTAATATTTAAAAAACAAGTAAACGCAATGTCACTTACGTGACAAGGCAATAATCATCAAACTACTTTACATTGATATATGATTAACTAACTTTAAAAATGAACATAATTTTATTATGGTATATTTTTGAGAGTTATGAGCTAACTAAAGAGATCAAAACTGCCATCTTAGCAATCAAATCGTTTACCGTTTTTTCTAATTAAACCTAGTAGGTCAACCATAAACATCAAAAATTTTGGAAAAATTGTTAAAGCAACACAAAAATATTGAAAAAAATTATTTTTGTGGTTATAACAGTTAAACTGTTATATTCAATCATATAATATTTTCAACAATTACCAATAATATATTGTGTCGTATTTAGGTTGTTGCCAGATAATCACTATTATTTAAATGCTGATGTGAGAGCTTGATATACTAAAAAGTTTTATTTTTTAATTTTTTAAATGATAATAAGTTACAAGGGATTTTTATATGAAACAAAGATTCTATTTTTTCGTTTAGGGTGATTCGCGAGGTGGCAAAATCCAATTTTTTTAAAAGGGTAATTTTTCGATTTGAATGGATTTAAGGAGTTGACGGAAGAAATTACAAAAACGGAATATATATATATATGAGATAGGGCCATCATGAGGATGTAATTTCATAGACATCTTTTTTCTGACACTGATATTTGTTGACCTGTGTTATAATATTAAACAAAAAGGAACCAATTTCCAATATATCTAGCATTAGATTCTGGATATACTGTCTGCTTCGCTTTACTTAAAAGAGAAAAGGCATACTGCTCTTTTTAGCCCTGTTGAACATGAATCAACTAACTTAGGCGGCTAGATAATTTTAGTCCAATAATATTTAAATATATTACAACTTATTGAATTGTATCAATGCATATGTATGTTTAACAAGCAAGCAGAGCGTTGAAAAAAATTAGCAACTGGGTCTCACAACTACCTTAAAACATATGAATTAACTCGCTTCTCACCAACTTTCATAGCCTATAATATCTAATAAGTATGCTCGCACTTAAAGCAAAAGTTTTAGCCCAAGAATGCAAATGACGCCTTTTTTATAGAATTTTGAAATGAGTTGCTAATATAACAATTCGCTTTTAGAATTTTTTTATTAAAGCGTTTGTGTTAGGAAAACGAGTTAAAACACTTAAATCATGGTTATATAAAGGCCTTTTGCCTTATTGCCTCCGCGCCTTTTAAATTTAATAAAAATATTTACAACATAAACTTAGAGTGGTATTATCAATTTAACCCGCGATTAGCAAATGTGGGGTCCATACCCCAACACATTTTAATTTTTTTATATCCAAAAATATTATTTATTATTGGCCAAATTTTTGTGACCTTTTTTGAATATACAATTAACAAAACTAGTAAAATTTGGTCGGTTTAGAAATTGGAAATTTTATTTGGGTCCAATGAATCCACAAATTTCAATGTTTTATACCATGATAAAAAATTGCAATCTTATTCTCGATATATTTTTCAAACAATTTTACATATTAAGTATAAAAAATGTTTAATGATATGAAATTTTTTTTCTCTTTTTATTTAGTTTTAAAAATAATAACCATATATAATTTTTTATTTTAAAAAAATTTTTTTTTCATGAATCTTTTTAAAATGACCAAACACGAAATTTGGAAAACATCATTTAGGGCAATTTTTAATCTTAATATTTGGTGCTGATAATTTACATTTTACACCGCGTTCAAAATTTTTCTAAAATAAAAGTTGGTTCTATATAAAAAAAAATTAAAGCGTTATAAAACTTTAAAATGATTTTAAAATACAATGTACAGCGCAAATTTTAGAAACGTTAATGAATGCTTGGATTAAATGTTTTGTACGGTAAACTTAGTGGCAATAGATTCGCCCTAGGGGCAAGATAATATTAAGCCTCAAAAATCTTAAAATACCACGTTTTTTTTTTTCAGAATTATTTTGATTTTAAAGGCATTTATAGACTTTAATGACGCATCTGCTTGTACCTAGCTCTAGCCCTATATTTATACTTTTAATGTAACAAATGCCGTAAAGCAGAATAATTTTATAAATTTTTGCTGTTGTTTTAAGAAGGAGGAATATTGCCGCCATGAATATGGGTTATTACTATTATTTTTCTCAAATGGTGGTAATCGTCATTTAAGGCTCCAACCTAATTAATCCGAGCAAAGCAAATATCATCGTATAATAGTGAGATTTATTCGCGCAACGGCAACTTAGTTAGCCTCTTACTGTAGACATAGTTAAGGGCCTACAGTCTAACTAAGCCACTCAATAAACGGTTGTAACATACAATGATTATCTATAAATAATTAAGTTTTAAAAAAAGGTAATTAAGAACAAAGAATAACAGCAGTTTTTTTTACATTGATGTTTTAAAAATTTATCTTAATTTGACGAAGCATCGCTGGCTCTTACTTCTCAAAACAAAATTGTTAATTTTTTTTATTTTAAAATCAACTCTCATACAAAGTGCATACAAGTTGTTGTAGATATCAAATGTGGGCCCGAACCCACCTAGCACGGTACCAATCCCTTTAAAAGTCTAAACGCACGCTGTAAAAATACAAATTTTTTTAAATTCATTATCAATTCATTATCAAAAGTTCAAGTAAATAAGGATTATAATTCCCAGCGATATATGTCAAACGTTAAAGGGTGTTCCTTTGCCAGTCTGTATTTTAGTGGTAATTTTATCAAAAATAGAATGCCTGCAATATAAAATTTAATGGCTAGACCCTATCGGGCTTTAAAAATAAATTACACTGGACAACAAAATTTGGTAGACCCTAAGCATCATATGGCAACTATGGTTTTTGATCAAGTTTTTGGCGCTAATCATAAAGATGACGATTAGGGCTCTCTTTATTTTTGCTATTTAAAAAATTTTACTTTAATTTTTACAAGATTTTACAGAATATTCAATTTAGTATTACTTAAAAAACGTTTTTTTGATTATTGAAAAAAATTGCTGAAAAAAATTTTTAGTATTCATTATTAATATATGAACTCATAAGTCTGGGACCGACAAGACGTTTAAATTCAACAATATAATTTTTTTTTTTAATTTTGAGACAAAAATTTGCTCTGCATATTTTAAAGTGTCAAATTTGATTGTTTACAACAATTCAGACATTAGGGCATTTATGTTAGGCCATAACACTTTTATCAATTGGCTATATTATTTTGAAAAGAAAAATTTTACAGAACGTTTGGAAAATTGAGATTATAAGAGTTTTTCAAAAAAATATTATCAAATCTATGTTCATGAGAGTTGCCAACCTCAATTCGCCTATACCCGCCTGGAACAAAAACATTGAAATATGAATGCTCGCCAATTTATCAGCCTACATTTTATTATTTTATATTAGAATAATTAAGAACTTAGGTTAAATATATGAAATTCAAAATATAATTCCGTTTATTTTAAAATAAACGCATCACAAAATTATAAATTAAATAAGTGGATTGTACTATTATTCAGTTGGACGTTTTTATTGGCCATTATTTAAAACTTAAAAGTATTTTATTTACTAAGTATGTGCAAAAACTTATATTTAGAAGTGTGTTTATATATTTTCATGAAATACAAATTAAAAAACACAAAAACAAAATTTTAACAAAAAATATTCTAACAATCTACAAAATGTGAATTGTGGTTCATGAAATTTTATGTAGCATGGACTAAATGGATATTATCACAATATTCATATACATAAGCCTTTTTTAACCATTGTACGTATTTGTTTTTACATAGAAGAGCTCGATATTATTACTGGTCAATAAATATCAATTTTAGAAAAAATAAGGTAATATAAACATAAATACATCCTTATGATGCCTTATTTCATATTTATTTTCCTTTTTTTCTTAGTTTCTACGGCTTCTTAGATCCGGCCATATTAAAACTATGGCTTTTGATCAAATTTAATTTTGCGACCTCGAAAATACCTAAAAAATAATCAATCCCTTGTAAATTATATTTCATATCTCAAATAATGACAAATAAATTTAGTATATCAAGCTTTCCCACATTTAGATAATACAGAAAATTTAGCGTCCAAACTTAAATATAGCACGACATATTATCGGGTTTTAAATAAAAATATTATCTGAAGTTTGATTTTAACAACCTATTGTAAATATTCAATTTTTTTTGTTTTTGAATTTTGTTTATTTTACATTTTTTTTATAATTAATTTTATTACCTTACCTACTATGTTTGATTAGAAACAACGGTAAACGTTTATAAATCCCTAAGATGGCAGGTTTGATTTAATTAAATCATAACTCTCAAATATTTGTTGACCTGTGTCATCTAAACATTCGATTACATTTAATAATAATAATAATTTCATCACACATAAACTTCTCGTCTCGTGAAAATGGGAAACCCATCACCACACGGGGTAGTATTATATTCGTTTAAATAGGGTATTCTATCTATTGGTAGTAGGTTTGGTACGTTGTTACATGCATTATTATTTAAATAAAGCGATTTAGTTAGGACAGGTTCACTCGGGGTGTTCGGTTCCAGATGATTGGTCGTCGGTTGGTTTCGACAAGCATTCCCGTTAATTCTTTTTTCGTGGGAATATGTTGTTGGAACGCTTAACAATGGATTGTCGTATTCAATACTTCCAACGTGACTGTTGTTAACCAGTGCCATATGGTATTGCTTTTTCCCACCTACGTTTTCTTTGCAAACAATATAATTTTCGTTAATATGGTTGATTTTAGTATTAGTGTCATTGAAATTAGGATTAAAATTGGATGTTTTACGACTAAATATATCTGTGCCAGAATGGGTAACTTTGTGTCCATGTGACAGTGGAATGTCATACATTTCGGAGGCAGTATTTGCTGAGGGCTTTTTCAATGGAAGACCATTAATTTTTATTTGGGGTCCATTAAGGGGCAGACACCCGTGCTGAATAGGGTTTGAAATGAGAGCAGGTTGAAGTAGGAAGTTCTTTCCGCTCAAATAACCCATACCAGGCTTGTTGAATTCTTCATGAGTTTGAGTCTTAGGTAGGGTATCCCGTCGTTGTAAATCAGTTATCATACTTTTGAGGTTCCTAACATTTCCAAGGTAGGGTTGACGGCTTTTATCTAATAGGCTATTTGGTAATACTGTTGCTTTTGCTCCATCTTTTAAGCTTTCATGAGGCTCTGGGAATATTAGAGACATGAGATGCCTGACTTTATCACGAGCATTGATGACTTTGTGTGTTATTATCGTACGTTTGGTGCCGCCATCTTCCTTTTTATCGGCAGCTTTCCTTTGCCGTATTTTTGTTTTCACATATTGACTAAGTAACTTGTTACGATCGTTTTCGTAGACGATAACGTTTCCAGAGGGAAATTTTACGACCTGAACTGGGATTTCTTGATCTGCCTGCTGGATTGTCGAAAATCCAATATTCGGGATACCATTTGTTGAGGCATTAGTGTGGTATGAATAATCTAAACAATCGTCTCCCCAATCAAAGAAGAAACCGTGGTTTATATAATTCCTATCCTGACATTTTTTCCTGCGAGGGGATGAAAGTTTTCCGAACGGTGATAATTTGAAAGAGTTAGGGGCAGAATTTATGTGAGATGGTGGCTGACACCTGAAAATTGCCATGGTTTTGGGAACAATTATTTGAGGTGAACTGTTTGATCTATATTCTTTGGTTAATCCTTTACGAATACCATTAATATTATCGATGTTTGTCGTATAACTAGAGCCTTGACTATCATGCACGTCCTTATGGGCTAATGCACGTCCATTCATTCCCACGAATTGGGGAAAGGTTTGTGAGTTTGAGCTGAAAGAAGTGTTTTTTGAATTTTTTTTACTGCCACGTTTACTCCTTTGAAAAAGTTTTGATTTAATTGATTTGGGCATTGATGATGAGGAGTTATTATTATTATTTGACGATGACTTCTTAGAAGAACTACCAAAATTGAACCGGCATTTACAGCATTTAGCCCAATCAGTTGCGTAAACCAAACCTGATAGTAGAGCCATCGCTACTCCGACGCCAGTCGCGTAGGCCACGATATGACCATTTCTACTCATACCAGGTAACAGAGCTCGGCTTGTTTTATTCCATCCCACGGTAACTGGGGTAGGGGTCGCAGTAATTGTCGATAAATTAGTGGCTGGAGTGATTTGAGTCAGATAATGGGGCGGTCGTCTCATTAACTTTGTATTATTATTATTAATATTATTGCCAAAAGTGTTATTAGAGATGTGTATTGTGATGTTGTCGTAATAAATTGGAGGCTGAATATATGTAACAAATACAGGATCACCTTGGGTTTGTATGTTTATATCTTCCCTATCAGGTTGGAGATCACCTCTGATAATATTTGCTTTAATTATTTTGTTTCGAAAAACATCGAAGCCCATATCATCAATTGAGGTGTTCATCATGTGATTGTGCATTGTGATGAGTGTACGATCGTAATTTTGGTTTTCCTTTCGAGAGGCAATCATACCTATAAATATGCCGTACTTAATTTAGCAACAAATGATAATTAACCCATATAGCTTGTCGGCTAAGTAATATCGCAGAAAAATTCTAATATTCCTATTTAAGTTTAAATCTGTATACGCCAAGCTATAGTAAGTAAGTAGATTTTAAATTATTTAATGGCCATAACCCCATGATTTGGCAATTTTTTAAGCTATAACTCTGTGATTTAGAACTCAATATTTCCTTTTAAAAAGGAATAAAAATTAGCACCAAGTAGGAAAATCTTAAAATTACTTGCTAAATGTTGGAGCGTGTTTGTAGCAAAAAGTATTATCACCAAACTTGGTTGGACAGGTTGTATCACAGGAGCCGTTGAAAAAAGGCATATGTACGATAGTAGGAAAAGTGAAGAGATTACATTATTTGTCATGGCTGTATATAGCGTTTTTAAGTAGTATACTTCATTTGTGAGTTACATTATTATTTTTCTTATATTTTGCTATTATTTATAAAAATATAAGAAATGTAAAATTAAAGTTAATGAAATATATTCAAAAACTCAAATTTATATTTAGAATATTTATTTTTTTGAATAAAACTCCTTAACAACTTCTAGGGCTAAGTTTTTATTTGTCACTCGTTAAAAACAAGGGTGACATCATGACCTTCATCAACTCAACCTATTATTTTAATTTATGAAATATATTAATTATTCGGCACATTGTCAAAGAGGAAGTGTATAAATTATAAATATACACATATAACAATGTGTTAATAAAAACAACGTATGTATTCCGACCCTGACCTCCCACCTACTGTAACCATCCCAATATTTGATTTGAATTGACACTATGTATATAAACCACACCTTAAATCGTCACACCACAAATGTATTTTAAATATCATTTTCAACATATAAAAATTACATTGTCGTATGAGGATGACAGATTGCTTTTTTTGTATATATCTCTTTTTTTACGTAGCTACCCACTTCATAACGATTATAATCACATAAATATGGGAAAATGGTTAAAAATTGACATTGTGGTCTTCTTTAATAAAGAAGGTTGCCAAAAACTCATTAAACAAATGAGTAGAATGTAAAAATTACATAAGTGGTTGTATTAACATTCGTCATTTTTTTTAATTTTGAACGACAAGCTCAGTTGCAGAAAACTATATTGAAGAAAATTCTTTAAAGAAAAAACTGAAATTAGTCTAAACGCGCCCTAGTTTAATTTGAACGATTAATGAATTGTTAGTTAGAACGAAAAATTCGAGTTAAACTGGGACCTGATATTCCAACCCGAACTTAATTACCAAAAGTATAGCGCATCGTTATTTTACAAACTACAAAATTCATGCTTTGATATTTTCAATAAAATACATAGTTTACAAGTAATAATACCCTCCTGTAGCTGCGGCTGAAAAAAAAATTTTAAAGATAAAAAAATAGGGAGCATTTGATTAACATGAAGGCGGCTAGTGTAAAAAAATTTAATAAATTAAAAATATATGTTAGTTATATCCTAAAACGACTAAATAACAATTTTCTCATTTTTTGATCCGTTTTAACAAAGAAATTATAACCGCAGCTTGTGTTATGACATATCATGTTTGGTTCTTGGTAAAAAATAAGGTAAAATATGTAATATAATAAATTAGCCAAATGCTGGTTCAACCCGGACGGGATGGGTATGGAATTGAATTTCCAATTGCAGATGTTAATTGGCAAGAGTCGTAATTAAGAACAAAAATTAACAAATCTATTTATTATACAATACACTTTGATGAGAAATGGGATATAAAACCTTTGATAGTTGTCACATATACATAAGTAAACTTTTCAAAAATTTGGTAGGGAATAAAATTTGAACCTTTGGTGAGAATAATTATAGTAAGATGCTATGGAGGTAGAAAGTGCGGATAATACTAATCCATTTGTCAGTCTCTTATATAAAAAACACTCTGTGGTGATGGAGTTTCCTCTAGATCCCTAGGAAACGGCATACCCGGCAGAGATTTGCCACCCTAAATACAACACCAGGTCCCACAGGGTTAAATGAGAAACAGGCGTTGGTAGCCCGTTTTAAGCTCAAAGTAATGACTTTGGATTTCTTTGGCGACCCCCCCCCCCCATACTGCTAACCAGGCTCAAGGCTGCTTACCTTGAAATATAGATTACAACCAAAAGTTTATATGCTCCTCATAAGTCATCCAATGCATAAAAAACGTGGTTTTTGTTACACTAAGGTAAAAATCACATATATGATAAGTTGTGTACCTATTGAAAAGTGGAAATAATTATTTGAATGAGATGAAATATTGCTTAAAAATAACGCGAATTAATTATTTGAAGAATGGTGTTATAATGTATATCGACTAATACAACAACGAACGTCTTAGTCTTACCACCCTTAATATGCTTTTTGGGTCACCAACCCATAAACTCACTTATTTTCTTATTTTTTATTTTAATTTTTAATATATTCAGTTTAGCTAAACTCATTCTTATAATGTCATAATGCATTCGACGATATAGGCTGAATATGTAAAATATTCAATCTTTGTTATAAAAATTATTAGAAATTATCATATGCAAATACATCGTTAATGATTAATAAAAACTAAACATAAAGCGCGATTTCTCCTAACATTATTATATAATTCCATTTTTGCTCTTAAGTTTCATTTTTAATCCGGCAGATTAAATTATATTATGATACGTTTATAGGATGACAATTATTGCTCCCCGTCATTACAATAAGCGCCTTCCTTTACATTAAAATTTTAAGGCATATTTAGATTTTATACAAACTTTCTCTTGAGTTGACATTAATTAACCCGGATTTTTACTAGTTACACCAGGTTCTAATTTAATAAAAACATGAATAATTAAACTAATGTTAAAACTTCAAAGGCAATCGAAAGTCAAAGATATTATAAAATTAGCCAAACTAAATTTGAATTATTTACAAAGTTAGACGAACGAAATTTATGAGCTAACTACAGATTTAACCTGCCATCTTAAAGATTAAAATCCTTTTACCGTTTTTCTAATTGAACTTATTAAGTCAGCTAAAAACTTTGAAATTTTTATAATAAAAAACAAAAACAAAAAATATTAGAAAAAATATTTCTGAATTTTAAACAGTTAGCCTGTTAAATTCAACCCTAAAATAATACTTATCAAAAAATGAATAATAAATTGGTTCATATTTAGGTTGTGGTACAAAACATATTATGTATCTAAATGTGGTTGATACTTAGAAATTTAAATTCTCATTATTTATAATCAAACTTATTATTGAGAAGGAACTTGTTTAAAAGGTCCTTTTTTACGAGTTTTTTTTTAATAAGAAATCCCCTAGAATCCCCTTTACGGGCTGGCTCTTTTGTTTCCCGGGCTTCCCTAACACATTGACTTTTTATACCATAATTAAATATCTTCTTATAACACTAAACGATTTATAAATTGCAATATATTTATTAATAAAATACAACTATCTTGTAATTTACCAAACAAGTTATTACACAGGTCAACATTTATCAATGTCAGAAAAGTGAATTTTATAAAAACATAAAAGAATGCATTCCGATGATGGCCTAATCTCATATATATTTTTTTTCCTTAGTTTCTTCCGTCTTTGGCTCCTTAGATCCGTCTATAACAGTAAATGGCCTTTTTTGACCAAATTGACAGATCTAAATATACCCTAAGAAGAAAAAATTTAAAAATCTTTTTTGCATATAAAAATTATTCACTAATAATAAAAAATAAATTTTACTAATATATCAAGCTCTTACATCGGCATTTAGATAATATAAAATATTTCGCGTCCAAACTTAAATATGAAACATTATATTATCGAGTTTTTAATGAAAATATTATTTGAAGTTTAAATCTTACAGTTTAAATATTGTAAATATACAAAAATAAAATATCAATTTATTTTTGTATTTGTTTGAAGCAATGTTTGTCACTAACTAACTAAGTATGATTAGAAAAAATGGTAAACGGATTTGATATTCCCTAAGATGGTAGGTTTAATCTCTGTAGTTAACTCATAACTCTTAAAAAATTGTTGACCTGTGTATTATAAATTAATAAACAAAATTTGTTTGTTTAAATGGCATAGGGATTTTAGTTAAACGGGTCACTAGATTCCAGCCAGACCCACCCAATATTTTAGTCACTTTAGACCTGGCCCGCCCGAAACTTTATCTGCTAGGAATTTGGCTATATAATTTGGGCCCGGTTCGGCTCGGTGCAATCTTTAATTTTGTTTTGAAATTATCGATAACATTTAAAATGTTAATACTTTATCGCTTGATAATAAATTTATCATTTAGAGTTATTGTTATTAGGCTACATAAAATAAAGTTGGTTTTTTGCAAAACAAATTTAAATTTCCTTATATCTATACAACTGGAGTAAATCGTTCAAAGTCAGTTTACGATTTCGACAAAACGCCATTTTTATTTTAAAGAATATACTATAAAATTAACATTAATAGAAAATTCATTTGTGTCTTTAGAAAAGTAAAATAATATATTAATTTTTATCTAACATCATTATTTTTTGTGTAATTTGACAAATAGAAACCTTTTTTTTTAAAAAAAAAATATGTTTTTTTTAATACCTCACTTCACGTGTGACCTTAACAACAATAATTTGAAAAAGTAGAGCGAATCGGGACAAAATTTAACTCGGCTTGGTAATCTTTTATTCAACTTTCATTCATTAAAAAATGTAATGCAATATAAATCTTAAAATTCCCAAAATTTGACATTTAATTTTGGGATTGAGTCAGCAAAAAACATTCAAAAAATATCAACAATGGTTTAACATTGAAAATCACATACATAAGAAAGGTAAGAAAAAGAGCAATCGAGTACGAATTCGTGTGCAAATGGTAATATGTTGCTTTTAACAATGTGAAAGTTAGTGTGACATGACGCGTTTGGTGACATATAGAGAGAAATTAAATTACAAAAAAGCATCCATAACAATTAAAAAAAAAGTTTTAAGGAGGGCAAAAATAAACGTATTAGGCCATACATATATATCTTTAATCTAAAAACGTATTCTGGGATACAGAAAAAATATTTAAGGCATATATAGTTATCATTTTTAAACGCGATGTTTTTTAAATAGCCCGGGCACGGTAAAAATATCAATTTAAGTAAGCTGTAAGATGTATTTTTAACAAATTTTAAAAACACCAAAGTCACTTTCATGTTTGTTTTAAGATATGTCCTTGAAATTTAGATATTCTTCTTTTTGTTTCGTCATTAAGCTGGTCAAAAAATTTTAAAACTGAGATTAGTTTTGCCTTGCCCGGTAAAATGTTTTATAATAGCAATGTTATTAATTTGTTGGCCCTAACTGTTTAAAAAAATGGTCTAAAACGGTAGAATGGAATGTCAATCCATAAACTACAAACATATGATCATATGGATCTTCTAAATTTTCAACTTTTGAACTAAAAAATCGATATCAAAACGATATAATACAGTCATGACCGGCAAAAAGGCTCCATTAGATAGGACTAAGCAAATCGCTTTCAAGCGCCCAAATAGAGTTTTTTATGGCATATATTCCAAGTAATTCTGCATAACTCAAGCATTACCTGTGTTTCCCATATGCAGAGGCCTGCCGAATATAACTAAAATAACCACTAAAATTAAAGATATAGCGCGTTCAGATTTAATTCATTTTTCCTAAAAATTTTAAATTGAAAACTTTCTTTTTCAGAAAAATTATTTAAATGCTAATAACAAAGATAGGCGACTTTTGTTTAACAAAAGGTAAAAAATTTCTAAAATTTTTAAATTTTTAAAAAAAATGAAGTAAATCTGAACGAGTTCTAATGTGAAAATCCTAGCGCAAATCAAATTAATGTTACCCAAAGGCCCAACTAATTATATTAGGAGAATGTGCAAAGTGAATTATTAAGAATTTTCATAAAATGCCCAAAAGGCTCATTGGTTGCCGTGCTTAAAAAACCAAAAATTAATTTATTGATTCCAAATTTTAGCTCTCTAACTTGCATAAGGGTGCCAACTATAGAGATCTGCGAAAATAGGACGATAACAACATTTAAACGAGGAGCAGGAAACATCATTTTGCCAAAATAACTTTCGGTCGTCGAATCATTGCTACTAAACATCATAATTATTTTGTCGACCATTCAAGATAAATATTTACTTTTGCAATTTATAGAAAAAAACTGAGGTTTTAATAAAATAGTTAAAAAACGTGGCGATATAAAAAGCAAGGATTGGAACTACCGCCAAAATTGAGAGCGGTTCCGGTTCCTAGTTGATACTAATTCCGGCGGTGTTATAAATTAGTTTGGGTTGCAAATTACACACTTAATTATCTTAAAAATATTGATGTATTGAATTTATATTTTTAAAAGTAATTATATAACTGTAAGTTTTGCTTAAATTAAAATTCTAACAGCTACTATGGTATATTTATATAATGGACTAGAACTGCCGTTAAAAATTTAAACGGTTCCCGTTTCGGTTCTTCATTTTATCGCTGGTTCCAGTTCCGGTAATCCAGATAAAAGGTAATGTATACCTAAAATAATTAGAACGTTGCCCAGAATTATATTTTAAGGGCGCGTTCAGATTTTTATCATTTTTACAAAAAAAAATTTCAAAATTTTGTGAAAACTCTTATTCTGTTTGATGCTAATAATAAAGAATAACGATTTTTTTTTAAAATGTGAATGTCTAATTTTTAAAATTTCTAAAATTTAAAATTTTATAATTTTTCTATAAAAAGAAGGGCGACTTTTTGTTAAAATGCGTAACTTTAAAAATTTAAAAATTGTATTTTTCCAATAAAAAATTATAATTCAATGTTGATTAAGTGTTGGAATTTCTAAAGGAGTCACTTTTGGTTTATAAACTTTGTTTTTAAGATATTAGAAAAGATATTTAAAAAAACCAGCATTTATATATTAATAAAAAATAACAATATTAAATATAATTATATTATCAAATACAGGATTTATATTATATGTAAGATATGAATATTATTAAAATAAAATGTTATATATTCTAGTTTTTAGGCCTTTGGCCATGTATTTAAAAAAAAAATTATTGAAAATTTTTTTCAAAATTTTTTGCCTTATGCTTTTAAAAATTTTTAGGGCTTCATGACCAAAAGATCCAGGAGTTGTGGCAGCAATTGGTAGATAAATATTATCGGAATTTAAAAAACAACATTTTATAGTCTTTAAAAATTCGACATTTATAATTAATTCAAAATTATAAAAAGGAGCCAGAAGATTAACACACGTGAAATTTTAAAATAAGGGTTTCTCCTCATACCACGTTCTAAAACACACTGTATATTAGCCTTTTTAAGAAATTGGCGATAATGCAATTCTTATTGTGTCTCCTAATTGTTGAATTCGATAATGTAATGAATGCCGACCAAAACTATTGGTGAGAGTCTTGCATTTAGCAAATGAAGGGAGTTGTAAAAGGAATTACTAAACGCAAATACAAAGCGTATTGAAACGCCTTCTTAGGAAGTAATTGATTATTTAACATACTAAAGAAGGCCTCTAACCATACATGGCCTGAATTGTATGAAGAGAGTGATAGAAGTAATGGACTTAGATATGAAGATAAACTTACTAAATATACTTAGAGCATTTTCACCGGGTTTAAAAAATATTGTAATAAACAAAGGCTATTGATTTTCGATATAAAAACCCAAATTTTAAAAATTTAGAATTTTTTGAATTTTCAATATTTTATTAAAAAACGAATAAAAACGTTGCGCGCCCTAAAGTAAATACTTGTAAATATGATAATTTATTTTCAATTATTTTGTATTTTTTTTTAATTTTTTTAAAAGTGCAAATGTGCTATCATGCCACAATCGTCAGAGAAAATACAAATTTTTAAATCTAAAAATGATATTACTATTTTAATTTAATAGAAACATACAAATTTTTATTAATTAGTGAAAAAAAAGCCACGTATGCACGGAATCGAACCCAAGAGACCTGCGAGTAAGAAACAGGGTTGTTGCCAATGATGCCAAACATTGTTTTATTAAAATTGATAAATATTAAGTGGGAACAAATGATCGCATGTATAAATTATAGTTCTTAAGGTATTAAAAATATGTGAATAAATATTATTGCATGAAGGTAATGCTTTGATTTAATAGTTGAATTTCATTTATTGTTTTGCTCCTGCATCTAGGGTAACAAACAGCAAAAATGTAATTTTACTTTATAATTGGAATTAAAACATTTGCGAATTATTTTTTCTTTACATTTATATAAAAACATAAGTTTTAATGAATTTAAATAAGAGGCCTTCCGTTCAAACTTCATTAATTTTGAATAGCTTAAATTTTTATAAAAAAAAATATTGGTAAATTTTGAAAATTAATTGTTTAGCCATGTTTTAATGATTACACTGAACAACAACAAAAAAATAACATAAACGATTTTTTGAGGGTTTTGTAGAGAATTTTTTTGCGATAACCATCCCGGGTTTAGTTTTTTTCCAATGCCTCCAATTTTTTTGAACCGCGTTCAAAGTTCAGAAAAAAATTCACAAAATTTCTTTTACTATTAATCCTACAAAAAATCTATGGGCATATTCAGATTCCTTATAAAAAACATATCTTAAAAAGGTTATTACATAAAATTTTTAGCAATTTACTTTCAATTATTTAAAATCAAAAAACGGGGTGGGGTTTATGACGAAAACCATTAATTTTACAAAAATGAAAAAAAATTAAATATTTAAAAAAAATTTAAACCCCTTACGTTAATAATGAATGTCTTTGTTATCTAAATATATTTTTAAACTTTTGTTACTACCGATAGGTTTTATGATATAGAAGCCCAAAATACCCCAAAGAAAAATCTCGACTTTGACACCAAATAACTAAAAATCTAAGGCATTGGCTAAAATTCTAATTTCATATTCGTGAGCAATACGTAAACACAGGCAATGCGTTCTATGCCATAAAAAAGCTATTTGGAAAGCGCTTTTTGACTTTAGTCCTATCTAATAAGGTTGCCGGTCATGATATCATTTTGATGTGAAATTTAGAAGATCCCTGATGACTATGTTTACAAATAAAGATTAAATTGGTATTTTTAGAATTTTTTTGAGTTATAAAGATATAACATTGCTATTATAAAACATTTTTTGAAAATTTCTCCATTATAAGACCTGTTTGATGACGAAACAAAAAAAAGAAGGATATCTAAATTTCAAGGACATTTTCAGTAAAACAAAAGTAGTGACTTTGGTATTTTATTTGTTATTCACAGCTTTACTGATATTTATTATTTTTTCTAAAACATAGAAATAACCAACATATTTACTAATAATATTTAAAATTATACATTTTTGCCCTAAACTATCAAAACTTTTTTTTGGAATATGAAATATTATGAATGCTTTTTCTAATTTAAAATATTTTAGTTGCTGCGAATTCAACAGTAAATTTTGATAACCATATTTGTAATACTCGTGCTCTTGCCTTTCTTAAATACATGTTAAACCATTGTTATTTTTATTTAAACTATAAATTAGTTTATTATTGTAGGTGCATTTTTAATGCGAAATTATCTCTAAAAATAGCAACTTGTTTTAATTATTTTAATTTCTATAAAATGAAAATTAAAAAAAAATATTTTTTTAAATACATTGTCAAATGTCAACAAATAATATCAAAATAGGGAACGTGAATTTTATTTTTTTCATTAAAGATGCACCCATAATTTTCTCATCTATATTTTCGTTTTTCCTAATTTTTATTCTTTAAAATAAACGAAAAATGGGTTCAAATTCGACAGATCTAAATATGTTCTATAAAGATGGAATTTAAAAGGAAATTTAAATTTGTTTTGTAACCAAAAAATTAGACCTATTCGAAAAAAATGGAAAAGATATTTGGAATCAGCACAAAAAACTCTTTTAAATTATATGTGTTTGTAACTGGTCGCCGACAAAAAGTCGAAATTTGTCGACCAGTGTGATCAGAGTTTTAGAATACATTGTAAAACATATGATAAATATCAATGTATCAAATTTTCAAAATTTTTTGCAGTCTGAACTTGCCCTAAAATACAATCACACCATTTTTTATATACTTTTTTTTATTTTTTACAAATTTTGTGTTACTTCTGCCTTTATGGCATAATAATATTTAATTAAAACTATAGGCAAACAAAACAGATCTTGAAAAAAAGACAATGGATTTACTATTAAATTTATCTGTTAATCCTATATTTCCCTTGCCTATTTTATCAAAAAAGCAAAGAAATTATAAGGAAAATAAATTTACATGTTTTGTTATATAATATTCTTCAAAAAACAATTTCAATATAAATAAGATGCACGAAAACATTTATTGTATCTATATGATGATTTTTACAAATTATTAGGATGTCACCAAATAATTGCAAAATATAAATTAAATGTACCTGCTGCTGCTCGTTCTTCTATAAATGTTTAATTATACATATGTATAAACTATGGGACCTTGACCGATATAAAAGGGGGGAGGGGGTGTAGCTGAAAGGGGCGGATTTATGAAATAAGGCCTTCAAGATCCGCTTATGCAAAGTGGTCATGATCATTTATATAGGCATATTGTCTATAAGAACGGTCTACAAAAATTTATTTAGGTTTTGCTAGCAAACATATCTGCAATATGATTGTATCTCCAAGCTTATCCTCTTTTTATCAGATCTCAGCCATAATCTGAGAAAATTTAAAAATTTTGAAAATTTTATGATTTATTAGGTCTCGAGCTTAGAAAAATAATATGATTTTTTTATTAATACTATCAAACCCAGCATAAAACAAAATGTCCCGCATCCAAACTAATGGCACAATTTTTAACCTTGAAATTAAGGATAATTATTTGTGTAAATAACTTAATTATTCTATATATTACTTTGTGAACATTTATTTTTGTAAATTTAAATATATGGAGAAGGCCTATTGAACCAGAAAAATCGCACACAATACTAAAAATTTAAATAACTGTAACTATGATTTGATTAGTTAGTTTATATATCTAAAAATTTATCTGTCTATTTTTTTAAAATTCAAACCTTTAAAGTTCGAGCCCAAAAAACTACAAAATTTAACTTCAATTTTATACCACTCAACTTATATTTCCGTATAAAAATTGAGAGTAAAAATTTATATATTTTTTAAAGAGCCTAAAATGATAAATTATTTGGAGCATAAAAATTCTCACTGTGTCGCCGATTGATGAACCAAACTTTCACCTATGCATTAATAGAAAATACATATAATTAGATAAATAATCGACTAAAAGTAATAATAATAATGATATGGAATTTAAAATTAACATTTTAAAACACTGCACATACATAAGAAAAAAATTTATATATCGTACCCAGAGCTAAAATGCACAAAATATACATTTTTACTGATATTACATCTATCCATTCGGTTTGGATTAGATATATGTCAGTTTGAGGTTAAGCTAGGGAAATGTAAGGCTAAGGTTATTTAAAAATCAGGGTTAGATTTGTTTAAGTCAGGCCAGATTCTAGCTTTTTCACTTTGGGGGGGAGGGGGGGGGAAGGGGGGGGCAAAAAAACTGGTGGAGGGTGGGCAGAAAAAAGTTTTTTGCCGCCTTCGGCGGCAAAATTAGCCGTGACCTTCGGTCACGGCAAAAAATATACATGTACAACAATTAAATCCATGTTCAAAAATTTTATTTTTAACAAATTTATAGTAATTTAATATATTCTTAAAATAAAAAAAAGGATTATAAATTGGATATGTGAATTAAATTATTTGTTTTCACTAAAATCAATTGCTTAAAAAGATATGAGATTTGGAAATTAATTGTAAGTATAATTTTATCATTTGGTATTACGCATGGAAAATAAAAATATGATATATATGAATGTTAAAAATGAATTATATAAAAGTTTGGATTTTAGAAAATTAATAGTAAAATAATATTGATTATCATGAAAACAGATTTTATAAGTATGCTAATTTGGAAGAATATAGATGAAAAAAAACTGGTATATAACTAGTAATTAATATTAGGGTAAAAAATTAAATAAAACGTGAACATAAACGTTAAATGCGCATAAAAAAGATTTGCAACCAGGTCTTAAAATAGTAAGCAATAATTAGCTGATTATGAGCAGTGTATTGTATTAATCTAACAATTTTATGCTAGAGGTTGTTTTGATTAAATTATAAAATTCATCAAAATTCAACGCCCCAGTTAATGATTTTTCGTGTCCTAGAAGAACTAAATCACCTTTACGCAGGTCACTACTTGCCAGCCTACTAGAAGTTATTATCCTTATTAAAGAAGAAAATGTGGCCTCACAACTTGACGTTGAAGAGCCAAATAACAAACTTATAGAAAAAATTAATAGATTAGGAAACGCATCTTTGTAATCATATTAAAATTTAAAAAAATCATTAATAACACATTCTTTGTAATTATTAAGTTTTCTTATTAAAAAATTTTGGGCTAAGTATCTTTAGATAATGAATTTTTATCAATATTACTTAATTTTCAAAGAGGCTATAATTTATTTATATCTAAAAAAAGGATAATCAATTATAAAGGGAATCTAAAGATTCTAAATAACTATAAAAAATCTTTTATTAAAAAAATCAATAAATAAATAAATAAATAATATTAAAATGAATTCTTTTTCATTCATCATTAATATTTAAATTTCTCTAACTTATGAGTAGAAAATAAATAAAAAACAGAAAAATCTTTAGCTTTAGTTTTTGTTTTATCCATAGATAAATTATTGTTATTTAAAAAAGTATTATATATATTAAAACAGTTTTTGAATAAGTCTTCAGTATTTGTATTTCTTAATTGTTTAATTTCTAACAAACAATGGTGTGTTAAATCAAAAGTTTTAGAAACATAAATCGTTTTGCATTGATTATTGATCATTAATTATTTCAATAAATGAAATAATTTTCAATGATAAATACAAAAAAATAAGATGATTATAAATATGGTCAAAACTGAATGCTTCGGCCCTGTGACCTTAAAGATGTTAAAATTTCTTATTTTTTAATTTTGAAAGAGTATTTAATATTTAATAATTTCTAAAAAACAATGAGTACGTGACCACACCACCGATGGGGCAACAGCCGGGTATGGTCCCACATTCACTAACATCCTCTTGATTGCATCATGTTGAAAAATTTATGAAGGAAGAAAAATATCAAAAAAATCATTCCTTTGCATTTAAAATTTCAAAACAATCTTTTACAACAAGATGCAATCGGTGGTTAAAGAAAAGAATATTCTGGACATATGTCCAGCTACTGCTTAAAAACACTTCAAGATCACCTTTATCCCTGGCACATGTTTTCCATCGTAGCATTGCGCTATTAGGGTTCTTATCTAAGCATTATATTCTAAAAGATTGTTAAAAAGTGAGAAAATTTCTTAGGCATTAGATTTATGAATTACTTTCACGAATATAAAGCTTTCTGTAAAATCAAATATTCTATATTCTAATAACACCAAAAATAATTTCTGCGTTGATTTGATCTCTCTAGCGGATGAATAGTGTTGATGAATGAAAATACTTTTTAAAATAGTAAATATTTTTAAAATAATATTTTTTAGATATTTTTGGTGGAACAAATTTAATTATATTATGTGGAAGAAAAAATTAAATTTACGTATTTTTTTGGGGGCAAATTCAATTGGGGGTCAAAAACTTTTAGGAGAAGGCAATGCTCCCCCAAAAGGGGTCAACGTGCTCTTATTGCGTTACATTAAGAGTATTATTAGGTCAAATAATGTACTATATTTTGTGTTTGAGATAAATTAATCATACATTCATGTAAAAAGACAGTGTGATTGTTGAATTGCCGTTCCTACATGGCTGTCCATGTACATACTAAGTTTTTTTAGGGCCCGTTCAAAGTCCCTTTTTTTTAAATTTTCAAATTTAAAAAAAATATTGATTCAATGAAAAATTAATTAAAGCTAAAATATTTATATATAGTAACGGAAAAAATAGTTTAAATTTATTTGTGCTGTGGTTTATTTTACTTTAGGGCGCGTTCAGACTCATTCTTTTTTTTTTAATTTTAAAATTTTTAAATTTTTACCTTTTGACAGTGACGCTTTACAAATAGTTGACAATTTTTGGTATTAGCATTTAAATAGTTTTTCTGAAACAAAAGTCTAAAAAAATTTGAAAAATAAAATAAAATTTTAAAAAATTCGAAATTTTTAGAATTTTTAAAATTTTTCAAAAATATAAAACGAGTCTGTACGCGCCCTTAAATACATCTTCATATAAGTTGATACATCTTAAACAATGATAAAGATGGGTAGCGAATCAAACTACTTATAAGAATATTATTAAACATTAACCTAGCTAACTAGGGCAGAATATTGCTTAATGTTTCTCACTTTAAGCAAAAAAGAAAAGTTTTGAAAAAAAAAGAAAAAAATGATCTAAAGTTTATTTTGAACATGCTCAATTTATGTAAAAAAAATTTGTGGCTCATACCTAATGTATAAATATAAACAATGGACCCAAGGAAATAATAAATTATTTCTGAAAGTTAGTCTTTGAATTCTCTTCCTTCTTGCTGTTTACGCCCGAGAAAATCATCTTCAGTGCAGGCCAGGGTCAAAAAAAATTTAACTTGGTTGTCATATCTTAGGATTTTTGCGAGAAGAGATAAACAAAACAATAATGCTTTGGCATTTCATTAAGCCAACAATTTTTTAGAAAAATGTAAAAAAAACAAAAAAAGCCAAAAATAAGTTAAATTTTTTTTGCATATTCACAACAGCTAAACTGTTAAATCTAAACTTCAATATTTTTATAAAAACCTTATAATATGCCGTGTCGTATTTAAGTTTAAACTTGAAATATTTTGTATTATCTAAATGCCGATGTAAGAGTTTAAAAAAATTATATTTCTCATTAATTGAAGTGATAAATATAAGTTACAAGGGATTTTTATATAAAAAAAGATTCTTGAATTTTTTTAGGGTATTTTTGAGGTCGCGAAATCTGTCAACTTGGTCAACAAAATCGACCAATCTTGGTTTAAGTGCGATAATGACAAAATGACAAAATTTCTAATTGTGTAAATACATGCTGCTTTGGTAGCCCTAAACGTTGCGACACTCGGATTATTTGGTTGTCATCTAGTCTGGGAGTGCGCCTGAAAGTTGCTTTAAGATAACCGAGCTGGAATGGGTTAAATTTTTTACCAACGCTTGAAGTGAGCTGTACATTGCTAGTCCCCGAAACTACTGAAGTAGAAGCTATACATAAAAAAAATCCCTAAAAGTTAATTCAATGGGAGCCACAAAATATTTAAATTAAATATTCTGATTTTTCGGTTAACAGAATCAAGGTAAAAAATATCTTAATTTTACAATTCACCGGAGACGACCCCCGGGTTTTTGTGCCATTATTTATTTAATTTTTCCTTACAATCAAGTTTTTCCTATATAGAGTGCTCCAGCGTTAGAGAAAAAAGAGTCATGGAAATAAATTATTATGTATCATGATCATTTAATTATAACCATGACCAATTGTGATCGTAATCTATTTTTTTTGTCCGACACTTGCCACGGAGGCAAGCACTGTAGTATAATTATCCTATTAGAATTAGTTTTATGGCTTTCCCGATGACATTTTAAATGGTGTAAAACTTTAAGTAAACTTTAGTATTATATCAATTAATAAATAAGCAACAAACTTTTCACTCTCATTTTTTCCCCTCACTCAGCGTCTCCCCCAAATTTCATGGAAGAGCTACCCCCCTCGGCAAAATCTCGGGGGTAACACTTCGTAATTTATTCATATTCCCCCCATAACTATACCTACCCCCCTCGAATACCTACCCCCCTCGGCCGTTTTTTTGGAACCGGTTGGTTCCCCCCCCCCCCCCCCCCCGGAGTAGGAGACACTGCCCTCACTCAATATAACAGTAACATTTTACGCTCTATAATTTATACCTAGTAATTACATTACCAATCTTTATTATTTTTCAAGAACTTTTGACATTAAATTTAGCCCTACAAACAAACTTTTTATTATTACCTTTATATTTATCCGCATAGATAAAATAATTCAATTTATTTGATTAAAAAAATAACAAAATTGGACTCATAAATAAAATTTACCTCTACCCAAATGTTGTAACCCACTCGGTCCAGGTCTATGCAAATCTTCCACCGGCTTTTGACTCGCTTCAAAAAAATATATAAAAATATATTACTCAAAGACTTCAACGTATTGTACCATTAAAAAAAAAGATCAACATAATTTATTTTTTAAAGCTATCGACAAAAAGTTTATGAAAATATAAATGAATACATCCCCACAATGACCTTATCTCAAATATATTTTCCGTTTTCGTAGTTTCTACATCCTTTTTTTAGATTCATACATAATAAACTAACAAGATCTGTCAAAAAGGACAGAGGTTTTTTAACAGGATGTATAAAACATTTTAATATATAAATTTTTAAAAAACTTATGTTGTATCATCTTAATACAAACTTCAAAAGGTTTTAACTAATTATATCAAGCTTTTACATCAATATAGCACACCTAGATAACATATGGGGCAACAGTAGGCTTATTCGTTTTATTAAATATATTATTTAAGGTTTAAATTTAACAGTTTAAATTTTATATACAAAAATAATTTTTTCCAATATTAAATTTTCGTTTATTTAAAAATACATTTTTAAATTAATATGGTTATCAAATTAATGATTATAAAATGTTTTAGTAATTCAATAAATTAAAAAAATGGGCACTTATTTAGGCCATATTTGCAAATTATAATAGAATATCTACTCAACCAAATAACTCAATAAAATTAAATAGATTAATATCATCTAAAAAATATATTTTTATACATTACTGTCAACAAAAATATAAATTACAAGTTAAAATTCTACTACAAACCTTAAAGTTATATTATTTCCCCCCCCCTTAAAATATAAAAAAATAATGAGATTTTAAAAGATAAAATAATGCATTTTAGTTTTAAAATCTGGTGACTCCTTTATATGTAATAGGAAAAAAGTAGCAGGTTTCTCTATTTAGAATGCCTCCCCGATTTCCTAAATCATTTGTAAAAACTTCGTCAATTTTTAGGTTTGCCTCCTTAATAACAAAAAAATTTGACTGATCTGCTGTAAAAGATGAACTTCTCTAATCCTTTCAATAAAAATTATAACGAAATTTTTGTGAGTTTACAATTAATATTACTTCGCGTTCGATTATTTTTTTCACCGCTTTGGCGCTAAAATTCATGAAAGTTAAGAAAATGACAAGGTAGAGAAAAGTTACTGACTTCTTAAAATTATTAAAATAAAAAAAACTAAAATACCCAATTTTTAAACTTTTAATGATGATGCCTTTGTTTACACAGTAATTACAACATAATTTATAATAATTTAAATAAATTACATATTTATTTTAAAGCTATCAATAAATTGCGTTTAATCTACATTGATGTAATATTTTTATTAATAAAAAAACCAAAATATTAGAAAAATTACCAATTAAAACACATCCTATATTATGTAATTCACCTAAATATAAATTAAATAACATCGTTTACCGTTTTATATTATTAAATTACACATATTTAAAAAGTCTAGCGTTAGATTTTATTTTTAGTGTAGGAAAAACTTCCAATGGTCAAAAGATATCTTAAAATACTTTGGGCCTATTAAAGTAATTATTTTCATCAATTAAAATCGCTCAAAATGTTTAAATATTGCTAAGCTTTTAATGTAAGGTTAAACGGATCTAACCTTTTTATATATTTAAAAATTATGACAGTTTACAGTAAATTTTTTTAAACAATTCTGTATTGATAATTAATAAGCATCTGCAATTTAAATACTTTAGCTACCTGTTCAATTTTATTCTTTTTGGTGATTATTTTTATTTTTTTAATGATAAAAATTTAAAACCTTCCTTATTAAAATAAACAATAAAAAATTACTTAATATGGGAATAAATTTAAACCCAAATCTAATGCAAAGAGCCAATTTTATCAAAAAAAAATATGTGAACAATAAATATTAAATGTTTATATTGTAATAATGCCAATCCTAAAATTACACAAAAATACAAATATCAATGGAAACGTGAAGCGGGAAGAACGTATCCCCATGTTTCAGTAATCCCATATTTATATGTTTTCTTATTTTCTTTCGTTTTCATCCTTAGATCCGTCCAAACGAAAAATTTTTTTATCAAATAAGATGATGGCTATACCCGTTAAAAATTTAAATCTTTTTCAACAGCACCGCAGAATGATATGTAACACTAGCCTTGTAAATTTTAGGATTATGACGAATTTATTAAAAACGGACGGCTTTGGGATTTTTTTAATATATCAGAACGTTACATTAACATGAAGATAATTTAAATATTTTGCACGTCAAGAATCGAACTAAATTATACGACATAATTTAATCGGTTTTAATATGGCATTTGAAAACATTTAACTAAAAATTGATTATGAAATTAGAATTAAATAAGATATTAAATTGAATCGTTGTGGTTTTTGATTTTTTTAAGAATTTGAATGTTTATAATATATAACTTAGTTTGATTAGGAAAAATGTTTAAAAATATATTTAGGATTAAGGATGTTTAACATTAATGTAAGTTGTTAAATTTTTTATAAATTTAATTTTTTTTTATATTTTTGAGCTAACTTTAAAAAGCAGTTTGTTATCTGAAAAATCCGTTTTTTTTTTTTACCTTTTTTTAATTAAATTTTTTAGTAATGATATTTTTTGATAAAAATTTATAAAATATGAATATTTATAGAATTTGGAAATTTAGTTAAAAATTTTGTAGATTTTCATTATTTTGAACGCTAAACATAAAAAATTGGAGGCATTGGAAAAAACTAAATTTATTTTAGGGCGCAAGAACTTTTGTTTACAAAAAATTGTAAAAATATGTTTATTTTTAAAATTTGTTGTCCAGTGTAATAGGTAATATATTACAAGGTCACTAATTTTTTGAGAGTTATGAGATAACCACAGATCAAATTTTTTAGGGAATATCTAAAATGTTTCCCATTTTCTTAACTTATTTAGTCAGTTATAAAAATAAATTTTAGAAAAAAGGTTATAAAACCAAAAAGGATTCAAAAACAAAAATAAATTGAAATTTTATTTTTGCATTTTAACAATAGTTAAACTGTTAAATTGAAACTTCAAATAATATTTTCATTAAAAACTGATAATATATCGTGTCGTATTTAAGTTTGAACGCGAAATATTTTGTATTATCTAAATGCCGATGTAAGAGCTTGATATATTAATAAAAAATATTTTCCATTATTTGTAATTAAATTTATAAGTTATAAGGGATTTTAATATGGAAAAATAATTTTTAATTTTTTCTCTCTAGGGTATATTTAGACCTGTCAATTTGGTCAAAAAAGGTTATATTTCGTTATAGACGGATCTAAGGAGCCAATGACGGAAGAAACTTAGAAAAACAAAAAACACATATGAGATTGGGCCATCATGGGGATGCATTCTTTTATGTTTTCAAAATAATAACTTTTCTGACATAAATATTAGTTGACCTGTGTTATAGGCTATGTTATTTAATTAAGTACATTAAAGAGAGCAATGCAAATTAACATTTTATATCATGAAAAAACTTTGAAATTTATCTTTTCTATTCGCCTAAATACATATCAAACCTAAAAACATAAGGAAAATAAGTAAGTTAATGTTATAATTTTTTTAGCTGGAGAATAATCAAATAAGTTAAGAATTAAATTTTTATTTATATACCTTTTTCACTTTGTTGCTTCGCTTCAGGTTCAAGTAAAACGTCAAAATCTGGTTGTCCCGCTGTAAATTTGAATTAAGTGTAAATAGCCATATCAGCAATAATTGATCAAAGGTGTTCTAATTTGCAATATAATTTTATCTTTTATGATTCTTTTGTTTTTAACTTAAATCCCCGCTTTGGGCCTAAAAATTTATAAAAAAAATAACTACAAATAATGTGTTGTGCGATCTCAAGATTAAAATATAGTTTTATAATTTGATTTAATGAAATATCTAATTTGTAAAAATATCAAGCTCCAACTTGCGCATATGTGGGTGATAACAAATATTGTTCAATCACATGGCGTGATAATTATAAAATAAAGTTTAATCTTGTTTATTTAAATTTTTCTATATTGTTTTCAAGTCTTCCTGGCAACTATTTTATGTTTATATCATTTTGATAATTGTTTTTTTAAAAGGCAAATGTATTAAAACTTTTGTACTAGGTTTTAATTATGATGTCAAAAAATTTATACGACAATGATAAATAATCACATATTTATAAACTTTATTATTATAAATATAAGGATTTATATTTAATAACATTATTTAGCTTTTGATGAGACTTTATTACGAGGTTTTAGAAAAAAATCTTAAATAAAATTTTATCTAAAGTTTCACTAAATTTTGTTGAGTAAAACAATACATTTGAGATAATTGCATTTATATTAAAATTAAGGGGTAACTATTTAAAAAAATTAAACATAATTTGAACTTATGATTTATTAATAAGTGTAGAAATATTTAAAAATTTTAAATTGGTATACGGTGATCTTTTTTTCACTAGAACGGCGGGTAAGTTTGTTAAGAGCAAACATTTGCTTTATAAAAAAATATGGAATATAAATATAAATGTTATATTAGTCCTAAATTTAAACAAATATACCAAGTGGAGCTGGGCGGGGTATATTAGGTCCTGGTTGATGGTTTTCTATATTTGTAAATAATATTTGCATTTGATCCAAATGAAATTTTAAACGAGTATTTTGGTATAGCATCCAGAGCCGTTGCCAGCGTTGCCTCTTTACATGTGGATTTTTTATTTTTAATATTTAGATACCAGCCACGCCCCAATTTTGGGGAGCTTAGATAAGTCACCTAGTCCATTTCAAAATGGCATTAAATAATTTAGAAAAATATATGCATGCAAAAATAGCATTATTTAAGCTAATTTCTTGACCTTTTACACTAAATTCATCCTTGCTATATTTATGGTAAGAGCCTTATTTATTCTATACGACGCTTATAGCTATTAATAAATTGACCAATTTAATATCATATTCTCGTGGCACAAATTTTTTTGCTTTTTCCGGCTCTGTAATTCCAACCCGTGGGCCAAATGAACATAATAATGGACCGGGCTGACCCACTGGTTTGAATGGGCGAAGTCTTAACTAAAAATGTATCGGGCGGGCGGGGCGTAATATCGGGCGGTTTAGTTTTGATTCTTAACCCGCAAATGCTAGAATAAGAAATTTTTGACAAGGTTAAAAAAACTCCTTTTTATTATTTTAAGAAAGACTAGTGTAGAATAATATAAATGAGCACTGAATTTTATTTAGCACAAATAAAAAAAATCTATTAAATAGATATTCTAAATATATTAATATTAAGTATTTAGTTCAAAAAACATTTTAAATAAAATTATTACACAGGTAGAATAATATCAATGTTAGAAAAAAAAGTTTATAAAAATACAAATGAATACATCTCCAATTGCCTTATTAATATGTTTTTTCGTAGTTTTTTTCGCCTTCGGCTTCTTAGATCAGTCCAAATCAAAAATGGCCTTTTTGACCAAAATGACAAATATTGCGACCTCGAGAATACCCTAAAAATAAGAATCTTTTTTCATAATTTTTAGTAACTTAAATTTATTATTTAAAAAATAAAATTTCTAAATAAATCAAGCTCTTACATCCACATTTTGATTAATATATTTGGCACCCCAACCTAAAACGGTCTTAAAAATGTTATTTAAGGTTTGAATTTAACAGTATCATTGTTTTAAATACAATAATAATTTTTCAATATTGCTTAGCTTTTGTTTCTTTTTATTTTTTTATTTTTTTAAATTTTCAATATTTATAGCTAACTTACTGAGTTTGACGGTCGGATTTAAAAATCCCTAAGACGGCAGGTTTGATTTCTTTAGTTAGCTCATAACTCTTAAAAATTTGTTGACCTGTGTGATTAAACACTCTAATTATTTTTGGCTAATTTATAAAATAAATATTTTATTGCTGATAATTAATTTTTAACATTAATATAGAAAATAATTATGTTTCTTATGAAATTTAAAAACATATGATAATAAGGTCGTAATTTTTCTAAATTACAATTATTATTGGGACCCTATTATTATGGTTAAACATTGAGCCATGTGGGATCCAACGCATCCCACTAATTGTTAATTTTTAAAAAAAAATTTGTTGATAGATTCTGACCACATTGTACCAATTAATTACTATTTAATATTAAAAAAGTCACAAAAAATAATGATTATTTTTAAAGATATTTAATGTAAAATATGCTAAGGTTTGTATGGACCAAAGATCAAAGTCAGGACCAGAAAGCCGGTCCGAATGTGCCAGCCCGCATTAAAACGCACCGGGCCGGTTTAAAATTTAAAGGCTGGGTGGGCCGAAATTTAAAAAGGGCCGGAACGGTCAGGCCTGAGTTAGAAAATTAATTATGGGCCGGGCCTACCGATTTTTTTAATCTCATTTTGCCTTTTCTTTAAATTATTGTTAAATTGGACTAAAATAAATGGTTGAGATATTAAAAAAGTTTACGGTGCCACATCGTCTGTTTAGCGTGGTCTGGTAGCTCATCTTTTACTATATCATAATTAATTAATTTGACGGATAAATTTATATATATAACACCTAAGACTATTCTTTTTAAAAATATATTATAATTTTCAACATATTGGATATATTCTCATATATAAATACAATTTTTGTATAATTAAAAAAAAAGACATTGACGATATTTCTTTAAAAAAGGGTATAAATTCACGAATATAGCTCGCTCTGGGCTCATTAATTAATTCATTTAGCATCAATTTGTTGCTGACAATTTTAATTTATAACTTAAAAAAATATATTTAGAATTTTCCACACCTTCAAATAAGTACCTGCCATAAGCGCGTGGGGCTTGTGGCCTGAATAAAGCAAGTAATTTTGCTGTTTGTAATTAGTGAGATTTGCTCGCTCGCCGGTTACCTAGCTTTTTACTTTAGGGTACGTGCAAAGTGAGTTTTTATCTTCGTACAATTTTGAAAATTCTAAAAATATTAAAAATTTTATTTTTTTCAAAATTTATAAAAAAAAATTTATTTTAGAAAAAAATGTTATGTGCATAAATTAAAAGTAACTTTTTAAAAATTTGCATTTTATTACAAAATAAAATAATTTTTCAAAATTTTGACAATTTCACGAAAATAAAAACTCACTTTGCACGTAACCTTGAATCTATCTAGGGCCTCGAGCCTAAACAGACCACGTAGGAGCGTGGTTGTATACATGTAGGCTCATTTTTAAGAAAAGAGCCTCCTATGCACTGATTTGAGCAACAGGCCTCCTGCATCTGTGAACGAATTTACCAAAGAAAACTTTTTGATGTTTTCGTTTTCCTTCACATCTCTTTTTTCTTGCCAACATAAAGCATAAAAAGCCACTCCATTTTACATTTTTTAACAAATAGACATTTTTGAAAAAAAAATACTTTTTTCTAATGTCTTTAATAATAAAAATAAAATGTATTTTGCTTAATATTAATATTCTATACGGTTAAAGATTTTTTAAAATTAATATGGCTGGTAAAAACAAACATGCCAAATCTAAAAGCCTTAAAATATATTTTTCGGAAAAATTTTACTTTTTTGTTTATTAAATAAGTACAGGTCTGGAAAATAATAAAGAGCCAGCCCTTAAAGGGGATTTTTTAGGGACAAAAGTTTGTATAAAAGGGCCTTTAAAAAAGCTTCATTTTTTTCTTAGTAATAAAGGGCTTTTTGTTTAAAAAAAAAATCCAGCTTCAGAATAAAGAATAAAAAACTTAAAAAGGCTTTTTCCCGGGCCATTGTATTAAAATATAAAAATACTAAGAGCTTTTTACTTCTATTTTTTGGCCCGAGAAGAAAAAAAAGCCATTTTTTTTGGCCCACACACATTGGATAAGTATTATAGTTTATTTTCCTCTGTAATTAGGCGATTTTCGCCAAAATTTTTTTGGAGCTTATAACTTTAAAACTAAAAAATAAAAAGGGAGTTAAGTTCTCATCTTCAGCTTAATATTTTAGGTCAATTGCTTTAAAAGAATCATAAAAATTGATTTTTAATTTGTTGGAGATATAACCCTATCCTAGCGACCAGTCGATATAAATATAATACTTTACCAGCAATGGTATTGAAATTTCCTAAAATCTCAACCGCAATTGAAATAGTTAAGAAAACAAATGTATTCATTATTTAAAATAAAAAAAATTGAAATAGCACAAATGAAACAAAATATTAAAAATGTCTTAAAATATATAGGTAAATTTTTTTATGAAATATGAAAAACGGAAATTAATTGATGCAAGTTTCCAAAGTTTAATTTGTTTAGCAGAGGGGGCTGAGCATGGGCATCACCCCCCATATAAATGCAAATAACTTTTTCCATGTTGATATTGTGAGATACCTAAAGAAATATGAATCCCGGTAAAAAAAAGTAGGATTAGCTCAGGCAGGTATCAGGATACGGATATTAACACTATTTGTTCTTAAGTTGTAAAAATTTTGTTTGCTCCAAAAATGTGGCAAAGTTGTATGAGAAGAGGGGGCGGGATTTGTATTTATAGGTTTGTATACACAAGATAAATGTTAAAATGCTCAAATTACCCTCTAACTCTAAGTTTTTCTCTGATCTTTCCAGGCACGATTCTAGACCCCTTTTTTTTGGGGGGGGGGGGGGGGGTTTAAATGGTGCACATGAATATTTTTTGCCGTGACCGAAGGTCACGGCTAATTCTGCCGCTGAAGGTGGCAAAAATTTTTTCTGCCCTCCCACTAGTTTTTTTTTTGCCACCCTAAATTAAAAAAGCTAGAATCGGGCCTGAATCTTTCCCTTAGTTAGCTAACCTAATTGCCAATATTTACCCTACTAGGGGTACGTTTTTACCAATTCTAGGGTAATATTGTAAAAATTACTTAAAAAACAATACATCAATAATATATTAATTGGTAAAATATTAATAACTGACCTTGATTTTATTTGCAGTTTTGATAGAAAATTGAGTTCAAACCGAGCTTGAAATTCTGACTACCTTGAAAATTTTTAATATAGTCCACAAAAAAAGTTTGTTTAATTATTTGCTAATAGGTATAATAAGTATCATATGGTTTAAATCAATATTCTTATGTATATTACACAGGTCAATTACAAAAAAGTGAATTTTATAAAAACATAAAAAAATATGTCCCTATGATGAGTTAACTCATATATTTCGTATGTCTTATTTTCTCCCGCCTTTGGCTCCTTACATCTATCAATATCAAAAAAATGCCTTTTTGACCATGACTAATCGACAATACCCTAAAAAAATTGAGAATCTTTTTATATATAAATTCCTTGTAACATACATTTATCATTTCAAATAATGAGAAATAAAATATTGTAGTATATCAAGCTTTTACATCAGCATATCGATAATACAAAATATTTTGCGTCCAAAATTAAAATGCGGCACGATAAATTATCGGTTTTTAATAAAAGTTTTAGTGAATTAAATTCAACAATTTAGCTGTTGTAAATATAAAAAACAATTTTATTTGTTTTTAAATCTTTTTTTTTTAAATTTTTAATGTTTAAAGCTGACTAACTAAGTTTGAATGGTATATTGAAAATTCTTTAGATAGCAGGTTTGATCTCCGTAGTTAGCTCATAATTCTCAAAAATTTGTTAACCTATGTTATATATTATGTATAATATTTACGGCATTTTAGCAAAATCCACAATTAAAGGCAAAAATAACTTAGACTATTATAAATAACACAGGTCAACAAATATTTATGTCAGAAAGGAGATTATTATGAAAACATAAAAGAATGCATCCCCATGATGGCCTAATCTCATATATGTTTTTCGTTTTTCTTAGTTTCTTCCGTCTTTGGCGCCTTAGAACTGTCTATAACGAAAAATGGCCTTTTTTGACCATATTGACAGATCTAAATATACCCTATAAAGAAAAAATTTAAAAATCTTTTTTGCATATTAAAATTCCTTGTAACTTATATTTTTAATCACAAATAATGAAATAAATTTTTAATTATTATATTAAGCTTTTACATCGGCATTTAGATAATACAAAATGTTTCGCGTCCAAACTTAAATACGACACGATATATTATCGGTTTTTAATGAAAATATTATTTGAAGTTTAAATTTAACAGTTTAACTATTGTAAATATGCAAAAATAAAATTTCAATTTAATTTTGTTTTTAAATCTTTTTGATTTTTTAACCTCTTTTTCTAAAATATTCAATGTTTATAACTGACTAACTAAGTTTGATTAGGATAAACGGTAAACGGATTTGATACCAAAGATGGCAGGTTTGATCTCTGTAGTTAACTCATAACTCTCAAAAAATTGTACCTGTGTAAATAACATTTTGCCAAATGTATTGGTTAAACCATTAATCTTTTTTCCCACTGTTTATACTTTAACATATTTTTTAAACATATTCTTTTTAAGTCATAATGATGTATAATTCATTATGGTACTCACAACCAGGGTTTTTAAAGAGACCCAGGTTTGAAATGCCCGGCACTGCCAGACCGGGCAATGCCGACCCAGGACCCGGCACTATGCCCGGTTTGGGCACTATGTGCCCGGGTCGGGCAGTGCCGGGCACTCCAAAATACTAAGCTATTCAAATTATTATATATATTTTCCCCAATGTTTTTCAAAATCTTTTAAATTTTATTGTTTTCTAATATCAATTATTTCATTTGAATATTAAAACATCTTTTACAAATTTGATATTACATTATAACATATAAGTAAGGATTGGAACTAGCTCCAGAACTCGGAACTCGGAACTCGAAGAACTCGTCTTTTTTTTGAAATGGAACTCGGAACTCGGAACTAAGTACCAGGGTACTGGAACTCGTGGAACTCGAGTTCCGCTCGAGTTCCTTCGCGATTTATTTCAAATACCTAAAATTCAAACTTTTTTAATTGAATAAAAACGCATTAAAATTAATATTTTTTAAAAAATATATAAAATTTGAATAAAAAAACCTCATTTATTGTTTAAATTATTATTTGATTGCACACAAGCCTTCTAAAATTATATTTGTTAACGTAACATTTTGTTCATACATTCATAAATTTTCCTGCATTTTTAAGTTTTCAAGTTTTTGAATAAATTCTGGCATACCATGAAATTCAGCGGAATTTATAAATTTTATGAACCTCAACTTGTTAATGACCAATATCAATGTTCTTTGTGCAAGTCGTCAAATAAAACCTATATAACGGTAATTAATTCTATTTAATATTTTAAGAAATTTACTTCCATCCTTAAAAAACACGTAAAGTGTGTACATAAAGCAGAATATGAAAAGTTTTTAACTATTACAGAAAGAAAAGAAAAATCCAAAATTACAACTCAAAACAAATTTAAGCAGACAAAAATCTTTATAACTCCGTGCATCCATGTATGGAAGATTGCGTGGAGTTGGTTACTGTTCATGGCAGACCATTTGAACTATTTTCAGATGATGCCATGATTAGAATCATAAACAAAGCAAGCCCATCAAGGCCAAATATATGCGAACAACTTTAATTGATGATATCAAACATAAAATACTAAGCATAAAATTTGATTTTGCAAGTGTTGCAAACAGATCCTTTTATGGTAAATTAATTTTCACATTTAACTTTTGTACATTTTAATATAAATATTTAATTATTTTTAAATTTTAAAATTATTTAGTTATACAAATTAAAAATTTAGACAAATTAGCCAAAACCAGTTTTTTAAGAATGTATTAATTTAAAAATTCTAAAATATTTATAATTTTGTTTTATTAATTTTTATAACGCAAGTCAGTTTTTTATTTTCTAAAATAACCTAGATATTAACTAAAGTAAATAGCTATTCAAATTATTATATATATTTTCTCCAATGTTTTTCAAAATCTTTTAAATTTTTTTTGTTATTGTTTTTATCAATTATTTTATAATATTAAAACAACTTTTACAAATTTGATATTACATTTTAACATAGAGGGAATTTAAAGAGAAAAACACGCCATCTATAATCCAAAAAATATTTTTTTTTGAATAAGCATACGGATATTATATCATGCCAGGGTTCAATTATAAAATATTTTTAGTCAGCTATGATTCCCTAAAAATATTTATTTGTAATAAGCAGAGTGGCCAAGCAGTTAAAAAAACGGTCGAACTTTAAAATTGTAAAATCATGGTAAATGGTTATAATATACATTATGAATATATTTTTTTGCTATATATTATACCTTACATACAAATAAATTAAGAATTTTTTTATATATTTATTATAACATCAAAATGTAATATATTTGAATATGTATTATATAAAGGTTTTTTTTAGTGATTGAGCCAAGAATGCAAAGTGAGCAATATCTCGACTGTTTCAGGTTCCAGCCTGTTCCGCTCATCGCTAATGCAATGGCCGGCAATGGAGAACAGCCGCTCGCTGTTCACACTGGTGGAAGGGTAAAAAAGAGTTGTACTTGCCAAATTGGCAAGTTTGGGAAAACACTTTTGGTGATCCCTCCACCAGTCAACGTTGAGCTCATTACGATTTAAAATATTTATTCTAAAATATTCTTTTAGATTATTACAAAATTCCAATGAAATTCATTCGGAACTGATGCTAATTCCTGTGAACTAAAATATAATTTAAAAAAAATGTACTTTTCTAACGAATATATGTCAAATACAGACATATTTTTTGGATTTATATATTTAATTCTTGATTAAACTGTGCTAGATAAAGTGGATATTAATAAATTTAGGCATATGTTTATACCCATTTCGTGGATCAAGTAGGCACACCATAGATATTTGGTAGCAATTGTAGGTTTGGAATATTTCTTTTATAGAATATGGCTGTGTGTTCTAAATTATAGAATATGTACAAACATTACTTAGTATAGTTGCAAAAACACAAAAATTATAAATATATCATTTCAGACACCTTAGGTTAATATTATAATTCTTTTTAATTTTTGAACGCCTACTTAATGGTTTTATAATATAAATTTCTAATAATTAACTGAGGCATTGGCTAAAATTTATTTTAAATCCTTTAGCAAAAAAAACTTGACCAAGACGATTGATGATAAAATAAAATCCTAAGTTTTATTTGTCCAATATAATCCATTTTAATATGCTTAAAAAAATTTACTTTAATCAAAATTTCCATAATAAGCAATCTTGTTTTTAGTAAAAGATTAATATATAGAATTTTCTTTCTGTATATTATGTCTGGAAAGGAGCTTAAAAAAAATTATGAATTAAACCAAATAATTATTAAATTTTTTAGGACTTTAATAATTATTTTAAACTTTTGTGCAAATTATTTAAATGTATTTGTACTAAAAACTTAAAATTCTGAAAATTTTTTTAAGCTCTTATCATATCCATTTTGTATTTTTGTCACATGTGAAATCATTACCTCGTACGGTTAATATTCGCGCTTAATTTTAAAAGGATCCTAACTATTGACAATTTTTAAACTTAGGACTTCCTTTTGTATTTCACATTATATAGCAGCATAATTAGAATTTACCTATATAAAAATTTATTTAACAATTTGGATGTCAATGTAAAACTTAAACTTTTTTAATAATTATTTAGAAGTTCCATAGTTATGGATTTTTATGATAATATAAATGATGAAAGGATATGCAAACTATGCCAGAAATCTTTTAAAGTAACATCTCGCACGCATCTCAAAAAACATGTTGTAGATGTGCACCCTGAGATGATAGTTTCAACTTTATCACACAATATAAGTGGAGAAGACAACAACAAACTAACAGATTTAATTGTTAAAATGATAGTTAAACCTGTCTTTCACTTTTATTGAAAGTTAGTTATTTCACAACGTACAAATTTTTAAACTCAGCAGCAAAAATCCCTTGTAGACAAACTCTGAGGAAAATGACACAAGCTCAATATGAAAATAAAAAAGATGAAATGATTTTAAACTTTACAAAAATTTAACATATGTCACTTTTCAAATACATTATTGAGTTGCATGGCACATAGGTTGAAAAGTATTTTGAAACTAATTTTACAAGGATTAGAAAATGATTTGGTTCATGTGGATGAATTTGCAGAAAAAGTAAATCGCCAACAAAAATTAAAAGAAAAATTTCTCAAAGAATTTAATGGTACTATGGTTCCATTATACACTCCAATAAGATGGAGCTCTAGGATTCTTCAAATAGAGGCTGACATTAAAGTAAATAGCTATTCAAATTATTATATATATTTTCTCCAATGTTTTTCAAAATCTTTTAAATTTTTTTGTTATTGTTTTCTAATATCAATTATTTCATTTGTATATTAAAACAACTTTTACAAATTTGATATTACATTTGAACATAAAGATAATTTAGAACAAAAACACGTCATCTATAATCCAAAAAATATTTTTATTAGACAAAGTATACGGATATTATATCATGCCAGGGTTTAATTATAAAATATTTTTAGTCAGCTATAATTCCCTAAAAATATTTATTTGTAATAAGCAGAGTGGTCAAGCAGTTAAATAACGGTCGAACTTTAAACCTTACATATCACAAAATTAAGAATTTTTTTATATATTTATTATAACATCAAAATTTAATATATTTGAATATGTATTATATAAAGGTTTTTTTAGTGATTGAGCCAAGAATGCAAAGTGAGCAATATCTCGACTGTTTCAGGTTCCAGCCTGTTCCGCTCATCGCTACTTTGTAATAACCTAAAAGAATATTTTAGAATGAATATTATGAATCGTTATGAGCTCAACGTTTATGACTGGTGGAGGGATCACCAAAAGTGTTTTCCCAAACTTGCCAATTTGGCAAGTACAACACTCTTTTACCCTCCCACCTGTGTGGACAGCGAGCGGCTCTTCTCCATTGCCGGCCATTGCATTAGCGTGAACGGAACAGGCTGGAACCTGAAACAGTCGAGATATTGCTCACTTTGCATTCTTGGCTCAATCACTAAAAAAAACCTTTATATAATACACATATAAATATATTACATTTTTATGTTATAATAAATATATAAGAAAATTCTTAATTTATTTGTGGTATGTTAGGTATAATATATAGCAAAAAAATATATTCATAATGTATATTATAACCATTTACCATGATTATACAGTTTTAAAGTTCGACCGTTATTAACTGCTTGGCCACTGTGCTTAATACAAATAAATCTTTTTAGGGAATCACTGACTAAAATATTTTATAATTTAACCCTGGCATGATATAATATCCGTATACTTATTAAAAAAAAATATTTTTTTTTGGATTATAGATGACGTGTTTTCTAATTTTAATATAACTTAACGTTATAATGTAATATTGTCTTAATTAATTTTGTTCTAATTTTACCCCGCGCTAAAATGTACAGTAATAAATTGTTTTAGTTAATTAAGTTCTAATTTTACACAGCGCTAAAATGTATAGTAATAAATTGTCTTAGTTAACTTTGTTTCAATTTACCCCGCGCTAAAAATACCGGTAATAAATTTTAGTTAATAAAGTTTATGATTATATGTTTAGGAAATTTTTGAACATAGTCGTGATGGTATAAACTATTAATAAAGATATACAACCCACATGGACAATTTTTATAGTTGTTCATAGTCAATTAGATTCGCCCAATTAAGTTTGGCAAGTTTCCAATTTTTCAGCCTATGACGCTCGCCATGCTATTAAAGCGTTGCGTCGGACGCTAAGATTTTTGGAAATAGTATTTAAACCCAATGTGTTACAATAATTTGTTTTTTCAAAATGATCACGTACAATATAAAATATATAAAATATTTTACATAATGGCATGATAAATATGAACGATTACCCTAATCCAAATACTGCAATATTAATAAAATGCCTTATAAGGTCAAAATAATTTTTAGCAGTGGACAGGGAAGCATAAATGCCTATATAATAAGATAGAATCCTTATGAATAAAAGATATGAATATCTCCAATTGTACGTAGTTTAAACATAAATAGGTATTTTTCAATTTTTCTTAATTATCAAGCATAAAGAACCGTGACATTTTGTCCGAAGTTTGCAGGTGGACAGTCCAGAGTGTTTAGTACGATATTTTTCCTTTTATAACGTAATTATGCCCATTTTTATTTCCCGCTTGACGGTGATATACCCGCTATGACGGAAGAATTAAGTCGGCATACTAAATAATTAAAATTAAAATTAGCCGCATATTTTATAAAACTAGGTATACGTTGGAAGCATAAATTATAAAAATATTTAAAAAGTTTAACTGAAAGCAAAGCAAAAACCACCTTTGTATGATTATCAGAAAGTTCTTGATAATTAAAAGTTAATGTTAATGTAAAAATTTTAAACCTAAACCAAACCTTAAAATGCCCACGGACTGGATAGTTAGTAATGGATACTCAACCAAAACGACAATCACAAATCTTGACCTAACGACTATGAGAATACACGGCTACGATAAAAACAACTAGTTACGAATAGTTCTAATCTACGGCGCACATACACATTAATTCTTATAATACAGATAGCTTACGCTATACTTTTGTAAAGGGTAAGGTGTCTTAGTTAATTTTGTTCTAATTTTACCCCGCGCTAAAATGTACAGTAATAAATTGTTTTAGTTAATTTAGTTCTAATTTTACACCGCGCTAAAATGTACAGTAATAAATTGTCTTAGTTAACTTTGTTCCAATTTACCCCGCGCTAAAAATACCGGTAATAAATTATAGTTAATAAAGTTTATGATTAATTATTCAAGTAAAGAGTTAAAATTTGTTAAAAGTTGATTTATGTTAAAAGGTTACATTAAGAAAAATATCCCTTGCCAAGAACTAAAACATATACACTATATAACCAGTTAATTCCCCAATAATATTCATTATTATTTCATTTTAAAATTCATTATTACATTTCATTATCTATTGTTACGAATTCAAATATTAAATTTGTAAAAAATGTTTTAATATTCAAATGAAATAATTGATATTAGAAAACAATAACAAAAAAAAATTAAAAGATTTTGAAAAACATTGGAGAAAAATATATATAATAATTTGAATAGCTTTATTGCCCAGATCGGGCATAGTGCCGTGTCGTGGGTCGGCATTACCCCGGTCGGGTTTTGCTTGCCTTGTCATTTTAACATCCCTGCTCACAACATTATCTAATATTATCGAACAAACGTATGGATTATAAAAAATTTGAAGCGGATTATATGTGTTAAAGTTTTTAACATTTGTGCATAAATATTAACATTTCAAATGCATTAGCCAATTACTTTTATAAACGACCATATTTAAACAAAATTTAAGTGCCCTGTATTTTCATTATACAGATCTAATTAATACGGGAAATTTTGTTTTGACTTTTTGAAATATTTTTTACGGACGGAAGCAAGTAATATTTTTGAATAAGTAAGAACTAAAGTTTTGTTGATAAAAATTATTGAAATATCCTGTTTTAGTCACATATTTTTAAATAGTGAACACACAATGGCTTAAAAATCTATCCAAGGTCATTTATTTTGTTTGTTGGCAATAAATTGTTATAGCTTGCAAATAATAAAACCATATTCAATAGAAGGTATTAATATAATTTTACAAAGTTTATACTTTACAAACATTTTCAATGTTAATATATATATATATAAAAAGATTAAATAAAAACATGCAAATTGTTCAAATTTATAAAAATGGACATAAAAGAGTACTTTAATAATTTCGTCAACTATTAGTGTAATCCTTTTTGAAACATTTTATTGCGTTTTTGTAATTTCAAAAATTCATATATGTGTCAACGAAATTATTTAAAGTTTAGAATCAGTTTTTTACGTGCATTTAAACATTCGCTGCTAAATTAGCCCGTGACAATTAAGATTTTTCAGGAACCGAAATTTTAAGTCCCGACTCTCTTCATCAAAAATTATTTAGCTTTGCCTATGATTTTAATTTACAGTTGGGCTGGACCAGTATGGGATAATTTTGAAATTTATAGCTCGCCCAGCATGATCTTAATATATAAGCCTGGTGAAATGATACTTGCTTAACTTTATCTGAATTTTAAATTAAACATTAGATCAAAACAACAGGTGTAATATGTTAAGATTTTAGGTCTTATTAGGAATTAAAAATTCTCATTTTCTTTGATTTTTTTTAAACCTGACACGACAAAGTTATTTAAAATATTAGACTAGTCATGGGCGAAAGTTTAATAGTTGTCCTGTTCAGTTTGTGGTTGTTGTTTTGTGAACGGTTTAAACTTGAGCGTATCGCTAAATATTCAAAATCTTGACTTTCCGCTCGGTCCGTCCTTCAGAAATTCGTGACCCAGAGGATTTTCACATTTTCCGCAATAAACCTGATTAAGAATTGCAATTAAGTCTAAAATTTTTGTGACAGAATTTGAAATATTGATTTTAAAGTATAATGTTTCAGAAATCTTGACGGTGGAAATAAAAATGAAAGATTTCTTATAAAGCCGCGTTCGTAGTTTATATAAATTTTGGCATATATTTAGAGCATAATCATTTGCAAAATACTGAAATTCATGCTTAATCTGCACAAAACTATTTATATGGATATAAAAAACATACTTTTTGCACAGATTTTTTTAAAACTTTTTAAAAATATTTTACAAGTTTTTCTGTTGCAAACGGAATTTAAAATTTAAAAACCACAAACTATTCATACCCTGTAGGCATCTGGTCTTTCCAATTTTTTAATTACGCTATCGTCGTGAATCGTTTCGGAAAATGCTGGCCAAGCCGAGTCATGTTTGAATTTGGTTTTGCTTGAGAATAGCTCATACCCGCATTTAGTGCATTCGTACAAACCTAGTTAATTTATGGCCCCAAAAAATAAGTCAAGAATTCTGTGTAAAAATTCAAAAAAGCCTTAAAACACAAAGGGAAGATTAAATTAAAAAAAAAATAGAGGATATTCACAGAATGAATAAATTTTGAGATTTCGCTTATTTTATATATTTTTATATGAAAAAACAACTGTATGGGAATTTCTAAACCATTATTTCCTTAAGGATAAGGCTACCCGTGGCTTTGCCTCTTTTAATTCTACAGCCGAGATAAGTGAGATTTAACACGCGACGGAAACCTAGATTGGCTTAGGCTCTCAGAAAAATTGACTGATTTGTCATAAATTAACAACTTCAGGCGAGGCCGTAACTTCTAGACTTTACACGGCATACCCATCCGCTGATTTTAAAACCCTTGACTCAGATTGGTATATCAGCTGGTACTTATAGGCTTAAACTGGTATTTATCAAGCATATGTATTTAAGCAAAATTAAAAAAAATAATGATATTACAATATTTTAAAAGCAGCCATAGACAAAATAAATTAAAGAAAGTCAATTTTGTACTAGAAGGAATCAGCTTTCGGAGGACTTTTGTCAATAACTATTTTGAGAAGCCCTGTTTTTCGTAAAACCAAAATTAAAATCAAAAAAAATGATATCAAATTAACAACTCAAATCAAAACTTCTTTACCTGGCTTGAAATGATTTTTGTATTTCTCATCATCGAATTGACAAAACATGGGAATGTGTGAAATTTTTGTATGGAGAGAGAGAAGAATATTTAATAAAAAATTTTTAATTTACCAAAATTACATAAATTAAACTTGTTTATATACCCTCGAGCGAGACGTGATATATGCGACAAATTAATGCATGTATAACATACACATATTTGTTTTTTTAAACATTGAAAATGTTATTGTGATAAAAATCTTTCAAAATATTAGAAAAACTAATAATCGTTGTATGATACATCATTTAATTTGTCTCCGTGCCCACATGTTAATTTTATATGGCACTAAATGACAAATTTATGTCAGATATACTAAGGTAATTTGAAAACATAAAAGAATTCATCCCCATGATGGCCTAATCTTATATATGTTTTTCGTTTTTCTAAGTTTCTTCCGTCTTTGGCTCCTTAGATCCGTCCATAACGAAAAATAACCTTTTTTGCCATATTGACAGATCTAAATATACCCATATTGGACCAATTTAAGAATCCTTTATTGCAACCATGGTTTATGGTCAAGTTTTTGGTGTTAATTACGAATATGAAATTAGATTTTTATTAATATATCAAGCTCTTACATTGGCATTTAGATAATACAAAATATTTTGCGTCCAAACTTAAATACGACTCGATATATTATCGGGTTTTAATGAAAATTGAAGTTTAAATTTAACAGTTTAACTATTGTAAATTTGCAAAAATAAAATTTCAATTCATTTTTGTTTTTGATTCTTTTTGGTTTTTTAACCTTTTTTTCTAAAATATTCAATGTTTGTAACTGACTAACTAAGTTTGATTAGGAAAAACGGTAAACGGATTTGATATTCCCTAAGATGACAGGTTTGATCTCTGTAGTTAACTCATAACTCTCAAAAAATTGTTGAGAGGTGGATGATACTAGGGTAATTTCACAAAAAAAAATTTGCTTGGTTTTTTGTTGCAATGAAGGATATATCTAGGGTGAGGAATTAATATATGGTGATACTTCCCAATACATCCCTTATCAAAAGGGGGCAAATCGAATATTAAAATTTTTTGTTTGCTTTATTAAAGGGATATTTAACACAGCAATCGTTTAGATGACCGTTATTTAAAATACCTGAAAATTGGTACACTGGTAGGGTCCTTGGATGCATATAAAAACGTAATTATTTTTAATAAGTGATGCTGTCAAAATATTTTAATTTTGAGTCAAATTTGCACGCATGTATTCCAACAAGTATTTTAGCTAGGGTCATAATTTTTTATTTCAGAGATCGTGATGTGGGCTACCTCGAACGCAAATGATAT
>CM060244.1:11258637-11329170 GCA_030555515.1 Acutogordius australiensis
TTGTTGTAATTATTAATATTTTCTACTGTTAATTTTTTATATTTGATTCATTTATTCATTATTATAAACATATGATTTTATCTTTCCATTTTGGATATTAGTTTTAAGTTATTGTGTTATATGCTAAATTTTATTAACTCTTGAAATTATTAGTTTAACTCAATTTATAATAATAAATAGTACAAGACATATTATTGAATACCCTAAGAATAACGCACGATCAAGAGTCGTGCACGATAATTTAAAAAATTATGCAAAAAACTAATGTCATGTTTAAAAGTAAATAACTCACAAAACATATTTTTAATTTTCTTGAATATTTGCAAATAGCCCTTAACAATATTAACAAATAAATGATTTAGAACCAGCATGATAAAATAAAACATACTCAGCCTTAATTATGGGATTATACCCTGTGCATTATATTAGAATATGTCAATAATCCAAATATGATTTTATTCATGAAATAAGACATAGGAAAAATTATTAGGCTACAAAATTTTGTTTTATTTGATTAATGCTATTGTTAATTTTACAACGAATATTCGACCCTTAATACCAATAAGATTGTGATTTACGTTTATCCAAAGGTATAGTTAATTAGCGAGCCTTTTTCGAATAAAATGAATTTTATAGGTAATTATCGCTTAATAACATATATAGGCGACAGTTTATTGGCCCTTCTGAAATAAAAAATAAACATTTGCACAATATTGTATAGTTTTAAGGTAAAATTAAACCAGCGAAAAATTTATTTGCCTGTGGTAATAAGATGTTATAATTTATTTATAAACACAAGCTATAAAAACCTTGGGGTAAAGCAAATCCATAGCGTACAAAATTAATCATTTAGTGATTCCTTTTTCTTTAATAGGCTAAATGCGTAATTATTAAAAGTTAACCCCCAAATGGTAGGGTCAGAAATTTGCAACGCAAACTTCTATAATCAAAATTTTAAAAGCTATAGTTTTTATTTTTTTAATATTTCTAATTAACAGTAGAAAAAAATCTGAAAAATTGAAATTTTTTATTTTTTCTTATTACATTAAATAAATCATGTCTATAAATTAAATGTACCAATATTATTGATTAGATTTATTTTATTTTTTTTTATATTAAAAAGATTTCATTTATGAGATTTCCAGCATTAATAAATTATAATATCAAATTAACAATGTTAAATATAATTAATAAATTATAAACAGGTAATATATTAAATGTAATATGAAAGAAGTAATTAAAATAAATTAAAAAAAAATAAAAAATAATATAAATATTATATTTATTAAATTTTACAGTCTTCCGGCCACGTATTTTTAAAAGGAAAATAATTATTTTTCAAAATTTCAGAAATTTTTTGCCTTATGCTAAAACTCGGTGAAATAAAATTATTTTTAATTAGTTTACCAATTTGTTTGAAAATTTTTAAAGCTTCAGGACCGAATGATCCTGAAGTTGTGGCAACAATTGGTATAAAAATATTATCGGAATTCAAAAAACAATATTTTCTTGTCTTTAAAATTTCGGCATTCAAAATTGGATCAAAATTATAATTTGAAGGGGCTAGAGGGTCAACACAGGTGAAATCCCAAAATAAAGGTTCCCCTCAGAGAAGGGAACACGAGTTTTTCCATCCGGCCTTTTAGAATTAAAAGATAAACCAGGTTCTAAAACACACGGTATATTAGCCTTTTTAAAAAAAGTTGCGATAATGTAATTAACCTTATTGTGTCGCCTTATCTTTGAATTCGACAAACAATGTAAGGGATGCCGGTCAAAACTATCGGTGAGAGTTTTGCATTTGCTGCAAATGTAAGGGGTTGAAAAAGGGATTCCTAACCGCAAATACAAAGCGTATTGAAACGCTTCGTTAGGGAGTAATTGATTATTTAATTTACTGGGGAAAGCCTCTAACCATTCATGACCGGAATTATATGAAGACAGTGATCTAAGAAGGGATGTGTTTTTAGCTCTATTAAAATGAACATATTTAGGAAGTTTTATGAAAAAAATATTTAAAAAAAAATTATTTTTGGATATTATTATAAAAACTAAATATTTAAAGAGAAAAAAAAATACTTTATATCATTATTATACAATACAAACATTTTACATACTTAATATGTAAGATTATTTAAAAAAATAACGAGAATATAAGGTTGCAATTTAAAATTTAAGTTTACATAGAGGCAATAATATGGTTCCAACATTGAAATTGAGAGGGTGGGGTCCATATGGACCCCAATAGAATTTTTAATTTTAAAAAAAATTGTTAGTAAACTTGGACCATTTTTACTAGTTTTGTATATTATATATTTAAGGGAAAAGCCACAAAAAATTAGCCCATAATATGTAACATTTTTGATTCAAAATGTGCTGGGCTCAGTATGGACCCCATAGTGCTAATTGCAATAGGACAAAAATTTTGGCAAATTAACATCTTTATAAAATGTAACTTATTCGCACAACTTTGTATTAAATAGTTCAAACGGCCTATGTATAGTATTTTAAATAGAAATCCTGCTCAGTTTAATATTTAAGAGTTAATAATCCCTAAAACTACTTTGTTGATTATACCAAAAATTTGTCACATTATTCATCACTAATATTATATAAATTTTGTTGTTTACTTTTTATTTAATTATAAGGCTATAAAAATTTTATTTTTGTTAAATATTTAAATAGGCCAGAAACACTCTAGTATACTTTTATACAAAGTATGCCTTTTTATTAAAAAAAATTAATTAATTTAAGTAAGAAATTATACTTTCCCATAGTCTGAGCACCCTACAAATTTTTTTATAACAATTTCAATAATCTTTGTTGTTTGACAAGGTTATATTGAGAAGAATAATATTTCCTTTAATGTGGACTAAAAATTAAAAAATGTGAGCATAAATTTTATGTTTGAATTTTGGCAAAAATTGGTTTCATTAATTAAATGGGTACGTTAAAAAAATCTTAGGTTAATTATTTTATTAAAAAATGTATTATCTAAAAATACATAAAATTGTAATATTAGTTTGGTAGTTTCCCAGATAGTCGATCTTGAATATAATTTTAACCAAATCTGAAGGGTCATTTTCCCTGACTTGTATTTAATCAACATGTGCAAATTTTTTAATGTGAAACAATGGTGAATTTTATATAAATTTAATATTTTAGGGCGATTAGGTGGTTGTTAAGGACACGTGCAAAGTGAGTTTTTATTTTCGTAAAATTTTGAAAATTCTGAAATTTTTAAAAATTTTATTTTTTTTAAATTTTTTTTAAAAACTTTTTATTTCAGAAAAAGCATTTTATATATATACCAAATTTGGCAAGTTCAAAAAAATTTGAGTTTTATTAAAAAATACAAAATTTTAAAATTTTCACAAAAATAAAAACTCACTTTACACGTGCCCTAAAGCGAAAGATAAAATGTAAAACATTAATTATCGTTATTCACCAAAAGTAGCCTTTCCAGTGGCAAGTGCACATCAGTATGTTGTTTTGATTAAACTTTACTAGGCATATCGGCCTACCCGTTAAATTTTCCTACAAAAACTAATTTTCTGATTTTGTTCCGTCTGTAAATTCATAAATTCACTAATTTCTCTCCTGCATTGGGCACAGAAGAAGAGAAAAGCCTTGTATAGCATAATAATTTGTTTTCTTTTTAATTTATTATATGATTCGCAAAACTCATAAGTCGCTATTGCTAATTATTTTCTTGATATCTTTGGTCTTGTAAATTTTAACAAGGCTACACATGATTTTGAAATTTGATGGTCAAATATAGGTATAAGCTATTGCGTCAAACATGGTTGTTTTTGATGGACTCATTTTTTCTTTGCTTTTTTTTTGTCAAAATGAATGAGGAGAAATACAAAAAAATGCATTAAAAATTTTAGAATTGCATATTTTTACAAAAGAAATAAAAAATCGGAGTTACGATATCTAAGTTGTTAACTTAAGACAAACAACATTATACCACATATCATAAAACATACCTTAAAATTTAACAGAGGCAAAATTTTGTAAACAAACGTTTGTAAGTAATACTACTTAATTTACTATAAGATACAGGTCAACAATCAATGATTTATCACCAAAAATAAGGACACTTCATCAAAATAATCGATAAGATGACCTCATCTCTTATTTATTTCTGTTTTTCAATATTTGCTCAGACTTGGATAATTTACTGGATAAGTATTAAAAAAATAACCAAACTTGGCAACAATGACTGATTTTCTAAACTCAAAACCTAAAAATAATATTTTTTTATAATGAAATTACCAATACCTTTTATTTATCATCCCATAAAAATAAAATTTTTAGGTATTAAGCTCCTACATCAAAAATTATAATTATAAGACAGCTCAACGTACATAGGACACGATTTTTTATTTTTAGGGTGCATTTAGACTTCATTAAAATTCTATATTTTAAAAAATAATTAGTTCAATGTTTTAATATTTTTTACAATTAAAATTATTCATAAAATTTTGTTAAAATGAGGGTGTTTATATAGATTTAAATATGACTTTATTTAGATTCTTAAAATGAGAGCAACTGCTCCGACTAAAAATTGTCATAATCTTTTAATATATAAAAAGTTTGCATCCGTTTAACACTACAACTTAGCAATATTTAAACATTGTGAGCCATTTTAATTGATGTAAATAATTACTTTAATAGGCTTAAAATATTTTAAATCTATTGACATCATTGGAAGTTTTTCCTACACTATAATAACGCTATACTTTTGAAAAACGTATAATTTAAAAATACAACGGTTAAATGGTGTTTTAAATTTATATTTAGGTGAGTTACATAATATAGGATATGATTTAAATGGTATTTTTTTTGATATTTTGGTTTTTTATTAATAAATTGTTTCTTACATTAACTTAGATTAAACGCAATTTATTAATTGCCCAAAAATAGAATTGTAAATTTTTTATATTGTTATAAATTTTGTTGTATTAATTACTGTGAAACCAAGGCATTATCATAAAAGAATAAAGTTTCCACAGCTGTTATTCTCTTCATTCTTTTATTCTAAACATATGGTAAGAAGCGCAGTAACTAAAGTTTCCCTACCTACAAATAAAGTCCTATATTATAGCGCCACTCAACTTGCCAAAAAGATAATCGAACGCGAAGTAATATTGTCCCACACTAATTTTAGATAAAATGTCTTTCCGTTTTACACGATTATATTGAAAGGATTAGAGAAGTTCAACCAATTGTAAATGCAATAGCTGAAGAAAACTTTGATTTTGCTATTAAGGAGGCAATAATAATTGACGATTTTTTACTAAATGATTTAGGAGATCGGGATGATTTGATGCAAAAGAAACCTTTACTTGGTGTTCCTATTACAATAAAGGAGTGTTTTGCTGTGAAAGGTTTAAATTGCATTATTTTATTTAATCTTTTGTGTTGTCTATATGTTTAAATATAAAAAAATTAACTTTGTTGTGTTTAATAACTTTTTAATTTTTTTGATTTTTTGTTGACAGCAAGCATTAAACCAATATAAATTTTATTATATATATGATATTAATCTATTTAATTACCTTAATTGAGTCATTATTTGGTTCATTCAGATTTGAGCTTTATAATACTAAATATATATTAAGTGCTTTTATTAATTTATTAAATTACTATATACATTTTAAAATAATGCATAATTTTGATAACCATATATATCTAGTTTATTTTTATGTACAAAATTTATTTAGTTTAAATATTTGCCTCAGATTAAAAAAAATTATTTTCAAACTTTCCAAATAGTCAAAATTATTATTTCTTATTATTTAGCCAAAGCCTACTGTTGCCCCATATATTTCTTTTCCCATATTAGAAATTATGCATTCTAAATCATTAAAACCTCTTTGAAGTTTGTATTAAGATGACGTCATAAGTTGGAAAAATTTTGATGTTAAAATGTTTTTTACATCCTTTTTAAAAATCTCACATTGACCTTTTTGACAGATCTTGTTACGTGAGTAGTCTATGAACTGTTAAAGTCATGTAGTCTAAATTTCAATGACAATTTATTTTTTTTGTTTTCTTGACATTACCCTTTAACATATAAAATGCTTATATGCACTTTCCCCATTATGTCATTTTTTTATTACAATAATACAGTTGAGAAAATATTCTATTATTATGTTACCTCAATATGCACAAAAAACATTTCTATTTTTTTATTAATTTTTCTACAAACCCATTCTAACTATTTTAGAATATTAATTTATATAAAATTTTTTTATTTAATAATTATTTTTTTTGTATAGCCCTTAAAAGATATTGATATTTCTAATTTCTTTTGTATTTCATTATAATTGAACTTTACTTTCCTATAAAATAAGTCTACAGACATTTATAAAATTTTGTTTTTTTGCAAAATAAATAAGAATTTTGATTTTCCTATGTTATCATGAAGGGGTAAATATGGTCAAAGATGTATTATAATATAGATAAAACGCAGTTATATACTAAAGGGTATACAACAAAATTTATTTAACAATATAGTATGTATAGATATTTTTCATTTAATTTTATCCAGCTTAATAATTTTTTATTTATTTTAATAAAATATAAAAAAATAAGAAAAAATTGTGTTTTAAAAATATGTTTTTTAACTTGGCCTTCTGTTAAGTACAAGTCTTTCAATAAATTTATCAAAACTTTGGCAATTTTATTAATGAGTTTTTTTTTCAATATTTTTTTAATTCTTTATACAAAATTCAATAATTAAAGCTTACAAAATTTAACCATAAAAAACGGTACATCGGCATTAATCCTAATGAAGTTGCCTTGATTTGATTACTTTTTTATGGCTTTCTATTCATTTGAAAACATTAATGGTATATCAAATGGCTCCTATCTTATTAAATGTTCAGATTGATGTTTTGATTAATAATTAACTATATGGTCGTATAATAAATAATATAGGGCATCCTCCTAAAGCCCTTTTTCAGTTGACTAATTTAAAAATTAAAATGTTTACGTAAAAATATTATTAGATGAACTTTAAAATGGACAAAACCCTTAGACCCCAACATTGATTTATGTAACCTTTACAATATTTTTTTTGACTATTTAATTGGGTTGGTCCAAAATATATGACTGGGAGAAATTTTTTTACCTGTTAAACCAATACAACACAGGTCAACACACTGTGAGACTTATGAGCTAACTTCAGGGACCACCTTCTATCTTAGATATTTCAAACTTATCCGTTTTTTCTAAACAAACTTTGTAAGCCAGCTCTAAACAATAAAACATTATAAGAACATAAAAGATTCAAAGTCTAAAAATTGTAAAAATTATTTATTTAAAACAGCTAAATTGTTAAATTTAAACTTGAAATAATATTTAAAACCGATAATATATAGTGTCCTATTTAGGTTTGGAGGCCAAAAATTTTATAAAATCTAAATGTAAATGTCAAAGTTACTTATATTATTTCTAAATATTAGAAATAAAAGTAGAAGTGACTTAAATATGCAAATGATTTTTTTCTTTAGGTATTTTTGAGGTCGCCAAATTAGTCTTTTTGGTCAATTTTGTGTATTTTTTTGACATATACCTAAGAAAATAGCCGAATACGAAAGATACTGAAAACGGAAATTATATATAAAATTAGGCCATAATTAAAATTATTTTGCCTCAGCGTCATAATATTCTTTTTACAATTGATTTTTGTCCACTTGTAAATATATAACTACAGAAGGGCAGTGTACTCGGGCAATCATTTTGTATAAGGTTAGTTTTGACTTAAAATTTTTATCTTTACATAGGTCTATCAAACGCGTGTGGCGTTTACTCGAGGCGCGCCTGCTTGGGCGAAAAAACGGCGCCTTCGGTCCAGGCGCTAACTGACGCTGGCGCCATAGTGATTGCCACGTCCTCCATGCCTGAGCTGGGCCTGTGGTGGGAAACTTACAATACTATTCGCGGACGGACCAAGAACCCTTACGATACGCGTATGATAACCGGCGGATCTTCCGGTATACAATCATATGTTTTTTTAGTTTTTAAATGAACTTCCGGAAAAATTGGGCTTGCAAAAATTTGTTGTAACTCGCTACTTTTTATAGGTAACGATACATAGAAATTCGCAATGATTTGGTGACAATTTGATATTTAAACAATCAATTTGCCTTGACTTGAGGTTTCTAATGCCTTACCCCCTAAACTAAGGCCTCTGTATAATACTACATATATTTTGTCAGAAGGCTAAATAAATCTTACAACTCTTATTTCAGTCATAAAATTTATCAAACGGGCAATTCATCCAATAAAAAACGTTTGTTTAAAGCATTTTTTATATAATTTTATTTAGTTTGACAAAACACAGACTCATAGAGAGTAAACCTTTTCACATTAATAATAGTTTAACTTGGAAAGTTTCACTTTCCAAATATGCCACAATTTTTGAAAGTGAAACAATGAAAGCTTGTTGCCTTTGTAAAGTGAATATATTGGGAAAACGGATTTCTAGACATCTTTTTTCTCACAATTCTTCCTCTGTCGCTCTTGACTATTTGCCAAAGTGCAAATTGAAGAGAAGGGGTTTGTCACTTTCAATTTAGAATATTAATTCTACCATTTTTTTTCGTTTTAGAGTTTAAGGACGTGTCCTATAACAAAATTAAAATTTATATAAAGTTTTACAAAAAACTATATATTTTTTGGGTAGGGAACAGATAATTTCTTTTGATAATCAGTGATTGACACAGTTATAATCAGACATTTTTTATTGGTATTACTTTAAACATGCTACCAATTTAAATAGTGCTAAGTTAATGTTTTTTATATTTCTAAAAAAATAAGGTAAAATGTTAAAAAGGGAACAACTTTATTGTTAAATTTAATGAAACCTGTTTAAAATTTAATTTTTTTGTCTTTAATGTTTTGTATGCAATATGTTTTATAAAACATTTGTTTATCTATATAATAATTAAAATATAAAAAGTTTAATGAGAATTAGCATTGAACAATTACACAGTTTTACCTTTACCAAAAACTTTATAAACTTTTATTACGACAGTGATTATAATATCATTTAACGTGATCTAAAAGTCCTGTACCAAAAGCTCGTGAAATTAAAACTTTCCCGTTTTTTAGAAGCTCTACTAACGTCTAGTTGAATATATTATATTAAATAGCTAGGCGTGTGGCCTCATAGGAAAAAACTAGGTCAATTGATCTATTTTTAAATTAATTTTATTCTACAATAAATTAGGAATAATCCCTTATATTTAAAAACTTAGCCATTGCTATGGAATTTAATTATAATTTGGATCTAGGTTGAGAAATTTATTGTTGGCTTCTAAACCATTTCCCGCTATTTTGACATTTAACTGGTTTAAAGATCGACGAAAAAAAGTCCGAACCACATTGGCTGAGAGGAAATCTAATTAAATCTTAATTATTATTTTTTTGTTTTGACAAATTTATTATTTTTAATTATTTTTTTTTCTAACTAACTTATTTTATTAGATTTAAGATTTATAAATAAAACTTATGGAAATTTTTGCCCGGGTCGTACTAAAAATAAAATTTCTTAAACCACCTCAAATTTGAGATCAATTCAGAATTACAAAATTTTAATTTTTTATTTATTTGTCTTTTTTTTGCAATTTTTCCCCATTAGCCTCAGGTATGAATGCGCGCTTATGGATTAACTAAGGTCGCTTAATAAATTTTTGTAAAATTTGAAATTTAAAAATATAAAATTTATTACAGTTTATCGACAAATTTTGTTTGTTTACAAAAATTTTTGTGAAATATTTAATTGTGGTATGATTAAAATGCATAAATTTCTCGAGAAAACTATATTTATGTAATAGTTTTTTTTTTGGATTTTCTAGGCAAATGATAATTATGACTTAATTTCAACAGGAATTTTATAATTATAATTTTGTTACTTTTTCATGATACGTATGTCCATGTGAACGTAAACCTCTTGAGTGCCGGGATGTTTGCCATTAAACTATCCGATCCGATCTTCTTTAATTTATATTTTTGAAATCAAGATCACACCCTCACACTGGAATGGTATAATTCCGCGCATGGCCGGCTTCATTTTTTTTAAAATTGATACATAATATTTTTTAAAGCTAGTCCCTAAACATTTCAGTAATGGCCTAGAATTCAAGTTCGCTTAAATGCGACCATATCTCATAACCCAATGGAAACATATTTCATTGGTTGAAAACAACTTAATATGTATATCAATCATTTTAGGAATATGTATAAAGGACATCCCAAATCTAATTCCTAATGATTCCGCCCGGATGCGCGAATAAATTCAGCCCGATCTGGCCTAAAATTCAAAAGATTTAGTTGATTTTTAATCATTCGTGCAATATAAAATACAAATACAAAAACTAAAAGCTCATATATTTTATTTAAGGTGTGAGAGCTTAATCCAAAATAATCATTTTTTAATTAAAAAAATTATAATAAATTTTTCCGGCCCGCCCTTCCAATATTGATCTAGCCTGGCGGTTAGGCAGATGAAAAACATTTAATGCCTTCAGGATCGGTCTTTTAAATATGTATTTGTTAATCGAAATTTTGGGACTAGTTATTGATATTCCACTTTATAGGCGCACAGAAAACCCAGTGGAATTGATTTGGTAAGTAATGCTTTATTTTTAAAATTCGTTAATCGTATTGATTTATTGATTAAATAAATATGGTTTTTATTAATACTTAGATTAAAGTTTTTTTTAAATCGTGTAAATTTATTTTTTTGGTCATAGTGGCTTCAAATGGGTGAAATATCAGCCGATTTAAGGTAATTTCGACTATAACTAAAAAACACACGAAATTTGAGAAATTTTGCTATTAAAACAGAGCTGGGAAATAGCCCATTTTAAATCCTTTGTTTTGTTTTTTAAAAGTTTTGGGCTGCGTATCCATGAAATTTTTGATTTTTCGCTTATCTGTATTACCTTCGTATTTCATTAAATTTTGATAGCATTTAGTGATGGGCTAATTTTTAGCTTTAATTGTGATAAAGATTAAAAATCCTGCAGAGTAAGACCGAGCTATTGAATAGGCTAAATACTGTGGAAAATTTATTTCCTTCAAACTTAACTTTTAAGAAGTTAAGGTAACTCCAATGCTATTTAATTCAAGGCCATAGCACATTTTTAGAATTATGCTATAGGACTCGCCCGTTGAAAAACCCTTTTAAAATTTTTTTTAGTGTGTTTTGTTTAATAATATCTGCTGGAAATTAAAAGAGAAACCCGTTGGTTTGTTAATAAAAAAATAAAAAATTTCACCGAGTTAAGCCAACTTATTACTTTTAAATGTAAGTTTGTGCAACTTATTTTTAAGCTATATTGTCATTTGGGATTGATAAATTTAATATGTATTCTGCACGAAATACTGAAATAAAGGGTAAAATTTTAAAAGTATAGCCATATTTATATTCTCGTATCGTACAGGTCATCCTTATTTCGACTTACAATTATAATTTGTCGAAATATGTATATTACCCAAGTTTATTTTTTTAGGCGGGGAAGGCGCACTTATCGGTTCGGGAGCCTCACCCCTCGGTCTTGGTTCTGACATTGGTGGGAGTATACGTATGCCTGCATTTTTTAACGGCGTTTTCGGGCACAAACCAACTTCCGGTAATAAATTTTTGCTAATTTTAATTTATAATTCTTATAAAAACTCATCTAATTCTATTTAAATCAATATGTTTTTAACAGTGAATATTCGAGCCTGGCCCATATTTTTTTTGCTAGATTTAAACCTCTAGCCGTTTGGATTATCTTGGAAATTTTAGTAGAAGATACACATTTTTATCAATTTTCTTGTTTATCCCAAGTAAAGTATATTTGTGGAGTTTCTAAGCTTTGAAAAGATTATATAATTTATATATTTATACGTTGAGAATAAATTTTAAAAGTTAAACGGAAAGGAATTTTCTCTGCTTTTTCGTTTTTCTAAAAAGGTTTTTCCTCTCATTTATTAATCAATATTGTAGTACGTTTCAATCACTCTTTGATTTATTAACATAATTTTACACCAATATTATCCTATGCCTCTCAATTCAACATTACTTGAGCTTCCAAAAATGATGTAGGGGAGAACCTTTATTTGACATTCAAGCTAATTTTTTCACATTGATGTTTTACTGAGTTACCTATAGATATTTGTCATTTATAAGTCTAATACAATCAGTTTAAGGCGGTATAAATTAAACGTTTTATAATAAGGGTCGTGTCCAAACTTGAATTGAATTTTTTAATATAAATTTATTTAAGTTATTTTAAATGGTGTCTTAAGTTATAATTACATAATTGAACTATCACGATATTTTTTTTTAAATTTGTAAAAAAAAAAATACAGGTTAAGACGAAAAAAAGTTGTGTTATTTGGCCATATTACCTATAATAAGAAATATAATTGGCCATTTTTCAGGTTAAATCCGGCCCTATCGGTCCGGTTCGCTAACCACTGGCACCGAATTTGGCGAATCTTCTTAAATATTTTGTTAATTTTTTATTAATCTAGCACAGTATTCAAATTAAAATGTGTGAGCCCTCACTAGAGTTTATTTAAAACTGTAAGGCAATATAATGAGATGAGAAAATTGACCACCTCAAATTATAGGGTGCCCATTTTAATCTATATTCGTATCATTTAATTGTTTTTTTCTTCATGTTTTAATTATTATAATTGTTTTGAATCGATAGGTATAATCTCGAACGAAGGTCACTACCCACCGACTGTGGGTAATTTGGATGACTACCTAGTTAACGGACCTTTGGCACGGAAAAGCATAGACCTGTTAACAGCTATGAAAATTCTCACCAAAAAATCCGACCCCGATGGCACCAAACTCAAATTAGACAAAGAGGTGAGTTTTAAATTCGTTTGAAAAAAGTTTTTTGGCCACGTTCAAACTAATTTTCTCTATAAGTTTTATTTTAAACGCATTTTAAAATTGTCATATTTCATTTACCTCATAAAATATTTTTAAAATAAAATTTTCAAAAAAAAATTGAGATTTACAGCATTTTTTTAAAAATTATACGAAAATATAAACTAACTTTGACCGTGGCCTATTAGCGTATGTATTTTTTAGGCCGATATATATAGGCAAAAATTCTAAATTTAGAAGCATATTCGGCTCAGCTTCGATTAAACAGCATTCCATTAACCATAAATTATTTTTAAAAATACAGTCTAACCATTTTTTAAAATTAGATTTTGGCATTTAAGCTACTAATACACGGACAAATCTTTTTAGGCTTTAATTTAATCGTAAAATTTTTATATTTATGTGGATAGGTCAACCCGTGTGAGCTCAAATATTACTCTTTTTGCCAGGACATTATGAGACCTTGGGTCTCAAAAATATCTCCGGATCTCAAATTATCCCAAACCCAAGTAACTATCATTTCCTTATCTTTTAATAGGTGATTGATATTGATTCATGGTCTCTTCAAAGAATTTTTATTTTGTTTGTTTTTTTTGAAGCGCGTTCTATTCAGATTATAAAATAACAAATAAAATGTTCCCCTTTATCCTAGAATAAATATAAACAGTGTTGTTAAAACGACCCTTTTAAGTAACAGAACAATCGTGTTACCCTAGGGCGATAACTTAATCTATATCAATTTATGCCCTAAAACATATATATCACACAGGTCAACAATTTTTTGAGAGTTGTGAACTACAGAGATCAAACCTTATCTAATCCGTTTACCGTTTTTCTTAATCAAACTTAGTTAGTCAGGTATGAACAATAAAAAATATTCAAAAGCAAAAATAAATTGAAAATTTATTTTTGCATATTAACAATAGTTAAACTGTTAACTTAAATTAATATTATCATTAAAAACCGTTAATATATTGTGTTGTATTTAAGTTTAGACGCGAAATATTTTGTATAATCTAAATGATGACATTAGAGCTTAATATATTTACAAAATTCATTTCTCATTATTTGTGATTATAAATATAAATTACAAGGGATTTAGATATGCCAAAAAGATTTTTAAATTTCATCTTTATAGGGTATATTTAGATCTGTCAATTTGAGGCCATTTTTCGTTGTAGACGGCTTTAAGGAGCCAAAGAAGAAAATATGAAAAACGAAAAATATATATGAGATTAGGCCATCATGGATATAAAATTCACGTTCCTGACATTGATATTTGTTGACCTGTGTCATGTGACATAATAAAATTTTTGTTTTTTTTATCTATAGGAAATTAAAACAATTAAAAAAAAATAATCTATTTTTAGAGATAATTTCACATTGAAATTACCTACCATAATAAACTAATTTTATAGTTTAAATAATTCCCATTTTTGACTGGTTGGCCACCGCTTGTTACAAATATAATTATCAAAATTTACTTAAGAATTCACAGCTGACTAAAAATATTTTATAAGAAAGGCTTAGCTTAATATAATATTTCATATTCCAACAAATAATATTTTTTGATAGTTTAGGCATTTACCATAATTTTAAATATTATTAGTAAATTTGTAAAGGTTATTTCTATGTTTTAGAAAAATAATAAATATCAGATTAGAATAACAAAAAATTTAGAAAACTTTGAGATTCACTGGAGAAAAATAATTTGAATTAGTTTTCTAAAGTTGGCACTGCCCGACCCGGTCAAAGTGTAACAGGGTCTTATATTAGAAATCACAAATCACTGATGCGGCGTATTAGTATCTTTATAATCAAGCATTCTCTATTTTTTACCAATTTAATCTTTATTTGTATTTTGTTCATCATATTTATTTTACATTGCCATAGTGCCGGGTCGTGGGCAAGCAATGGTCGGGTCATTTTAACATCCCTGAATATAATCCTATTTAGCATAAATGATTTTGAGCAGTCTTGTTCTCCTCGCTTTTTTTGTTAAAAAAAACAAGAGTTTATTTGAACTTACCCTTATACAAAAATGATGGAAAAAATTAATAAACTTTATTGTAATTTTCTGTGAGTCGATATTCCTCCAAAAAAAATAAATTATTTTTTTTATTTATTAAGATTAAAATTTCATTTTATGTAAGTTTTTTTAATTTTTAATCATATTTAACTCTAACATCTATATCTGGGCGATTCAAAATATTTTAATTCATTACTGCGCGCTTATGAGCCAGCGCGCTTAATCATCTAAAACTATCATATATAAGTGTTCCAAATTCAATATTTTTGTTTTAATTTGTTTTGCATTCATTCATTTACTGTTAAATTCAGGTCATTCGTCACCTGGAAAGGCGACTGGGGGTCGAGGTGAAAACCCTGACCCTGTCCGATCTTCCCGAGCTCAATGAGGCCTTTACGCTATGGATCACGGCACTTGAGCGTAGCAACGGTCCTTGGTTTTCGGAGATCATTACTGGGTACCAGGGCAAGGCCAGCGCTGTGACCGAGCTCAGCAAATGGCTTTTCCGGACCAAAAATTGCCATACTTTACCATGTAAGTTATCTTATCTGTTTGGTTACACGATTTGGAGGTCCGTTAATAATCAATGGGTTTGAGGTTCCCCTCATATCTTTCCTCATTTAGGGGCGCCATATCCGTTAGGGCTTTGACTCTTTTAACCCGAGCAAAGCAATTAATATTGCCCACGGGTTAAATAGTAAGATTTGCTCGTACAGGGCCTACTGCCTAGGCAGGCCACTCAGAAGCTTCAAAGTGGTTGCACATGTATACTATCTTTTCGAAGAAAAAAGCTTCCGTGCACGGATTCGAACTCGCAACCTCCTGCCTCTGAGACAGAAGGTTTGCCACTGAACTATCTGAGCCGACTGAGCATGCCGACTAGGAGTACCGTAAAAGTGTCAAATATTAGTTGTATTACTTGCTGTCCATTATATCGCTTGATTTATTTGAAAACAACCATAGCTAGCATTCTATTTTTTTGGCAAACTTAAAATGCGCATCGCTTTGTTAAAAATTCTGGGTGCGCAATTAAGACATTCTATCAATACTCATAGTTTAAGTTCAACAAAAGTGAGGATTTTAAAATGTTAGCCCTGGCTAGGATGTTGATTTAAAATTTTATCTCGAACTTATTCGCTGAATAGATTTAATTTATTAGAAAACTATATTATAACTGTGTAAATAAGACATAATTTAATTTTTTTAATTGAATCATTTTTGCACAAATCATCCATCTTCCCACTCAACCTACAAGTTCAATTCATAGTCTCCATTACATAACAACTGGTTAGGCCAAGTTGGCCTAACCACCCAATTTAAATTGAAATATATATTAAATTAGACATATTGAATAAATCATCCATCTTTCAACCATCTATCCTAACAATTCCTGCAAAGACTCAGAATTAAAGTTCAACTCAAATTCATCATGTAGGCCACATTGGCCTCTCTCACCTACATGCAAATTTAAATATAAATCAATGTAATATCAATTCACTATATATATTTTCTTTACATCATAGAAAAAATAATTCAAATAATGGTGCATCGGCAAAACTAGAATTTAATTGGACAATATAATTGTATGGGCTTCCAACAGTATAATTTGTACATAAATAGGAATTACCTAATATTGTAAACTCTAATAGTTGGTACAAAATATAATTTTTAATTATAAATAAGCATTAAGTTATGATTTTAATTACCAATTTAAGATAATTTCTAATAACTTCATTTCTATCTACCATAGGGTTAGAAAAAATAGACAGGTTTTTTATGGCACATCTTGCAAGCAAATAGATGTACAATCTGATGCAAATATTGGTAAACAAAATATACCTGTATTTTTTTTAAAGTTTAATATATCTAAATGTGTTTTTATGTTATCTGAATCACCATTTGCAATTTTGCAACCTATTGACAATATGTAGTTTATTATACAATTCTTTAACCATGAATACTAAATGCCTAAGTAATTAGGTTTTAAACATGGCAGGACATAAATTATTAAGCATGATCTAGTTATTTTATTAAGTAGGAAAAGCTCAATAGCTGTTCATAGAAAGGCAAGATACATAATTTTTCTTATAGGAAATTATTTTTAGGTATTTCAATAGCCTTTCATTGTTCTAGTGAAAAATACATCATATATTTTCTTAATAAAAAAATAATTTTTTAAGAGATTTACTTATGTATAAAAAATGTGATAGCGGAACTAGAAATGGTTTTTGTAAGTGTTATAAGGTCACCCTGAAAATAAGGTTCCCTTTTTAATCCCCCCCCCCCCCATTTAAATCCAGTTGACACATACAAACATTAAAATGATTTAAAATTCCTGGTCTTGGCAAGGGGAGGGGGTAAAACCCATATAACATCTAATGGCTTAAAAAAAAGATTTGCACGAATACCCGCTTTGTACAGGATATAAAAGATTAGTTGGTCCTATTATAATTTTAAAATTTATTAAGAATTTACAAATGGTGCTTTTCTTTTTATTATCCTTAAATATTAATACTTAGCACAACCACCTTATTAAATTATAACACTAATTATATACCTTACCAAATATAATTTCAAACAAATGATATCATATTACCAAATAAATTATATCACTTAATTTTGTAAAGTTTATATCAACTTATCCCTCTTTAATTAGTTTGATTGTAAATCATTAGCACCTTATTGGTGCACCCAAACAAATTATGACAAAAAAAAATTTTTTCTTAGAGGGATAGGTGTGTAAATAAGACATAATTTAATTTTTTTAATTGAATCATTTTTGCACAAATCATCCATCTTCCCACTCAACCTACAAGTTCAATTCATAGTCTCCATTACATAACAACTGGTTAGGCCAAGTTGGCCTAACCACCCAATTTAAATTGAAATATATATTAAATTAGACATATTGAATAAATCATCCATCTTTCAACCATCTATCCTAACAATTCCTGCAAAGACTCAGAATTAAAGCTCAACTCAAATTCATCATGTAGGCCACATTGGCCTCTCTCACCTACATGCAAATTTAAATCTAAATCAATGTAATATCAATACTCTATGTACATTATATTAACATCTTAGAAAAAATAAACCAAATAATAACCATTTAGCTTTAGTCATAATTAAGTTTTTCTTTCATCTTCGGCCATAATTTTCTTTTTTATCACAAAATTATTTTAAAAAATGAGTTTCGGAGTGACCATTTGACTCAATTTTATATAAACTATACCGGCCCGTGTTGCCTTAACGGTTAAAATTTATAAAAACACTGCAGTAAAAATGAAATTTTACGTAAAATATTATTTGAGTTAAATTGAATTCAATTGATTGAGAGATTTATATTTAGTTTTTTAGATCGAGCTTTTGGAACCCCGACAAAAACTCTGGTCTGCAGTTATAGAAAATTTTAACTAAGTTTATAGGTTAGCATAATTTTAGAATTTTAAAAAAGGATTATTGGTTAATTTCATTTAAATTATTTAACCTAACATTTATTTATATATAAATAATAGAAAAAAAGAGGTTTTTCATTTATGATTGATTTGTGTGTGTTAATATTATAAGTGATATATATTTAGAAATAAGTTTGCACGTGGGGCCTTATCGCATACATAGAGTTATGTTTATTGAATATTTATAAAAGAATTATTGAACATTTTTTTCCATGAAAATTAACAAAATCACCTAAACCATTTTTTATTTTTAAAAAAAAACATTTTTATTTTTTTAGGCGTAACCTTTCTGGTCCAAGAGGCACTGATTAAACGGTTCGTAGCTTTTCGCAACACAGATAAACATTTTAACGAGCTGGAAAAGCTCAAAGCAAAGATCGCCGCCCTCCTAGGAGACAACGGGGTCCTTCTGTTCCCATCTAACCCGCGTTCATATTACCGGCACCATCACCCCTTCCTCACACCCCTCAATTTCGTTTATACCGCTATATTTAATGTTCTTGGCTTTCCCGTAACCCAATGTCCCTTGGGTTAGTTTGTTTTTTTCAAAAATTTATTTTTTTATACTTTAATACATTTATACGATTAATTTTTTTTTGCTATTCATATCATACTTTTATTGTGGTTTGTGTTTCGTTTTTTTTCGTCGTAAAAGTTTGAAAAATCGAAAATATAGGTTATAGCTTATATAAAAGATTTTTTATATATTCTTAGCAATATTATATTTGTGGTTTTATTTATTTTTAGTAAATATTCCTAAGGCATGCAAATTCGCCAAAAATTAAAATTAAGATTTATTCATAGATTTGTAAAAAACTTGTGTAAAGTTTTTAATTTAATGTTTTTTTTGTAAAAAAAGATTAAAGTAATAATTAGTCGTAACTTAGTGAAAACGCTGACAAAAATATGCGTTATTAACTTTTTTGAAAGCATTTATTACAATCAAAAAATTACAATTTTTATGACCGATATTAGATGATACCATAGCGTAAGGTGAATTACTCTAAATTTGCTAATGCTCTACGATTTATAGATTTATTTTTAACAATTGTGTCCTTTATTAATTGAACCAATAAAATTCTAAATATTTCACGTAAAAAACTTATAGGTTCTTTATCCAAATTTCTCGAAACGACCACTATGTTACCGTCTACCCCCAAACCTTCAGTACGCAATATAACAGCAACCAATAATACTCCTTCTACACCTGTCACCGGCCCTTTTGGAGAAAATGAAACCTACAAAAATGGACGTATATCACCTCAAAATAGTCAACCATTACAGGCTACTGCTAATGGGATGTCTCCAAAAAAATTTAAACCGGTTGATACTTTCTCGTCCTCTCCCCTAATCTCCACGCCAGAAGAAAAGAAGGTCTTCAGTTTTTTTGTACAATCATTTTTTTAATACAAGGACACGTTAAAACTTTTAAATTAAATAACTTTGTTTTAGGATAACCATGTTGCAAAAAAATGACGTTGCCCCTAATATATAATAATTTTAGTTTAAAAACAGTTTTTTACTTTGAGAGTGAACTGCTTCTGATTTTCAAAGAGAAATTTTTTATCTAAAAAAAAATTATCTTGAATATGTCTATTTTAAAATATTGTTGCTAGTAAGGTTATAATTTTTTTAGAGGTTTCAATTGTCATTCTTATGCTGTAATTTTTCCTCGTGTTCTAAATAAAAAAGTCTTATTATATAGTAATTTTAAATAAACCCTAGGTACCCCCCCCCCCTATAAGGTCGAATGGATTCTAGTTACTCGCCTTTTTTGATAATTATATATGTATATCACAGATCAACAACTTTTGAGAGTTATGAGCTAACTACATTTAACCTGCCATCTTAGCGATTTTCAAATCTCCCGTTTTAATCATTAGTTAGTCAGCTACAAACATTGAAATTTAGAAAAAAATGTCAAAAAAAAAACAAAGATTCAAAAACAAAAATAAAGTGATTTTTTTGCATATTTACAACAGCTAACCTGTTAAATTCAAACTTCAAACTTATTTAAACCGATAATGTATAGTGTCATATTTAAGTTTAGATGCGATGTTTTATCTATATGCTGATATAAGCTTGATATACTAAAAACTTTATTTCTCATTAAATATAAGTTACAAGGGATTTTTATCAAAATGTGACCCTAAAATTTTTTTAGAGTATTCGCGATCTGTCAATTTGGTCAAAAAAGGCCATAAAATGGACGGATGTAAGGAGCCGAAGCCGGAAGAAACTAAGAAAAACTAAATATATTTATGAGATAAGGCCAGCATGGAAATACATTCTTATATATAAAATTTACTTTTCTACCATTGATATCTGTTGACCTGTGTAATTATCTACTTTATAAAAGGCGTCCGTTTCCAAAATGTTGTACATTTAATAAAATTGCCATCTTTTATTTTTACTATAATTTTACAAAAAAAAATACTAGCTTAAACGCAGCACCTCCCTCCTGGATTGTTGCTGTGCCGTTGCCCACGATAAAACGGCCTTGCACATGCCCTTAGGAATCCAAGTTGTTGCTAATATGCACCAAGATCGACTCACTCTCGCAGTTGCCCAAGTCCTTGAACAAGAATTCGGGGGATGGGACCCCACGCCTTTTGCAAATATTGCATAGCCTTCTTATTAGTTCGCAAACCGTTTTATAAAATATGCCAAGGCTCAAGTGTTAAGCTTTTTTATAAGGGCGCATTCAGACTTCATTTGTTTTTATAAATCCTAAAAATTCAGAAATTTTTTAAAATTTGAGGTTTATCAAAAAATCGTTAACCATTGCTTTTTTTCTTAAATATTTTCTAACAGTCATAGTTGCTCTAAGTATATTTAGAAATCTGGAAAAGTTTATATCTATACTAACATGATTGATAATCATTTCAACAAAATTTTAGAACCCTTAAATTTTCAACATTGGACCAAAATTTTTTTGGATAAAATTTTTTCAATATTTGATTGAAGTTTGAATGCACCCTAATAAAAAAAATCCCACAAAAAAAAATCTAAATTTTTGTTTGTTCAAAGTTTTTTTTTTAACAAATATAGAAAATATTTTTGCTAGCACAAAAAATTCTTGATAATTTTTTTTTCCTCAAAATAGAACTTAATTTAAGATGCTGCCCCTTAATATAAAGTTTGTTTATTTTTCAAAATCATATGTCTGCCAAAAGACATGTATTTTCCAAAATAATAGAAATTAGTAATAATGTCATGCAATTTAACTAATGAATCATATGTTTTGATTTTATAACAATACAAGCATGGTTATATAGTTTAGCCATTACGCAAGTTTCTAACATTTAAAAGATTGTTTTAAAACATAAGGAAATTTGTTTAAAAGGAATTAAAGATAATTATTTACCATTTTTGTTAAAAGTAACATATACAAAATCAAATTTTACAATTTAAAAATATGTTTTTTTGTTTTTGAAAGTATATTTTTCAAGCACATATCTTTTCTACTCTTACAAAATCTAGGTCTAGTATTGTAAAATTTTCAAAGTTCTCTTATAAATTTTTTATCATTTTATTTTGCAAATGGTTTCTCATGCATCTTTTATTTTCAGATTTTTCCTTTTATTAGTGAAATGCTTTTCATAATTTGAACCTTTTTGTATAATTCAGCAGATCAATGTTATTTATAGTTCCCAAATATTTTAAATAAAAATAGCATTTAAATGTAATTTCTTCCAAATCAATATTTTTTTAGTATATTACACATATACCTATTTATCCCATATTATATTTATTTCATTATTCCACTCCACTTTAATTAGTCAGATAAGCAATAGATTGTATTGTAGCTCTTAAAGTATTTAAAAAGCCCATTTTGTTAATTCTTTAATCTCAAATGTTTTTTTTAGTATTTTCACATTATCATTCTTAGCAAATCCTGAATATTTTTGTTTAAAAGACTTCTAGGATAAATAATCTATTTATATTTTAAGATATAACCTAATAGCCTAATTTTATATATGTGCCTTTTAAAATACTTTTATATATGTGGCAATATTCAAGTATTAATAAATTTACTTTACTTTCATAACAATGAACAAATAAAAGCTTACACAAAATAATATTAAGTGAAAACAAATTTAAGCCAAAAACTTAATAAATCTTTATTTTGTTTCTTAATTCTAACATTTCATTCACATTAAAATCTAGTTTATCAAACCTTAATGACAACATATTATTACAAAAAGGGTCATGGCTGTAAAAAGTGTAAAGATCATCTAAATCATTAAGTGGTGGAAAGGAAACATAGTAAGAATGTAAGTATAAGCGTCCTTTGGTTATATTTTTAAGATAGCTAAATATATTGGATGAAGATAAGGAAAAATATGTGTAATCTCCAATAATTGAGTGGCCAATTCCTTGACAATGCCTTCTTATTTGATGTTGTTTTCCAGTTATTGGCATACACAAAAGTTTAGTACAAACTTGAGAACCAATATTTCCAACTTGAAGTGGTTTAAATATTGTAAGAGAAAATTTATCCTTTAAAGATGGGTAAAAATTAGATGTAACAAATTCTTTTGAATTACTGAGGTCATATTTCTTTATCTCACTAAATAGTTTGGCATAACCTTTACCCTGTTCAACCAAACTAGACACAGCAAATGGTTTATCAACCTCTAATTCTCCATATACAACTGCTATATAAACTTTTATAACAACATGGTCTTTAAAATATCTACCCACTAAACATTATACATACACAATATTACACAAAGATGCCGCTTTTTTGTTAAGAGCACCTATAATTAGCCCAGTTGTTCCATAATCAAGCCTGTGGATAAATTTGAATTGTTGTTTATTATAATTAAATGAATTTATAAGATTTGAATTATTTTGAGATAGTAATGTTGAGAGAGTTTTTTGCTGTGGATTTTTACTGTAAATAGTTATATTAGCAGGTTTGTTAATTACAAAAAAATCATTATCGAGATATGCAACTAAATTTTTATCATCCCATGCTCTATTATTAAATATATTTGCAAAATTCCATTTTACAAATCGTGATATTATCTTGATCATGCATAGATATATAAACTTTACTTAACACTAATTTAGTATATCTATATAATGCATTAATACATAAATTTATATATGTGAGCAGAGTGGCGCAGTGGAAGCGTGCTGGGCCCATAACCCAGAGGTCGGTAGATCGAAACTACTCTCTGCTAATTTTTTTTTATAATTTTATTACCCAACATAACAATTTAAACTTTTTGATTAGTTTTATTTGAACCTTTCTTGAGCTCTCATTTCTTCAAACTTCATCCTTAACATATATTCAAGAAATAAAGTCAAAAAGTATAAATGAATGTGGTTAATTTACGCTGAAAATTTTTTTCACCAAATTTAAATATAAAAAAAAGTTCCTGGTTATACAAAAACAGCAAAAAATTTTTTAATAAGGGCACGTGCAAAGTGAGTTTTTATTTTCGTGAAATTTTGATATAAAACGCAAACTTTTAAAAAGTTGCCAAATTTAGTATATGCGCTTAAAATGCTTTTTCTGAAATAAAAATTTTTTTGAAAAATTTGAAAAAAAATAAAATTTTTAGAATTTTCAAAATTTCACGAAAATAAAAACTAACTTTGCACGTGCCCTAAGCTACAAACACATAAGAAATAAATTTTATAAATTAGGGATTGGTTTTTATGGTGTCCAAACTTAAAAAAATGTTAAAACAAAACAATAATATGTGCTGAGCCGCGGCCAAAGGAAAGGGGGGGGGGGGGGGGGGCAAACGGCTGAGGTCTCCCGTTTTCCGGCAATTCCATTTTAATTTTGATAAAAATCTGGCGCGCCCTAGCCCCTCTAGTTGGGTTTTTCCAGGTTAGCCGTACCATCTAAAAACGGTGGGATAAATTGAAAAATGTGCGCATTCATAGATAAGCATAATGTAAGTTAATCTCTTGTTCAAGGCCCGTAGGTGACCCATTGGCTTATAGAAGCTTAAAATGCCTACTTTTACAATATCTTTATTATATAGCCTGACGCCCATTATTTGTGGATTGCCCTGCCCTTATAAATTAACCGGTTTTTTCCTGATCCTAATTCTATTGATCCTAACGTAAACTTAAGATCAAAATTGGGAGCCATATTTATCATTTTATTATTTTTAGCCAATAAAGGTGTAGATATTCAAATTGATACTATTCAAGGCTCCTCAGTTACACAGATACCACTTATCTTCCTTCTATTTATAGATGAACTTCTATGCTAATATTTATACTATATATATTCCCAAATATCTAATAAAAAAACACAATATAATTTGATATATTGCCACTTCGTAAAATTGGCGACGAGGCGGGAGCTGGAAATTTCCAGAAGGACCTCCCGTCGGCCATCGAGTAAAATAATTTTAAATAAATTAGAAAATTGTTTTCTAAAAAAATTTAATTTAATTCCCTGTAATTTGTTGGCCCGATTATTCTTGTGGAGAACTGATTCTAATTGAGGGAGGAACCATGTACAAGTGATTGACGCACAAGGTCCATATTCAGCGAATGATTCACCTTACAATTACGCTCATCAATGTCACTCGGGGATTACGAATTATAGCTTCGTCTGAAAGACAGAAGTGCCGTAACAAGACAAAAATTAATGGAGCAACGAATTTGTCTAAAAGACAAGCACACCACGGTCTAAAACGAATGCGCATCAACTAGTACTGAAATGGCCCCCTAATTAAGAATCGAATCTCATATTCATACGGAATTGAGATGTCTGAAAAAACAGACAGAAAGGTCAAAACATAGACCGGAAATGGTTCTCCAATCTCCAAAAATGGCAAGAAACACGGTGCCTGAACGATCTATGGTCTTCTCGATGGCGCTAAACGACCGAACGAATATTGGTCCGAAACGACCTAAGGATGTCTAAAGGATCTGACAATAACGGTCCTCTACCTGACGATAACGGTCCTCTACCTGACGATAAATGGTCTAAGCGACCTGACGATAAATGGTCTAAGCGACCTGACTATAAATGGTCTAAACGACCTGACGATAAATGGTCTAAGCGACCTGACGATAAATGGTCTAAATGACCTGACGATAAATGGTCTAAGCGACCTGACGATAAATGGTCTAAGCGACCTGACGATAAATGGTCCTCAACTACCTAACGATAAATGGTCCTCAACGACCTGACGATAAATGGTTTTCAACGATAAATGGTCCTCAACGATAATGGTCCTTGAACTGACGATAATGGTCCTCGACCTGATGATAATGGTCCTTGAACTGATGATAATAGTCTTCAACGACCGACGAATATAAAATACCGACGAATATTGAACGGACGAATTATAAACGATCGATGAATACTAAACGATCGACGAATAGGTCAATGATTGACGAATACGAAACGATCGACGAATACAACGATCAACGAATACCAAACGATCGACGAATACAACGATCAACGAATACCAAACGATCGACGAACACTAAACGATTGACCAGGCACGATTCTAGACCCCTTTTGGGGGGGGGGGGCAGTGCCCCCCCAAAAGTTTTTAATTTGCCCCCCCCCCCCAAAAATAATTGAATTTGCCCCACCAAAAATACATAGTAATTTTATGTTTGCCCCCCCCCCCCCAAAAAAAAATTTGAATTTGCCCCCCCCAAAAATACATAGTAATATTATTTTTTCCACATAATATAATTAAATTTGCCCCGTCAAAAATATCTAAAAAATATTATCTTAAATATATTTACTTTTTTAATTGTTTTTATTCATTAATACTTCTCATCCGCAAGAGAGATCAAACTAACAGAAATATATAGAAAAATTTGATTTTACAGAAAGCTTTATATTTGTGAAACCAATTCATAAATCTGATGCCTAAGAAAATTTCTCAGTTAACAACAATCTTTTGTTAGAATATAATCTAGTCGCACGATGCAACGATGGGGCGAACGTAATGCCAGGGGAAAAAATGGTGTTCAAGTATTTCTAAGCAAAATAGCTAAACACCATGTCCCGTATATTCACTACTTTAACCACCGATTGCATCTTGTTGTAAAAGATTGTCTAATTTTAAGTGAAGGGAAAGATTTTTTTGAAAATTTTTCTTCCCTTCATAAATTTTTTCAACATTATGCAATCAAGGTAGTTAGTGAATGCGGGACCATAGCCCGGCTGTTGCCCCATTGGTGGTATAATCACTACCTGCCCATTGTTTTTTTTTAAATTTCACAAAAATATTTAATACTCTTTTAAAAATTAAAAATAAAAAACTTTTATATATTCAGGTCACAGGGCCGATTCGGGGTTTTTTGACCATATTTATAATCATTTATTTATTTTTTTGTATTTAATTGAAAAATTATTTTATTTATTAAAAATAATTATAGATCAATTTCAATGCAAAACGATATATGTTTCTAAAACTTCTGATTTAATACACCATTGTTTGTTAGAAAATAAACAATTAAGAAATAAAAATACATTTGAAGATTTATTCAAAAATTGTTTTGATATTAATATTTTTTAAATGACAATAATTTATCTATGGATAAAAGAAAAACTAAACCTAAAGATTTTTCTGATTTTTATTTATTTTCTACTCATAAGTTTGAAAATATTATTAATGATGAAGTAAAAAGTATTTATTTTAATATTATTGATTTATTTATATTTTGATAATAGATTTTTTACCGAAAATAGTTTAAAATCTTTAGATTCCCTTTATAAATTTGATTAACCTTTATTTTAGATATAAATAAATTAGAACCTCTTTTAAAAATAAGTAATATTGATGAAAATTCATTATCTAAAGAAATTGACGTAGCCAAAAAATTTTTAATAAGAAACTTAATAATTACAAAAATGTGTTACTATCGATTTTGTTAAATTTTTATATGATTACAAAGATGCGTTTCCTAATCTATTTAACATTTTTTCTATAAGTTTGTTGATTGGCTCTTCAACGTCGAGTTGTGAGGCCGCATTTTCTTCTTTAAAAAGGATAATAGGCTGACAAGTAGTGACCTGCTTAAAGGTGATGTGGTTCTGAAAAATCATTAACTAGGGGCGTTGAATTTTGATGAATATTGTAATTTAATTAAAATCCTCTAAGATAAAATAGTTTGATCGATACAATACACTGCTCATAATCAGCTAATTATTGCTTACTATTTTAACATGGTTGCAAACTTTTTTATGCGCATTTAACGTTTATGTTCATGTTTTATTTAATTTTTTACCCTAATATTAATAACTAGTTATATATAACCAGTGTTTTTTCATATATATTCTTATAAATTAGCATACTTATACATTTTGATTTCATGATAATCAATCTTATTTCACTTTTCATTTTCTAAAATCCAAAGTTTTATATAATTCATTTTTATCATTCATATATATCATATTTTTAATTTGCATGCGCAACGATACCAAATGATAAAATTATATTTACAATTAATTCAAATCTCAAATCTTTTTAAGCAAATTTTAGTGAAAACAATTAATTTTAATTCATATATTCAATTTATAAACTCATTTTTTATTTAATTTAAGAATATAATAAATTACTATTAATTTGTTAAAAAATTTTGAACATGGATTCTATTGTTGTACATGTATAATTTTTGCCGTGACCTTCGGTCACGGCCAATTTTGCCGCCGAAGGCGGCAAAAAAATTTTTTCTGCCCCCCCACGAGTTTTTTTGCCCCCCTAAAATGGAAAAGCTAGAATCGGGCCTACGATCGACGATTACCAAAAGACCGACGAATACTAAACAACCAACGAATCACGGCCCCATAAGAGACAAATCGGGTAGAACTAATCCGCGCTGATTGTTTATACCCTCGGTGAAAAATCACAAATCTAATTGGGATGAGAATGATGAAGCGTGCAACTAAATACGTTTATTAACGCTAAACGAATTTGAACTTAAGCCTAAATAGCTTAAGACGTCACCTATCTGCTTATGACTTAAAGCTACCGACAGTATGTCTCCACGCGAAGCACTGTGGGCATACCGCACATCGAAGCATTCGGCCGTGCAGGAAACCCCTGCGAAGCTTTTCCTGAAAAGAGATCAGCCGATTTTATAGACAACCTAACGCCGTCTGGCAAAGAGTTAGCCCAAGATTCGGTTTCGATAAAAAACGAAACAACAAAGGGATAGCGAGAAGGGGAAATCGCGGAGAGAATAGGTCTCTACTCTTATAGAGTGCGGGACAATGAAAAAACAACGCTTAAACACGCCGATCAGTTAAGACCAGCAGACGGACTTGAAAGCCCACCTTCGTTCCCGAACCCAAACGAAGTTGCCACTGAGGAGCGGCGCTACCCATCCCGGATACGTCATCCGCCGGATCGACTTCAGGTCGGATACTAAAAAAAAAGGTGACAGTAATGTAGATATTCAAATTGATACTATTCAAATCGGCTCCTCAGTTACACAGATACCACTTATCTTCTATTTATAGATGAACTTCTATGCTAATATTTATACTATATATATTCCCAAATATCTAATAAAAAACACAATATAATTTGATATATTGCCAATTCGTGAAAAAAGGGTCTTTAAAATCTGTGGTAGTGGAATTTCTTCCAGTCCTTTTCCTATTCGCCATATTCAAAGTTACAGCAGGCCCCACAGAGTTTGAGATTTAATAGGCGTCGATGACCTATGTTTGCTTATATGTTTTCAAAAGAAAACGAATAGCTTTGGGATTAATTAGTTAACAATTTAACTACTAACCAGGCTCAACGCTGCTTATTGAGTGTTGAACACAACCAAATTTACATCTGCTCAAGTCTTCCAACCCCGAATAAGGCCAAAGATTTTTTATTGCATTTGGACAAAATTATTGTTTAAATTAAATTTCTGGCTCTATTTGTAATGAAACCGGGGGCCGAAAGTAAAATGATAAACCGGGCCGACTCGTAGGTTTAAACGAAATGATTTGAGCGGGCCGAATGTCCCGCTTTAAATTTGATTCACTCATAATAATAATACAAAGATGTAATTTAGATCTACTTTTCCTTTTTTTAATAAACACAAATTGCATTACATTTTTTTTAATTTTCCCCTTTTGCCCACCCACGTTTTTCTAGGTGCTCCAGTTGTTTATTTTCCACATTTTGTTTATGATATTTCATTTTCCTCCGAATACCCACTCCAAACTCCACTTAATTTTTTGGCCATTTAAATTCATAACAATTTTTGAGCAATTCTTTATATTTTGAATAGTAAATTTGAACAATGATTGATTTATCTTACGAAATTAGGTATGAGAGAAATTTTGCCAAAAGGCGGATGCCATTACGCAAAACACACTCGATATTTGCAAAAAAAAACGCCCTGCATTTAAACAACCTTGTCGGGCGATCTTTAAAACGGGTGTAGCGATGGCCGTTCATAGAAATGGCGTGCAGAAACAAATTCAGGATTTTGCTTAAAAAACTGAAATTTTGATCTATCATAGCACTTTTGATACATGATTGAGAACACGAACAAACTTGAACCATTTTTTATTGGCAACCTTGGGCGTTCGCAAGATTGTGTTTGTTATACGCCCAACGCAGCACTCTGAGCCTGATTAGTAGTTTGTAGGGTGACCGCCAAAATTCCAAAGCCGTCCAATATTCTTATAGCCTAAGCCTAAAATCCTAAATCCCCGGCGTATCATATCTCATTTACCCTTTCAGTACGACCCGCTGGAGCTGATAGAGGCAAAGCCTTGACGGGTAAGCCACCGTTAAATAAGTTTGGAAACTTCAATGACACATGGTTATTTAACCATATTTGAAGCAGAAACAATCAGGCTTTAAAATTTTTAGCTACTGATCAGCTTTGTTTAAGCAATGCATTTACTCGCATATCTCCGCTAAACTTCAACAATACATGGCATTATCTGATTTAATAGTACCTTATGTCTTATTATTATTTTTGCACTAGTGTTTGTTGTGTCTTATTCAATTTGCTTGTCGTTTTTTCTTTTTATGGTCAAATCATCGTTCTCACACTATGAGAGACAAAAACTTTTTGCAAGTCAGTAACTTTAATTCATTTAATTTGAAACTCGCAGGAATTAATTTTTATTTTCAAAAGGCCCGTCACCAAATATTTAATGAATTAAAAACACTTTTATTTTAATCACAAATAATAATGGCAGAACTTATAAAGATTATAATACGCTTAATTACATGTTCACATGTTATAATGTGTATAACAATCATTTAATTTTCATAATTACAATACATTGGACTAGATAAGTGTGAAGTTATGATAACATTGTGGTTTGCTTTAAAAAAAGATTGTACAAAAAAGCATCGATTACGATAGAACATTAAAGTGACTTGTTTACCCAAAAGCAACTTTAATGTTTATTGTGTTCGATTTTTTTATACAATATTTTTGTAATAATAGTGGATTGAATAAAACATTTAATAAATATTTATTTATATTTTATATATCTTTTGTGTATTAATTTCCCCTCGAGATCGTAATACTTCAAGGTCATGAAGCTATGGCGAAAATCTAGGACTGAAAAACCACCCACTTTTTTTACGAAAGAATATTTCACGGCACGGTCCAGCTGGCTGTAGGGCAGTTTGGTATGGGAGATCAATGCACCTGAACCGATTACTGGGTACGCAATACTTCTATGATTTCCATACTTCTTTTCGTTAAACTAATATACAAACCACAAAAAATACGATATATGTAATTATTATATACGGTGCATTTAAACAATTATTATTAAAAGTTTTAAAAAAAATTTAAGTTATATGTCTTAGGCAGCAAAAAGTAGTTTTATTAACTAAATAAAATCACGAAAAATAATTGAGATACAGGAGCTAATTTAGAAAGCCAAATCTACCATCTTGTAATTTTTCGATTCATGTAACCGCGATGACAGTATATCAATTTGAAAAAAAAATATTTTATTTTTATCTTTGATGATTTTTAAGGAGACAGTCAATTTAGCTTTGTTTGGTCATTTTTTGATGGTTCAATATATGAATCGAAAAATAGTCGAGTTAATACTATCATTAAAATTGTTTTCTATCGAATTCTTAAACCTCAAACAATTGATTGTTAAAAAAAGGCTGTTTTATTTTTAGCGCAACCATCTTTCATCGTTTTAAAATTTATATTTAGAGGCGCTTTTAGATTCAAATATGGGATTGGCAATAGTTTTTAGCCTAATTTTCAGTCAAACCATTTTAAATTCTTGAGACAATCTTAAGTAGGGACTATGCTTTAATGTATGCAAATATAAATGATTCGCCATATATCAATATATTTCTTAGCCGAGATCCCCTAATTATAATTAATAATTTAACCCAGTCAAATCCCATACCCCTCTCCCCCTTTCCATCAAAAAAAATTTTCTATGGCCATGGTTCGAAAAATGAGCATTGAAGAATAGTTTTTAAATAGACAAGAAAAATCATCCGTTGTGAAAAAGTGAGATATCTATATTGAAATAGATGGGAAAAAACATTTTTAGACTTAATAGTTTTTTTTTCAAAATTTAGAAAAACAATCATTTTCTAAGTTAGTTATATTCCCTATTATTTTAGCTGTTTCAGACTAAAAAAGATATTTATATTTTATAACACAAATAAAAAATTTTTTGTTTTTAAAATTTTAAAAAATAAACTGTTTTTTTTATTTAATACATTCCTATCATTTATAATTTATAAAAACATTCAATTCAAATTATTTTTATAAATTTTTTCTAAAACTTTGTCCATTAATCGTTTTTGCATCAATTTTTCCACTGTGCTATTTAAATGCCGGCAGGCAATCTTTGTTATATTAAAATCTATATTTTATGTGACATCTACAGTTAACAGACAAGGACGTTTAAAAGGTCTGGGGGCTTTAACGTAATCAATTTAGTCGATCAACTAATATTTATACCTTTATATATATCAAATTTGTATGAAATATTTAAGTCATAAAAATTTGCTTCTTTGATGCACTTGACACTTTGGATTATGGAGGGTACGAATTAGGACGGGCTAACTGTTTGGAATATTATATAATGTTACCTGAAGATCGTGGTCGTGTCCACTCATGTACATGGCTACTTTGTCGTTTTTTACAAGATACGATTCCAGATGTTTTTTAAGGCTGTCTGAAGTGCCCCTCTTACCACGGGAATAGAGCGGGTGATGTCCTGCCACAATGGCGACATTAGACCTTGTAAATAAATTTAATTAAAATATTACAAACAAGGTCTACGGTAATCTTTCATAATTTGCAATTTACGAAAAAAAGATACAATTATTAAACATGAAATATTTTCTTCGCCTTTCCAATATTTTAATAAACTGTCCTTGCTAAAATCAAGTTAATTATTACATTATAATAACAACAACTTATGGTGTAAATCGAGTAAACGAAAAATTATAGCTCGCTTACAAATTTACTGGTCAAGGACTGCGAACCTACTTTCGATCATTTATCTTTTCAAAAGTATGACATGTGGCTTCTAAATGTGGTAATTGACAACGAAATCAGATAGCATACCATGTTAAATGCTATTTGGTTAATACCTTAACTGTGCTTTTTTAAATAAATTCTTTTGCCAGTGGGGGGGCCTTTAGACGCAAGCGTTTTAATTGAGTGCGTCTTCAATGAAGGCGAATGTGTTTGTAAAAAGAGTCGACGCACCAAAAGAATTTTGGCTATGCTTAGGAATGCCGATGGCCTACCCTAATCGACAAACTTAAAGACGACAATCAGCAATTTGAAATAGTGTGTCTAAAAAGATCTTGACTAAGAGTATGCGCCGGTCAGGGAAAATTCTGCAACCGCCTTGTATCTTTAGCTGCCTCGTAGGCTTGCTTTAATACATATGTACATTTTTGGTTATACAACCAACTACAATCTTGTATTGAATTGACCTAAACCTAATCTAAACTAACCCAAATTAAAATGACATCTAAATAGATGGAGTTTGACTAGAAATGTAAAGATTATGCCTTTTTTTACTTGGGATACAAACACTAATATAATTTAGAGCGCAAACATCCGATACCTTTTAAAAATGTGTTTTTTTTTAATAGTTATTTTTGTTTATTGACTGAACCCCAATCATCCAGGTTGTAAATACATATACAAGCAAAATTACTAAAAGCAACCTAAAAATTATATAAATTTAAAGAGAGAGAGAGATAAAATTCTGTAACAACAACCTCGAAGATTTGACGTCTTTCAACCAATCCCTGTGGGCTTTACCCTTCTTATACTGCTTTATGATGTTTGTGTCAACCGTAATTAAATCGATTTTGAAAGGATGGCTTTTCCGGGTTTTGTGTTTGGGTGATCGTGGCTCGTAAATTGTTATATCAAACGTACAGCGGTAATACAGGTGGGGTAGGTGCCTTTATTTAAATAAATCAGAAAATTGTTTAATTGCTAAAATATATGTACATATCTTATTGAAAAACTGTGGTCTAAGAATTTCCTAAAAAGCTTTTTCCCCTTCAAATGAATTACCCGTCAGAGTTTTGGGTCTTTTAATTTCAGCAAGCCCCGCAGGTAACACGCGCCGGTAACCTACGTTTTTAGGCTACTAGGCTATAATAGACGGCTTTGGAATTCGTTGCCGATCACTCATCTAATTCTTAATCAGGCTCAAGGCTGCATTGACTCTCTACAACAAAGCTTACATGCGCTCAAGGTCGTCTGACCTATACATGTTTAAAAAAACAAATTAAGGGCTGACTAACTAAATATTTCACTGAGATGACCTAGTTCCCTAATTAAAATATTTTAAATTTGCTCGCCTTTTTTTTGGCTCTCTAAGGTCCTACAATTTATTCAAAATATTTGTTTAAGGATAGAGGAGGCTTCACTGTATGTGTTTTTTTAACAAAGCTCGACTGTTAAAATTGAATACTAAGCACTGTCGTCCCTGACATAACAGTATAACATCGGTCACGTATCACTTTCTACTTAATTAAACGCTCCTCGCCTCTAAAAATATACGGTACTATGACATTATCACGTCACGACCTATATGCAAAGAAGAAATTGAAAAAAGTAACTGAGATTGCTAGATAAAATTTACCTAAGGGCACGTGCAAAGTGAGTTTTTATTTCCGTAAAATTTTGAAAATTCTAAAAATTTCAAAATTATTTTTTCAAAATTTTTTTAAAAATTTTTTATTTCAGAAAAAGCATTTATGTACATTTACCAAATTTGGCAACTTTTAAAAAATTTGCGTTTTATTACAAAATAAAATTTCCAAAATTTTGAAAATTTCACGAAAATAAAAACTCACTTTGCACGTGCCCTAAGTTAAATTAACGAATAAGACGCACTTGGAAATGAAAAATTAGGCATTAGGTTTATATATTTAATTAGCATCAAACATTCAAAATTTATCAACTATTTAAAATCAAAAACTATTAATTTAAAAAAACTTTAGTAGGGTTCATAAATGAATTTTTTTTTGTACATTTTTAAAAAAAAGTAGGCATTTAAAATTGGTTAGCCAAAAATTTAATCAAAAAGTGTTAATATTGGCTACTTTGAAATATAGGCTTGAGGTATTACATGTCACAAACAAACAGTTATCTTAAGTTAAACAAACCCTCGATCAAAATCACTAGTCAAAAATTAGAAAATTTAAACTATCTCACCAGTTTGGATTGATTTTGCCATAATCAATTTGTGCTTGAACGTTTCCCCAATAATCGTGATTGCCTAAGACCACGTACCAAGGAATTTTGCTAAGGTCACCATCGTAAACATTTTCAAACGTCGTCTAAGGCAGGGGAATTTGTGATAAAATAAAAATACATATATATATCATACTTAATTTTGTCCAAGTATGCTTTTCAGTTGCATAAAGAGTGGTGCGATCATTTTTATGGATAGATAATGTGTGCAAAAAAATTTGTGATGGTACCTTGTTTACCTGAATTGAGCCCAATCCTTAACCCCAATTCTAATTCTAAACAGCCTGACATAACTTCACTCCAACTAACCTTTCCATGGACGCGAAATATTCTGATTTATTTAAATACTGATGTAGAGCTTTACTAAAAAATTTTATTTCCCATTATTTAAGATGATAAGGGATTTTTGTATGAAAAAAAGATTTTTAAATTTTTTTAGGGCATTTTTAAGGTCGCAAAATCTGTCAATATGGTCAAAAAAGGGCATTATTCGATATTGGATCTAAGGAGCCGAAGGCGGAAGAAACTATAAAAAACGGAAAACATGTATGAAAAAAGGCCATCATGGCGATGTATGTTTCATGTTTTTATAAACTTATTTTCCCTGACATTGATATTTGTTGACCTGTGTTATAAAAAAAACACTGTTGCGTGGAGCTCACCCTATCAATATAATTTGAGCAAAAAAATTCTTGAATCGTTTTGTGCATGTCATTAATTACAATACTAATACTAGCAAGGGCTGAAAAGAGTGTATTTCCTATTTAATGATACTACTAATTTGCATGTTTTATTTTTAGCAAGATAAAATGCTTGTTATTTACTGTTCTCTTAATTATTGCTTAGGGCACGTGCAAAGTGAGTTTTTTCGTAAAATTTTGAAAATTCTAAAAATTTTATTTTTTTCAAAATTTTTCTATAAAAAAAAATTTTATTTAAAAAGCATTATATGTGCATAAGGGCGCGTTCAGACTCAATTCGTTTTTTTTTAAATTATAAAATTCTTTTGACATTGAACGCTTTTTAACAAAAAGTCGCCAATTTTGGTTGTTAGCATTTAAATAATTTTTTTGAGAGAAAAGGTTTTAAAAAATTTTGAAAAAAAAAATAAAATTTTAAAAAATTCTAAATTTTCAAATTTTTTAAATTTTTAAAATTTTTCAAAATGAAACGAGTCTGAACGCGCCCTAAATAAATTTTTCGAAATTTTGAAAATTTCATGAAAAACTCACTTTTGCCCTTATAATAAAAAATGCTGTAGTGTGAATCTAGTATATTAAAGGTTCAGTTAAGATGCTAAAGAGTAAAAACAAATTTAAAACCTTGAATCTGGGATCAGTAGACGTCTTAACGCCAAACGGGTAAAAGTTATCACCCAACAGAACGACTGAAGTTTTGTCCTTTTTCACAAATTTTTTCATGGCTTTGGCCACTTTCCGTTGAATGTACGTGGTGTAAGGTGGCTTTCCTTTTCCACCTGTGTCACCGACAATTATCCATCGATGGTATACAACTTTATGTCTATCATCTAATAAATAAATGAAGCAATTGATTGATCTGGTGGATTAATTTTGAATTAAAAATGCGTTTGAATGTATTATGTTCTATACAATGATTTTTATAATATATTTACCCAAAAAACAGATGTAGAAAGTGTCTTATTAACTAATAAAATTTACAAAATATTGTTTAATTTTGGAAAAGAGCACATTACGTTAATTCTATAATAAATAGTTTTTTTTTATTTTTTAGATTTCATTAAAAATTGTATTTAGTATTTAAAAACATCAAAAATGCTTTTAAAGCGATGCAAAAATGACAAAAAATTAGTAAAACTTATTGAATCAGGCCCACACCCATAATGAGTAGGAGTCGGGCCATGTTACCAAATTGTATATGCATATCAAAAAACCAATTCTAAACTTGACTCCATAAATTTAGCATTGCCCGGCAAAAATTTCTTCTTACCATAAAATTTGAAATTAATTAAAACAGACCTTTTTTATTCGTTGCCTAATTAACTTAAATTTGGGACGCTGTCTTATGATATTTCATTTCTAACTATTTTGTTAATATTTTTCTTTCAATTTACCTTTAGGCGACAGGTATATCTTGAGAGGTCGCACGTAATAATGCTTAGTAACATCCGGTTGAAGCGATCTTGACAATTTCCGGCGATTTCCGCTCGTCCAATACACCGATTTTTTGGGAGTCCATTTGCTAAACGGAAACGGTGGTTTATACATACTTTGACCAGCTAGTCTATTAGGATAACTAATCTCCTCGTAGTTTGATATGTTGCGGTTCATATAATTTTGACTTTTGGGCCAAAACGTTTCCAAGCGATCTATAAGGTGATGGTTATGATCTATGTCAATCTCTTGAATCCTTGGGCAATGAATCAGCCGCGTGAAATGGTCTGTAATCCATAGCACAAAAATCGGCAGAATTTGGTAGTGCATCGAGGTTAATTGCGTTTGGACGAGGAAGAAGACTCAAATTTCTAGACTTTGTAGGGCAATTGGGCATGTTATGTTAGATAAGACATCCTAAAGGACTCATATATATACCTCGCCTTTACATTTGTATTTTCTCAAAGGTCCTTAGGGGTAAAGATAGGATGAGTGAGTGATTGATTAAATATTTGTCGACGACTTGTAGAATCACATATTGTGTGTGTTTGCGTGTGCTGAAATTTGTATAAGCAAATAGGACATTTTTCAAATAATTAACAACACTATTGTCTGTAAAATGAGGCCACTGAGCAAACAAAATTTGGGCCCAGATAAACCCGCGTACAAATTTATTAGGTCGGAAATTTACATTTATTTTTGACAAATATAAAAGATTCGGGAAAATATCATGGTAAAGAAAAACGGAAAATAGTACAAATATAAATGAATTTTTCATTATTTTTTTTACAAAGAGAATAAGATATAAAATGCAATAAAGCGGGTGTGACCTCTTGCATTTGCAAATTTTCTTTCGCTACGTTATACAGAGATGGTACTTTATTTATGCTATACTAATTGACCTTATTTATTATAATCACTTTTAGGGTTAACAATTTTCAAAGCAAAGACGACTTAAGTCCGCAAAAAATATTAAAAAAAAAATGTTTTCTTAGGTTATTTAACATTTTCCGAAATATAAGAAAAATTGTAAACTATTAATGTATATTTAAAATTCTCTATTTAAAAACCCAAAAGTGAGACTAATAAATAATTTATCCTAAATGTTTAAAAAATATACCCTTTTATCATTATTTTTGTGATAATATTAAGCAATCTAAGCTTAGCCATAAAAACTAAAAAAAATTTCCAAAAAAATTAATTGGACAAAAATGTATAAAATATTATTTATTTGTCTCACTTATGTTTTTTTTTCTATTATGGGGTAGTAATTTATACTGCTTATGTTTTCACATAATTTAATAACGAAAAAAATTAAACATTTACCAAAATATATTCTTTTATACACATTTAAATAATTTGAAGTAAAAAATATATTATTAGATACAACAACTTTTTTATTGTTAAACATAGTTTTTATAAAGATTAAAATTGATGCTTTGCTGTTGCTTTTTGAATTAAAGATTTACATTTTAACTTATTTATAGAATAAGTGTTTTATAGAATGTCCCCCAAATCACCAATATGTCAGAAATTGTTCAAACATAAAATATTTTAACCAATAAAAAACATTTTTTGTAAAAGTAATTAAAATTTTAAATTAATTCGTAATCAGGTCAACAAATATCAATGGCACAACCGTAAATTTTATGATTTTATCCTTATGATGGCCTTATCTCATATATATTTCGTCCTAGTTTCTTCCTGCCTTGGCTCCTTACATCCGTCCATATCGAAAAAATGGTTTTTGACCAAATTGACAGATCGAGAACACTTTAAAAAGAAAAAATTTAATATTCTTTTTTTTTCATAAAAAATTCCCTTGTAACTTATATTTATCATGTCAAATAATGAGAAATAAAACTCATTAGTATATCAAGCTTTTACATCAGCATTTAGATAATTCAAAATTTTTCGCGTCCAAACTTAAATAAAACACGATATATTATAAGGTGTTAATATATGGTTTATTTGAAGTTTGAATTTAACAGTTTGGCTGTTGTAGATATGCAAAAATAATTTCAATTAATTTTTGTTTTTGAATCTTTTTTGCTTTTTTGTCATTTTTCTAAAATTTTCAATGTCTATAGCTGACTAACTAAGTTTGGTTGAAAAAACGGTAAAATTTGAAAATCCCTAAGATGGCAGGTTTGATCTCTGTATTTAGCTCAAAAATTTGTTGAGCTGTGTAATAAAATTACTACGAGGTCATCGACCTTATTTTGTCCCTATTTTCTACACCTACATATGTTCTAAAATAAAATGCATGAATAAAACATGCAATCGTTAAGAAATTAAAATTTCTTAAGAGAAGTTAAAAATTTGCCCTATACGAGGAGAAAAATACGTTATGAGTTGTTTGATATTTTTGACAAAATGCCCTTTTTATATTTAATATTTAATAAAATTATTAGTATAGTCACTCGCTAAGATCGGTAGTAGTACATCACATTTATTTTCAGCTAATTGTTATTTTTATATAATTTAACAAAATAAAAGAAAAAATATTCGTTAATTTAAAATATGACTCTGAATGTGTCCTAAGGAGCAGTTTTATAAATGAATTTATAGGAGGTTGTTTTGAAATATGATCCAAAAATAAATCAAGTGCGCTTTTTCTATATACATTACCTAAAAAATTTAAAAAATGTCTCACATATATAATATTTATTCTATCATTTAAATATTTATATGTAAAAAAATACATAGCTTTATAAAACATTAATATAAATTATGGTTGTGTATAATTATTTTTCAAAATAAGCAATAATAGTTACATAAGTTCTAATGACAATTCTATGCTACTACATGAAAAAAAGTTGAATTTTTTTGTATCAAAAATCAGTAATCATCATGTAAAATACCCATAAAGTTTCAAAACTAAAATCTGACTTACAAAAAAAAATTAATATTATAATATAGTAATTAGTAAAAATTAATTCTCTTGTTTAAGTTCTTTTGGAACAAAAAAGGATATTTCAAAAATTACCAAAATCGAATTTATTATATATATATTCAAACATTTCTAGCTATAATTCCAAAAATAAGTTTATAGATCTCATATATAAAAATGTAAAATAATGTTCGTTTTAGTCGAGTTCGAGCAAAAGCGTTAACGGGCAATGGTCACTCCCATATACCTCTTTTCGTATGATCGAATCACAAACGTGAGGCACAAGCCTTTGAGATACAAGGAAATAATCGACACGCCTATTTTAATCAAAATATCACAATTAAAAAATTATAATAATGCTATTGTAAATAAATGTGAAATATAAAGGGCGCAACTTGCAAACAAAATTATATTCATTTATAATCACTTTTAAAAATGCAAAAAAAAATATATAATATTTTGTCCTAAAAACGTTACTCAAAATATTACATTTAAACTTGCCAAATTTTTATTTAATTTAGTTCCTCATTTAATTTTTAAAGTGATCAAAGATTCGTAACAAAATAATGTATTCATGAATAACAGAGAATTATATTTTTAAATGTAATAAATAAACTTCCTCATTTTAAAGATAAAAGCCGATCACGATGAGTGAAATAAAAATTAAAAATACAAATTTTGATAAGAGCGTGAACTCATTTCATTTTCCATAAATGAAACCTCTAATAAAATTACCAGCCAACGTTTTTAGCCCGAGCATTAAATCGGAAACTCCAATATGTGTATTGCCCTTCAAGATCGGGATATAAATGTCTAAACGTATCGACAAATCCGGCCGAGAGAAGGCGGTCAAAACTTTCCCGTTCTTCAATGGTAAAGCCGGGACTGCGAAGATTTGTCTTGGGATTTTTAAGATCTGTTTAGAAATAAATGCTAAAATTGTATGCTGCCAGCAACATACACCTATTTTTTCCTACACATAAGGGGTAAACTCATAAAATAATTATATTTAATTTAGGCTTTTAGAACTTCCCCCAAAAGAATTAACTATAAATATCTTTATGTTTTTAGAAAACCCCTTAGCTCATATCAATAGCAATATATATAAAATTATTTTCAATAATATAAAAGCCATTAGATTCCATTTAAAAAAAATATTTTCCTTTTTTTATTTGTAATGGTTTAATATTAGAGACATAATAAGCTTAAACAACAATTTGAATATAGAGAAATTATATAATGAATAGACAGTTTTCATTAAAACAAAAATAAATATTAAAATAAAATTAAAACATAAGCAAAGAGGGTACAAATAAAGTTAATAACTAAAAATTTGGTTTTTTGTTAAAGATTACAATTGGTTATTTTTATGTTATAAACAATTTTGAAATTTCAAAATGTTTAAAATTGTATTTCACCTACCCCATTTGTGTTTTTCCACTAATCAAGTAATGGTGTTTACAATTATACCATTATTAAATAATACAAGGATGTAAATGCTGTAGTAACATTAATAGATAGAACCCTTACCAATTTCTCTGTGAGCAACATTAAGATCACCACAAATAATAACAGGCTTTACAAGGTCCAAAGATTTTACGTAATTCATAAATGATTGGTCCCATTTAAGTCTGTAATCTAATCGAATTAATTTGTCACCAGAATTGGGTGTATCTGTATGTTAAATTATTTAGATAACTTGGATTTTAATAAAAAAAAAACGTAGAAAATATAGATATATAACTATTAAATATATAAAATTTATAAAATATATAATAAAAATAAAAAATGATTTCCTCCAAAAAAATTTAAATTTTTACAACTGGTCGGTATAAACATTTGGTATACGTTATAAATTAGTATAACTCTTACAAACATTAACAAGGTAGAATTTTGAATACTCAGCTGTTATAACTCTCCCCTCTGAATCATGTTCATTCTGACCTAAAATTAAGATTAACAATAAAAAGATCTAAAAAACAGTGTTTTGGGTAAATAAAATAGCAAGTTAAATTTATATGCAATAAGCTTATCAAATTAAAAAAATAATGAAAAAACAATATAAATCTATCATATATTATCATTGTAAATAAAAAAGAACCAATTCCATGTTTTACACTCAAAGGTTTTGTTTTGCTAAGTAAACCAGTCCCTGAATATCCTGCTTTCTGAGCTGGTGACCAGTGCTTATAATAATTTTTAACAGCATCAATATTATCAAGCGGCGGAATTTTATGTGCTTCAGCCTTAATTTCTTGAAAAAGCATAATATCAGGTAGCTCTTTCTTCAAAAAATCAAGCCCATTTTTCTGTAATAAATATTATTAATATGCATATTATAATAAGTTAAACAGAAATGCTATATACCATGAGACATGCTCTAAGTCCGTTCACATTCCAACTTGTAATTTTAAAATTCCACAAATTATTTCTAGATGATTTGGATTCTGATTCAAATAAAATATTATCAATATCAGTTTTGTAAGGGTTTAGTAAAGATTTTAATGGTTTTGATTTTTGAGGTGGTGGTATATTGGAAGTTATTAATCTATTTTTTTGAATCTATAAACATAGTTAATAAAATAATTTAAAAATTGCAAACATAATCAAAATTAACTTTGAGAGTGCTTTGTTTGATCGTTTTATTACTCTGTAAACGATATAACAAGTTATAATTACTTTATCAACATTGCTTAGGTTTTCATCATGGGGCTAAACATATTTGTTATAAAAAAAATACATAATGTATTTATATCAATAAAATACATTTTCCTAAATTATAACAAAACCTTTTTATTTTGTTTAATAATGCTTTTATAAAAATACCTTTCTTTTGCCTGGCATCAATCGATTTCAAAATTCAAAATTATTATGAATGCACGATTAAATATAGTAAGTGTCCTTTTGCCTTATAAGATTAGCAAATGCATTAAATTAACATTTTTAAAAAAGTTTGTTTAAAACATACACTTATTTGTTTTTTAATTATTATTATTGGTAATTGATCTAATGGTAATTGATTAACCTTGGTGTATACATTTATTTTGCTCGGCCTGTGGCCTTAACTATTTTAAATATTTAACTTAGACTTTAACCATTTATTTAGCTTAATTGACCTGTGGCCTTGTATAACTTAGGTTTTACCTTTAAACCTTATATGTTTTGATATTGTTTAGCTACTGTGAATATTTAACTTAGATAGATTGATTGGCCTTGACGGCTATATGTATAAGTGGCCGACGGAATTAATTTTGCAATATAATATTTTTTTACGTATAAAAGCTTGGAATGAAAGATATATATACACAATATACAATATTATGTTACTAATAAATATTTTGCTCTCATGACTTCAATATGGAACCACAGCCGGAACCTTATGTTAGCAATGACGCTTGACAAGTAAACCCCAATAATAAATAGAAACGGTTTAAGACGAGTGAGAACGATTGGTACTCTGAACGTTGCGACGATGGGTATAGACCAATTGGGGCAACAATTTATGGTGGAGAAATAGGATGATCAATTGAATGACGTGGTCATCGACGACGAGTAGGAATACAATTGTGCCCCGTAGTACTTACGTTTGGGCATCGACTCAATAAGTAACAATGTTATTGAAGAAAACAAATTGCCTTCGATTAGTGACCATAGACGCATTCGATTGTTGTCGGCATTCACAAAATTTGAAATTATATTTATGCTTGCCCTAATATTAAGATAATAAATGACGGTATTGATTGTGAAGAAGAGATAAACAATGGTTGGAATAAATATTTTAAAAAAGTCTTGATCTTGGCCTTATTCATATATATGCTTGATTGGGGAAAGTTTTAAACTTGCCTCACCGACAGGTGAGCATGGAGAACGAGCCTGCCTACACAAGGTCGAGAGTTTAACTCCTTGGCCACCATGTTGGTAATTGATCTAATATTAATTGATCTAACCTAGGTGTATACATTTATTTTGCTTAATCGGTCTGTGGCCTTGTATAACTATTTTAAATATTTAACTTAGTTTTTACTTTTTAACCTTATATGTTTTGATATTGTTTAGTTATTCATATTTAACTTAGATAGATTAAGTGGCCTTGGCGGCTATATATATAGTTTGCCATTTGACGGAATTGGTTTGGTAATATGATAATTTTAAACGTATAAAAGCTTGGAATGAAAGATATATATACACAATATACAATATTATGTTACTTTGAATAAATATCTTGCTCCCAACACTTCAATAATTATATTATTTAAAAAATAAATTTATAGATACATACTAACAGGTCTCTTTATATCACAGGTCAACAAATATCAATGGCATACCGTATATTTTATAAAAACATAAAAAAATATAGCCCCATGATGGCCTTATCTCATATATATATTTTGTTTTTCTTAGTTTCTTTCGGCTTTGGCTCCTTACACCCGTCCATATCGAAAAAATGGCCTTTTTTGACAAAATTGACAGAGTGAGAATACCCTAAAATAATAAAATTTAAGATTTTTTTTTATATATAAATCCCTTGTAACTTATATTTATTAACTCAAATAAAGAGAATTAGGGTGCAATACATAACTCCTATTTTGTCAAAGTCTTTTTTTAACTTATATCCCAAGAATCACAAATTACGCATTTACTTTCACTTATGACACAAGAGCATATAGATAATTTAATTAAATATATTTCTATTTCTGGCAAACTATATTTATCTCGGATGGGTGAAATTCATTGCCCCCGTGCGTAAAAAAGTACCAAAGCCCTAACGCGGCGGCCTCAAAAAAGAAGAGACTGTGAGGAGGTGGTTTTTTAGCAGTCCTAACCCGCATGCACCGGATGAATTTTTAATAAAATACTCACCATAATACCTTTACCTCATTTAAGCACTAATCAATCTTTTATTCTTAAAAATTACTAGTGTAATTAATTATCCCAATCCCATTTTATTTATAGGCTAGCTTTAGGATCAAACGAGCTTTTCCACCTCCTTACCATAAAAAAATATAATATATCAAGCTCTTTCATCATCATTTAGATAATACGAAATATTTTGCGACCAAACTTTAATAAGCCACGATATATTATCGGTTTTTAATGAAAATATTATGTGAAGTGTGAATATAACAGTTTGATTGTAGTGAATATGTAATTAAAAATTTAAATTTTTTTTTGTTTTTGAATCTCTTTTGTTTTTTTTTTACATTTTTTCTAAAAGTTTTTGATGTTTATAGCTGACTAACTAAGTTTGATTAGAAAAAACGGTAAACGGATTTGAAATTCCCTATGTTGGCAGGTTTTTTCTCCGTAGTTAGCTTGTAACTCTCACATTTTTTTTTACCTGTTTTATAACAAGAACTAAATTTTGTAAATTCATATTATCACATGATAAAGGGTAATACACACTTTACTATTAATAATTTAAAAGGCTTAGCTTTAATATCACGGCCCCAAATCTATTTTAAACCACCTAATCTATTAAACCTATATCACGTGCAATAGTAACCTGACAAACCGGGCCGTGATATTCCTGCCTGTCCTACATTTTCAATTCCCAGGCTGGAATTCTAATTTAGGACAGGTTTGAATTTACGAATGCGAAGCTTAAAATTTTTTGCTTTAAAAATTTATTAACATCACATTTTTAAGGTAATATTCTTATCGTTTGTTGTAGGGCGCGAAAACTTCATTCATTAATGATTGTAAAAATTTAAAAATTCCATTTTAAAAATAAATTTTTTTTAAACTTTTTTTAAAAACTTTTTTTAGAAAAATTATTCTAAATCAGTGTCTCCTAATCCGGGGGGGGGGGGGGGGAAACCAAGCTCCAAAAAATCGGCCGAGGGGTGTAGGTATAGTTATGGGGGGAATTTGAATAAATTACGAAGTTTGTTTTATTATATTAATGCAGATCAAGAAAAATTTGAAATAATCATTGAGGATACCTCTAAATTTTGTAAAGAAAACAATGTTGATTTTAGTTTAAAACAAAAACGCGGCGAGGTGGACGTAATCAAAAGGTAAAAATAGTATATAATTCATAGCTACCGTATTAAAACATATTTTAAAGCTTTGGATCCTATCTTGATGCAATTTCACGAAAGATTTAATGACGATACTTTACAATTTTATAAAGGAGTCTCGTATTTTACCACAGCTTCATTAAAAAAATACAATGAAGTAAATGTGGAAAATATAAACGAGATATGTGCTTTTTACGTTGACCCTTATTTGATTTCTGAAGAAATGAAAATGTTTATTCCGTTTTTCCGCCAAGCTTTAATAGATATAATCATTTCCCCAATATTTGAATGGTTAATATTTTTTTTAAATTCTATAATCAAAAAATACTCCAAAGAGTTTCTGTAACTATCCAGAGGACGACGTTGAAAAAAGTGATGAGGATAATGATGAAGCCTTGTTTAGTTCAGATGACAATTTTTTACTACCGTATAGGGCTTTTAAACATATAACAGTTTTGAAAACCTCAAAAAAATATATAAAATCTTGCCAATAACGATCTCCAGCTGTAGCGCTAAGAGATCAATGAGCAAGATAAAAGTAATTAAATCTTCTCTGCGTAATAAAATGAAAGATATGTTTTTACAAAATCTCCTTTTGTTAAAATCTAAAGGGGACATTTTATTGCAATTAGATAATGACTAAATTTTCAATAATTTAAAACATTTATATCATTATAATAATTCGTTATAATAAAAAAAATGAATTGATTTGAAGTGGCTGCATTGGGTGGGGGGGGGGGGGGGATAAAGTTACCCCCGAGATTTTGTCGAGGGGGGTAGCTCTTCCATTACATTTGGGGAGTAGAATACGCTGTTCTAAATCTAATAATAAACATTTGCGACTTTTTGTTAATATGCGTTTAATGCCAAAATGTAAAAATTTTAAAAATTATTTAAAAAATATAATGAAGTCTTAACGTGTAGTTCTGTTAATAAATTTAAAAATATGAAAATATAATGTTTAAAAGTCTGCCTAAGCTGGGATTCTTTTTTTATAACTTAGGCCCGGCCCGTTGTTTCGGCCGGACCCCGTTTTCGAATTCGATTTTAACTTGTATCATTCGTTCTTTAGTTAGGTCGGGCGACCTTGAGCGCATGTAAACTTTGTGTTATACACTTCAAGTTAAGCAACGTTGAGCCTGGTTAGTTCTTGGATGGGTGACCGCCAACGAATCCCAAAGCTGTCCAATTTTCTGAGAACCTAGGCCAAAAAACCTAGGTCGCCGGCGCGTGTTGAAATCTCATTTAACTCTGCGGGGCCTGCTGTAGAGTTGAAAGGGACAAAGCCCTGACAAGTAAGCCGTCTCCTATTGGGGAAATAGGTTTAGAGAAACTCATACCACATGTTTTTTTTTAGTTTTAAAAATATTTTAGTTATTATAAAAACCCAAAAATTAAAAATCCTATAGGCGCGTTTAAAGTTGATTAAATTTACGGAAAAATTTAATTTAAAAATTAATTCTTTTTCGAAAACTTTTCAAGAAAATTAGTTCAAATGCTATTAATTAAAATTGGTTACTTCTTGCAAAAATATGTTTAGCTAAAACAAAATCTAAGTTACAAAATATTTTGAAAATTAATTAGCTTGAACTCGCCTTATATTACACAGGTCAGCAATTCAATGTCACAAAAATTAAGTTTATGAAAACATGTCGGCTTGGATAACTCGGTGGCAAACCTTCTGTCTTAGACGCAAGAGGTTGTGAGTTCGAATCCGTGCACAGAAGCTTTCTTCCGAAAAATCACATGTGCAACCTATTTGAAGTTTCGGAGTGGCCTGCCTATGCAGTAAGTCCAGGCACGATTCTAGACCCCTTTTGGGGGGGGGGCAGTGCCCCCCCCCAAAAGTTTATGTTTGCCCCCCAAAAATAATTGAATTTGCCCCCCCCCCCCCCCAAAATACATAGTAATTTTATGTTTGCCCCCCCCCCCCCCCCCAAAAATTGAATTTGCCCCCCCAAAAATACATAGTAATTTTATTTCTTACACATAATATAATTAAATTTGCTCCGTCAAAAATATCTAAAAAATATTATCTTAAAAATATTTACTTTTTTTAAAAGTGTTTTTATTCATCAATACTTCTCATCCGCAAGAGAGATCAAACTAACAGAAATATATAGAAAAATTTGATTTTACAGAAAGCTTTATATTTGTGAAAGCACTTCATAATAATCTGATGCCTAAGAAATTTTCTCAGTTAACAACAATCTTTTGTTAGAATATAATCTAGAACCAAAAACCTGATCCCACAATGCTACGATGGGGCGAACGTAATGTCCGGGGAAAAAGATGGTGTTCAAGTATTTCTAAGCAAAATGGCTGGACACCATGTCCCGTATATTCCCTGCTTACCACCGATTGCATCTTGTTGCAAAAGATGGTCTTAAAATTTTAAGTGATGGGAAAGGTTTTTTTGATATTTTTTCTTCCCTTCATAAATTTTTTCAACATGATGCGATCAAGGTAGTTAGTGAATGCGGGACCATACCCCGGCTGTTGCCCCATTAGTGGTGTAGTCACTCCCTGCCCATTATTTTTTTTTAAATTACACAGAAATATTTAATACTCTTTTAAAAATTAAAAATAAAAAAACTTTTATATCTTTAGGTCAGGGCCGAATCGGGGTTTTTTGAACATATTTATAATCATCTATTTATTTTTTTGTAGTTAATTGAAAAATTATTTATTTATTAAAAATAATTATAGATCAATTTCAATGCAGAACGAATTATTTTCTAAAACTTCTGATTTAATACACCATTGTTTGTTGAAATAAAAATACGTTTGAAGATTTATTCAAAAATTGTGATATTAATATTTTTTAAATGACAATAATTTATCTATGGATAACCTAAAGATTTATCTGATTTTTATTTATTTTCTACTAATAAGTTTGAAAATATTTTAAATATTAATGATGAAGTAAAAAGTATATATTTAATATTATTGATTTATTTATATTGATAATAGAGTTTTTACCGAAAATAGTTGTTTAAAATCTTTAGATTCCCTTTATAAATTTGATTAACCTTTATTTTAGATATAAATAAATTAGAGCCTTTTTTAAAAATAAGTAATATTGATAATAATTTCATATCTAAAGAAATTGACGTAGCCAAAATTTTTTTAATAAGAAACTTAATACAAAGAATGTGTTACTATTGATTTTGTTAAATTTTTATATGATTACAATGATGCGTTTTCTAATCTATTTAACATTTTTCCTATAAGTTTGATTGGCTCTTCAACGTCGAGTTGTGAGGCCACATTTTCTTCTTTAAGAAGGATAATAACGGCTGACAAGTAGTGACCTGCTTAAAGGTGATTTGATTCTTTTAGAAAACGAAAAATCATTAATTAGAGGCGTTGAATTTTGATGAATATTGTAATTCAATTAAAATCCTCTAAGATAAAATAGTTTGATCAATACAATACACTGCTCAAAATTAGCTAATTATTGCTTACTATTTTAACATAGTTGCAAACTTTTTTTATGCGCATTTAACGTTTATGTTCATGTTTTATTTAATTTTTACCCTAATATTAATAACTAGTTATATATAACCAGTGTTTTCATATATATTTTTCCAAATTAGCATACTTATACATTTTGTTTTCATGATAATCAATCTTTTACTTTTCATTTTCTAAAATCCAAAGTTTTATATAATTTATTTTTATCATTCATATATATCATATTTTTTATTTTCATGCGCAATGATACCAAATGATAAAATTATACTTACAATTAATTCAAATCTCAAATTTTTTTAAGCAATTGATAGTGAAAACAATTAATTTTAATTCACATATTCAATTTATAAACTCATTTTTTTTTAATTTAAGAATATAATAAATTACTACTAATTTGTTAAAAAATTTTGAACATGGATTCTATTGTTGTACATGTATATTTTTTTGGTCACGGCCAATTTTGCCGCCGAAGGCGGCAAAAAAATTTTTTTCTGCCCCCCACGATTTTTTTTTGCCCCCCCCCCCCCCCCCAAAGCTAGAATCGGGCCTGAGTAAGTCTTAAACGATAAAATAGCCTAGGTTAAAAACCTAGGTTGCCGGCGTGCGAGCAAATCTTACTATTTAACTTGTCAGCAATAATAATTGATTTGCTTGGGAGTCAAAGCCCTAACGGATATGACGCCCCTAAATGGGGAAGGTATGGGGGAAACCTCAAACCAATTGTTTTTATGATAACATAAAAGCATGCATCCCCATGATGACCTTATCTTATATATGTTTTTTGTTTTTCTTAGTTTCTTCCGCCTTCGGCTCCTTAGATCCGTCCATATCGAAAAATGGCCTTTTTTGACCGAATTGATAGATTTTGCGACCTCGAAAATACCCTATAAAAATTTACTCCCTATAACTATTTTTCATCTCTAATAATGATAATAGGAATTTTTTAGTATACCAAGCAAGCTCTTACATCAGTATTTTGATAATACAAAATATTTCGCGTCCAAACTTAAACACGATACGATATTATCTTAATAAAAATATAATTTTAAATTTGAATTAAACAGTTTAGATGTTGTCAATATACAAAAAAATTTAAATTTATTTTTGAATCTTTTATGTGTCTTTTAATCTTTTTTCTGAAATTTTTAATGTTTATAGCTGACTTCTCGAAAAAACGGTAAACGGTTTATGGCAGGTTTGATCTCCGTAGTTATCATAACTTTCAAAGATTTGTTGACCTGTGTTCTAATATTATATTTGAAAAACAAAAGTTAGTATAATTTTTTTTGAATTATAGATAACATTATAATAGCCTGACATTACAACAAAATCGTATTTTAAGTATGACAAAACTTTAGTAATTTATGGGACGCGTTCAGAGTTAACTTACTTTTTGAAAAAATTTTTTGAAATAGTTGGCATTTTTGATTATTGCAAAGGTTAAAAACAACTGCATCATCAAAACCTTGAAATTTTAATATTTTATCGCGTTTTTATATCACTTAGCTGAACCTCGTATTACAAAAATCCTCTAACTGTCGGAATACAATTTTCACAAGCTGGCCAAGCTTGAACTTTAAAAAAATTGAAAAAATCATGAAAAAATGCGTAACTAAGCGTTAAACACATTAGTAGCTAGCAAAGTAAACATGTTTATGAAAATAATATATGAGAAATAATAAAAGAGGGAGGAGAGATAGATTTGTTTGTGTTTTTTACTTTCATTACATCTTACGGAGAGTATAAAAGAGTGATTTGTGCAAGGAATTAGATTCATTTCAACGTTTTTTTTTCTTTAATTTGTGTTTTTACATAAATGACACATTTTTTAAATTTGAATCAAGAAATTTAAATAATAATTTTAAAACGTAAGTTTGTTATATCTGAATCAATCAAAACTAAATCGACAAATTCATACATATATATATGAGAATTTACCTATACGGTAATGACTGGAATAAACCATCAAATCAATATTTGCACAATTGGATACCACTTCCATATGATTTATAAATCATAGCGATTTCATTATTTTCCATAAGCAGACGATAAAATTATTCCGATTGGAATCAACATCTTTAAAACTTTAAATTTGTTAGGTAATTCAATGAACCAACCAGAAATTTCTATTGATGAAAGGTATACTCTATATATACATTATCCAATATATCATATACTTTAATTAACGGGGTATCTAAATTACAGTACTAAATGTATAATTTCAGCAACAACAAAGTAATCGATTAGATTGACTCCTAGACTCCATCAGTCTCGTCTCGGCTTAGTTAAGGTTTTGTTTTTTTTAAATTGATTTGGAAGTTTGATATGTCCCATAAAGTAAATGAAATTTTAAGCATGCCATGCCCAGGAATTTTTGGCTTAAACTATTGAAAGTAAGACCTTTGGTCCCCAACCAAGTATGCTAGCGAATCTTACATCTTTTATTTAAGTGCAGAAAACACACACAGACTTGCATCACTTCCGGGCAGCCCTACAGGTAATTTGGCAGAGAACAAAGTTTAAAATTTAAACGACACCGGGTTAAAAAGGATTGCTTTTTAACATTAAAAATGTTATTTTCAATAAATTGCTTGTATCTAGCAAATAGCCATCGTCATTTTTTCAAACCTAGCCTTCTTTTCTTACCTAATGAAACCTAATATAACGTAGTAAACTCGCCAAAAAAAAAGTTTTATTAATTTTTGATTATTCGTTATTTCAAGAGAACTTTTTTAAAGTGCTTTACAACTGTATTAATTCATAATTTGATGAAATGAATCACATATACAATCTATATAAATGTGTTAGGAAATTTGTATTGCACTATATGTGGAGAATAACAATGTTTAGAAAAAAGTAAAAAGTAAAACAATTCCAGCTGTAGCATTATCCTTGCTTCGCCTCTTATCCACCTATATATAATATCTTCATTTTTCTGTTACATCCTATTTTAAATGCAGGAAAAAAAACAATTTTTCCTATATACACCACCCTCTTTGTTCATTTTATGCCGCCATTTTATGACTTTGGCAATGGCATTAACGTTTCGCCCAGCCCCCCTCTTTAAAAAGGGTTTATGACTTTCAAGTCCAACGAATCAAAATTTTTTAATTTTTAACATTGAATTTTTCTCTCCAAAGTATGAATGTTTTCAAATGGAAACAACTAAAAAAGTGAATCATAATAAATGAGTTTTAATAAAGATCAATAAATTTTATAAAAAATAAGAGTGAAAAAACATAATGATATTAAAGTAATTTAAAAAGTGTAAATGAGATTGATGTCAACGCCCAAGGCTTATTTTAGCCGAGTTTTTGGCATTTAACCGTTCATGTCTTAACGCAGGAGGAAGTTCGAATCCGTGCACAGGAAGCAGCTTTATTCTTTGGAAAAATAGTATACATGTGCAAGCATCAAGCCCCTAAGTGGTCTAATTAGGCATTAGGTCCTAAAATATACCTAAATTGTGAGCTAAAAACTTAAATCGCCGGCTTGCGGAAACCCGTCGGCAAGATTAATCGCTTTGCTCGGGTTAAAAAGAGTCAAGGCCCTAATCGGGTATGGTGCCCCTAAATGGGAAAGGTATGGGAGTAACCTCAAACCCATTTTTTTATTTTTTTTGTCCTAATTCTTGAGTTCTGGTATTTTTCCTTTCCCTAGAGGATGTTCATTTAACTGATGGAGATTCTTAGAATGCCACTATGATATTGTATTGACTTGTAAATTGGCATTACTTTTAAAATTTAACATAACTGCAAAATATATTTTTTTGGAATGACCCAAATTAAAACTTAGTTTTGAGAAAAATTTCATTTATTATTTTTAGGATAAACTAATGTCTCACAAATAATTGTGATTCATAACGCGTTCAAGCCCATATGAAATTTGAAAATTAGTAAATAAATATAAATTAAAGTGGGTATGATATTTGGAATAAACCAATCTTAAAAAATATTAAATATCAATAATAATAATAAAATGGTATTCAACGGCGTTTCTTATTCCCTGGAAATCAAAAATATTTGAACGAATTAAATCTCTATTAGTTTTCAAACCGGGCGGTGATTTTTTAGCTAAGACTGCCCGACATAGTTTAAATGCCCGGCATGAATCTTGAATTTTTTAATTTTCGCCCTGGCCCGGCTTTAACCGAAATTACAAATATGGACCGAAAATGCTACATAACAAACATCAAATTTTTTTATATAAAATTGTAAAATACAGTGTGTCAAATTATTACACCTTGTCGTATATTAATGATACTAACTCTATTAATTTTAGTTTTTATAACGAGTAGCTAAAAACAATAAGGCAGGAATAAAGTAAAAAATGACCCAATTTTTATTTTTCTAATTTAGGCACCGGTCCGAATTAATTTTTCCTAATTTCGGATTTTTTCCTCCTAGCTTTGAGAAATTCCACCGCTATAACCTCTAAATTTCACTAAGCCCTTAATATAATTCTTAGTAGTAACAACTTTATAAATACGCTTAACCTCACAGTTTTGCTTTTGCTACAAATTTTCGCATGTTTGTATAGAATGTGTTTCGTTCATAATAATAACATTACAAATTTGAAAAAATTGTTGTGGTATTTATTATGTTTGACCTTGTATATATCAGCCTTATTCTCTCCTGTTCAGTTTTGTGATTAATTCTATACAATTTCCTTTAATAATTTTTTAAACGTTTAAACGCTGAAATCTTTATAAGGTGGCACATTTATAATATTGTCGAATTTTGATAGTTTTTTCAGCATTGCTATAATGATATTTTGGATTTTATTTTTTACAACCATGTTTAGAAAATTTATAATTGTGCCTCAAACTTTTATGAATTTACGAGATCATTCAGAATTTTGAGCTTGAAATAATATGATATAAATTCACTTCACGATTAGGGCATGTCAAAACTTCGAAATTGAGAAGGAGCCCATAAACTCCGGAGTTCCGGAGTTTTGTTTTTTTTAAATTTGCTAGTTAACATTACCTTATTGGAAATATCAGATGTATTTTTGTAGTCCAAACTTATTTTGTCAAATGAAAGTATTGTAATTAAATGAAAGATCAGCTAATTATTATATGTAATAATTACAAAAACTCTGGAGTTTATAGACTCCTTCCCGACTCCGGAGTTTTGACACGCCTTATTTGTGATGAAAGGATGTTTGTGACAGAAGAGCTTCTTATATGTTAATTCTGTTTTACTGCCGATATTTTTAAACTTTAGTCCTTTTTTTTATTACCGTGAAGATATATTTATTTTAAAGGGAATTTGAAATTTAAACTATAATGTAAAAAAAATAATTTTTAGAATTTTCGTAGTAAAAGTTTCATAGAAAGGCTGACTTATGAAGCGAAATTGTAAATACTCTAGGGTTTTCTGCCAATTCCCCTTTGATTTTTATCTGCCCATTTAAACATTTATCTATTATTCCAACCTGGAAAGACGATCCTTATTTGATTAAAATAATTAATCTCAATACCGAGCTACACCAAATTTATGGCCAATATACAAATTTCACCAAAAAAAAACTATTTAAATACATATGATATATATGACTCCCCTTTCTATTTTTGTCCCTTTATTGACACTTAAAGGCATATAGAGTGAAACACGACAAATTAGAGTATAAGTTGGAGGGAGAAGGATTTCATGCCAAGGTGTTTAAATCAATAATGTGTATATATATAGGTATAAAATACTAGCAGACCTTTCCGCAATTTTATTTGAAATACTATTTTTTCTTTGTCAAGGTAAGAATCAAGAATTTTTGGAAATTGTATGTATCTGTTTCTAATGCTATAAAAAAATTTTTTGACCCCTTAGACAGCTTTTTTACAGAATTTTCTTGGTATATTAAACATGTAAGTGTCTTTTTTTGCGAAAAAAATTAAAAACATTTAATAATAATTGATATGTTAAATCGAAGCATTAAGTTTTTAATAAAATATGTGTTTTTGCCCGCAAATGCGCTATTAGTTTATATAATATTATTGCAATCGTTAGAGATTAACTCCCATCCAAACTAAAACTTATAAAATAATTTTTTAAAAAATAAAAAAATTTCAATGTTAATAAATACAGAATTTACTACGTATTTATCGACTAGACAAACGTATTAACATTGTTTTCTAAATTCACGGGCTATGTAAAAATTTCAATGTTAATATAAGATTATTTTCACGGTCAAAATTTTGCTCCGTGACCCTTTTAAAAAAAAGTATGACTTTCCTTTTGATACTAAAATTCAATGTTAATAAATTTGCAATTAGTTTTTTATCTTTTCGTTTCTACCGCCATATTATAGCTATTTAATGATATTTTCATAACTTTTAATAGGGTCTGCAAATTTTATTTTCCATAAAAAACCTCTTAAAACCAAATTAAATTTATGAGTTCACAAACATCTTATACTTTCTGGGGAAACTTTGTTTTCGTTATATTTAATTTTTTCGATACCCCCCGTTTTTGAGGCAGCGACAAAATAAAAAAAACAGCATTTATAGTCCTCCTTCTTTAAAATCTTTTTTTGTAAAAATGGTTTTTACCTAGTGAAAACAATATATTCTCTCGGCTTTGAATATTCGTTTAGATGAATCTACGTGCCTGAGGTAGCGCAATACCCCAAAATAAAAACAATTTTTTTCACTTGAAAATTAAATAAAGATTTGTTCTTCTATCCAAACTTAAATCTTTTTTTATTTGTGTTTTGTTAACCTTTTCCCCATTTTTACGCCACCTATAACCTAATATTAATTGTAGCTCTAAACTAAAACTATCTGTATTTATTCGATTTATGATGATAATTTATATATTTTAAAAATTTTTAATTTTGTGAACGATTGGTTATCGTAGTTTTTAATCTGGGTAACTTTGCTCTCAATTTCGATTATGGTATATATATATATAGTTTTACTCTTATAATTTTTAAAAAATGTAGAAAATTGGAACGAATTTTTTTATTTTTCAAATAAGCATTTTAATGCCTCGTTCAGACTTTTTCTTCATTCAAAATATTCTTTTAAATTATTGTAAAAACCTCTTATTATAAAAAGCTGACAAATTTAATTATAAAAATTTGTAAAAATAAATGATATTCTGGATTTTTCTTTCTCCATAAATTCAAAAAAAAAACTTATTTTTAACCTGCCATTGATAACGTCTTCTATGACATATCTCTTTAATTTGATTACTATGGGCTTTAACTTATTATTTTTACATAGGAGATTTATAAATATTATATATTCATAAATTACAAGTGTTAATACAGAAAAAGCCTGGCAATCAGGTTTTACATGATAGTGTTTAATCTAACAAACAATTCAAATTTTCTACCTCAATTATTTTACCAGCCGGGTGTTAAACTTGGATAAGGCTGTGTGTATTAGGTTAGGCTGCTTTTCGTTTTGTTTACAATCGTTTTTATATCAATAATTATAGGTCAGCTGATAAATTCAGTGTAAACAAGAAATATACAAATTTGATCACTAAATGTAAAATATGTGAAAACTTTTTGATTGATTAACTCTATGTCCTTTAAATCCCTTTAATGCTAAATGTATACAACATTTTGTCACTTTTCTCAACTTAAATATCTATACAAGGAATCAGGAAGTCTTATCTATTTCACAGGAATATTTAACGAATATTCCTTAAAAATAAGGCATGTTTCGTATTTTAGGGTGTGGTTTTTGAATTTCAAGGGTGTTTTTGATAATAATTTAAATCATTAGTTGTGTTACTATGGTTGTTTTGTTTATAAGATTTGTTTTTGCATACAATAACCATGATAAATATTACATAGGTAAGGAATTGATTGGGACGAGATGTTCAGGGCCGAGGCTCTTTAGCCAATTGAAGCCTGGACTGGCCCAGGAGATTTTATGGATCGCTGTGATTACTTTTTATTAATTAAGTAAACTAATTAGTTTGAGTGAAAATGTTTTATTAAAATAATTTGACCAACAAGGAAATGTTTAAAATGTAATGTTTTTTAGCCCAACAAACACCGAATTAAAAAATCGGAACTCGGCCCAATTATTTTATGTAAGGCCCCGCCAGGCTTATATAATATCTGAGTCTTGGGGCGGGCCTTTGAGACTTGAGACAAAAAACAATAACATAGCCCATAATTATAAGAATGCAAGATTTATAAATGGACAAATCTTTGCTATACTTGCAAATATTTTACATTTGGATTTTGTAAGATGACATTTTGACAAAAATACAACTAGGGTTGTCCAATATTTCTTTAAAATCGATTATAGAACATTTTTACATAAGGTTTTTTGCTTTTAATAAATCAAATTAACAACAAAATTGTACATTTTTTTACCATCATATGAGGCATAAATTTGATTATCAATAAACTATATATAAAAATTGAAAAATTCAATATTTTTTTGCCCTTGGGTCATTTTTTTTAAATCACACCGTCTCTCCCTACTAGTTGCTATACATGGATAAGGTGATTTTTTCATGCATCAAGTTTGGGAGCCAAGAAATTTTTGTATGTCCTCTTCCTGCATATATAAATGTGTAAAATTTTTTGATTTTTTTGTATAGGGGCGCTTTCAAACACGTTTTATTTTATTGAAAAATTTTTAAAATTTGGAATTTTTTGTATTTTTATTTTTTTTTCAATTTTTTTGTAAAAACTTTTCCTTTTAATGCTAATATCAAAGATTGGCAACTTTTTGTTAAAATGCATAAAATGAAATGAGTCTGAACGCTGTATATGAAGTTCCAAGTTAAAGATATATTTGCTTTTTTAAATTAGGTTTAAAAGCTTAAATACTAACCGTTTTGTTCTGGTGGGCTACTTTGGTTCTTTTGAACACAAAATTATTGGATATATGGATTTAGCTTGCTTTTGGTTGGTCCTAATATTTGTTTTGTATGTTAATATTGACAAAAACATACTTATTTTTACCTGCATTTATAAATTTTGATTTTTATTCCGATTTATTTATGTTAATCAGAAACAACATTATCAATTAACTGATAAATTAGATCACCTTGGCATGTTACTCTATCAACACATGTTTATGGATTTTTTAATCATAATTTTTCCAATTAAAGTTCAGATCCAGCCCGTGGGCTCGGCTCCGACATTTTTAATTTAGGTCCGGCCCGGCTTAAATTTTGAACACCGCTCGAAAATTTTATTACAAATTTTTTTTACAATAATTAAACTAAAGTGTGTAGAGGTAATATCTTTAGCCGTGTGATATTCATCATTTTTAGTTAGTTAATAGAATTTCAAAATAATTAGGCAAAATGTGATGTGAAAAGCCCAGCCCGTATCAATTTTTTTTCAGGTTCAGCCAATTTTTGGAGCAGGCATTTGGGTCCCGAATTCAATCTCTACCAGCTTAATTAGCTTTAAAATATATTTCACTATACCATCATAATAAAGGGTTAAGTTTTCATATGTGTTGTGAGACTGTAATATTTATAAAAAAAACATATTATGTAAACACGACAAATTTTTTTTGCTCTTATATACCATACCGAGAACTGTATTTTTTTCATCTCCAATCTCCATTTATTATCTACTCTGTGTAATAAACATATACGTCAATTTTGCACACCTGAGCGTTTTTATATTTATTTATTGTTACCTGTTTTGTTGATAATACAATATATAAATTTCTTTTTTCCTATACATCTCCCTCCTTCTTTTTTGATGAATAAAAATTATAAACCTATCATCATATCATCTTTCCCTTTTAATAAGCTTGTCGTTGTCCTCAAACTACTTTTCATTTTTTTCATTATTTTTCCATAAAACTTACGATTTTATTCGTCTAAGTTAGCGTGGCCTTTATTCAAACACCTATTCCGACTTGGCAGTCAAAATGTATGGGAGGAGAACCGATTTCAAAAAACAACAAAATTTCCCTTTCTGACTGACAAATACTTTTAAAATAAGCTGAATCGCAATTCTTGAATCAAACTTCTTTTTATTCCGGGATTTAAGATGAGGTATATAGCTCTAGATCTTATTTATTTTGATATACATAATTGGAATTTCATTGCCGGAAAATATTCACTGTATGTAGGGTACCTCTGATTTTAAATGACCTACTTTGAAATATATATAGGTCAAAATTTGCTGTTAGGGCCCAAAACGAATATTTAGATGGCTGAACATATTTGAAACAAATTACAGAGTACTACGTTAAAACTATTATATTGGTCATTATGTTTATAAAGAATGTTTTTTTTAAGTTTTGTGACAAAGAAATAAACCGGAAATATATATGGTCAAATGTCAGCTGGAAAAATATACAATTTATGTCCTGCTGACAGATTTATGCTAGAATGATGAAAGCTTTGGTAGGTCTAAATGTGTGTGTTATAAGTCTTTGCACAGCTTATTAAATTAAGATAATTCCATATTTTTCCATCATACCTGTTATTCTTTTTTAAATATTACCTTAATTAGATTTTTGACCTTCATATCGAATGACCCTAAATCTTGGTTCACCTTGACCGGAATCACAGGGGTCAAAGTTATTTGACATCGGTTGCTCCCCGCTCATAATTAGCGAAATTACTTTTTAGCTTCATAAATAATATACTTGTATTCCATCTAATTCTCTGAGTATATAACACAATTTATTCATTATATACGATGATACTTAAATAACAAATTAGAATGTAATTTTCATTTCCCACAAACGTTACTATATTTTCCGATAGAGGAGTTAGATGGACGTAAGACCCTTATACCGTAAGTGGCACTGGGTTGGAAAATCGATATAGGCGAAATTGGATTTTCCCTTCACATTTTAACATTCATATTGTGCACAATGGTTTTGGTCAGTGAGAGAAGGTAGGACCGCGTTCATTCTTTCGACAATTTTTGATAAAAAAATTAAAATAGTTGGACTCGTGGAATCTTTTGCACTTTTTAAATGACAACTACAGTGTTATATGCCATAGATATTAGTATAATTTGCATGGTTTTGTTGTTTTCTTGCCAAAATAACCTTTTCCAAATTGAAATAACCATTTTTATATTAAATTTGCATATTTTCACCTGTATGTGATGTGAAAAATAGAGATCTAAGTCGAGACCCAACAAGCCCGGCCAGGTTTGATTAGCCTAAAACGCATACAGAGCCGATCTTAATTACAGGGCCGGATCATAAGGGTCCGGTTTAAAATAAATAATATTTTTTTTCGCACTAAAGAAAACTACTAATTACACCAATATTGTAAAATATTAAGCAACACAGTGGCCCTCTCTATTTAGCAAATTACTGCCCCCATAGCTTAGCAATTTATTTTTGCCAAATGGGGCATGGCACCATTTTCGTTCCGCTATACTTAGCTGCAAGAACAACGCTTAATTGTGTGTAAACGGGTCATTAAATTGTGATAGCCGCTATAAATATTGGTCACGCGGTATGTATTGGTATAGATTGTCATAGCATTCATTTTGTCGCGTCCGCGTTATATCTAAATTTAGATATCGTAAATTGTTCCCCGAATTTGTAACCCAATTTTCACTAATTATTTAAAGGTATTGGGTCAATATAATAATTTAAGCAAAAGAATAACACGCTTGAGTCTCATAATTTTGAGAAGAAGAGATGTTAGCTGACTCATTTTCTCAATAACATTACCAATCTGAAGTTTTCTAACCACGGCAGAAAAATAATTAACATTTAAAAAAAATTTATTTCAGAGTGGACATTCTGACCTTAAAATTTTTCATTATGTTTCCATGGTTGTCTAGATAAGACGTGATTATGTGATTATCATTTTGATGCGTATGTTCTTTTGTTTATAAGGCTACGTCCTAACACTTTTCACGGTGAAAAATGAAAATTTCACCAAATTGTGAAATTTCCACCAAAATTTTTCATTTTTTCATTTTTCACGAAATTTTGTGAAATTTAGCATTTTCACGTTTTTTAAAGGTTAGGACATGTTTGCCGAACTGATTTCCATTATTGATGAAATTAATGATGAAGAAGACGTTTATATATTGACAAGATTATATAAAAGTTCAAGAAGACCAACTCACCCCTTATATTTACAAAGGAATACTGATTTTTTACCCAGAATCTTTATTCAACTTGAAAATTATCCTGCAACCTCCAATGCTTTATTGCATATGGAACGTTCAACCTTATATTACATTTTAAGTAATAATATAATATTTTATTTTAATTTAGATAAAATCCCTGAACTCACCACCCGAAACCAAAATAAAATAATTCCTAAACATTACCGTCTTTTAATCACAATAATGTAAATTTATTTTTATTGTTTTAACTAATTTTATATAGGTATTTGACAACAGGGCTTTCATTTAGAAAAATTGGGGCCTACACAAAGATATCAAAGACCTCTGTGGCTGCCATTATTCCGGACATGTGTAAGGTAATATTTGATACATTTAAACCCTTACATATGAAGACACCTACCATGGAAACATTTGAGGTATTTTAATATTGATTTTATATAATTATTTATGATATTCAAAAGGGCTTTTACAAAAAGACCAAAATACCCAATATTTTGGGTATTATAGATGGCAAGCACATAAGGATTAAGAAACCCTCACATAGTGAATCTACACACTATAATTATAAAAGTATTATAATTTTGTATGAAAATATTTCTAATAGGAATAAATTATATTTATTTGTTTATTAATATATTTCTATAATTATAAATATTGTAAGTGCACAGAATTATAATCCAGCATCTGTATACATATTGTATAAAGATATTGGTAACAGCACTAAGTTAAAAATATTTGTTTATGATTATATTTCTATAGATTTATATTCTTTATTATAGAGTTTTTCTCAATTTCGATGCAATGCGTATGTGACCATAATTGCAAGTATTTACATTTTTTATATTTGAAGATTTACAATTGTTGAAGTAGGGTTTCCTGGTTCTTCATCAGATAGACAAATATTCAATTTATCCAAATTTCGAGAACAAATTACTACAAAAAAACTTAATCTACCCCCTAAAAAACAATTTCCAAATTCAAACATAATAGCGCCTCACGTTTTCGTGGGTGACGGGGCATATCCATTGCTAGAATGGATGATTAAACCTTATGGGGGGACAAATCTAAATAGCTCTCAAAATAAATTTAATTACAATATTAGTAAGGTTAGATGCCATATAGAAATGGCATTTGGCCGGTTGTCTGCTAAATTTAGGCATTTGTTAAATTTAACTCAAACTAATTTATTAAATACTATCGGCAGCGTTAAAGCTGATTTAATTTTACACAATTTGTTAATAGATCTTGAAGGTTTGTCCCCTTGGGGGGTTTGGGTAAAAAAAAAAAATTTTTAATTTTTTCCCCCAAAAAATTTAAAAAAAATTTTTTTTTTGAAAAAAAATTTTTTGAAAAAAAATAAAATAGAATTTAAATAATAAAAAATTTTTTTTTTATTTGAAAATATATATTTTTAGGGGGGTATATATTTTAGATTTTATAAAAAAAATTTAGGGAAGGGGGGAAAATTTTTATTAAAAAAAAATAAAAAAAAAGGGAAAAATTAAATAAAAAAAAAAAAAAAAAAAAAAAAATATATAAAAAAATTTTATTCTTTTTTAAGAGATTCCATTCGGTAGTAATCTCCATACTTTCTTTTAGAGTTAATGTATTAATTACCGGGAGAAGACCCTTAGCTGTGGGTATTATACCATAAGGGTCCGGCATTATCTTTGACTCTAGATAAGCTTCCATAGAATTCTTCCTTTTTTTTGTACACGGTTTTCCATTCATCTTAAATTATGTAGTATGAAAAAAATTTTAAAAACAAAATATAGATATATAACAAAATATGATATAAAAAATTTATACAGTAGGTGATTTTCCGGTATACGAGGGGCTGGAAGGTGAATTTATACTGAACAAACTATTGCAGGGAGGTGAATTTATATTGACAAAATTATTTTGTGAGGCTTGAAACAATGTAGTTAGACTTTCGGCTGCAATCACCTCTGCAACAGGCTCCCGCACTTCATATTCCTAAAAATTATAATTAAAAAAATACTTGCAGATTGTGTATGTCTTCAAAATTTGGATTTACAATACCTTCCAAGAAATTTAAGGCGGATGAGTTTTTTTCAAGATTTGATTGTCCAGTATCGTCTAGATTGCTTTCACTATATGTTGTTATATCTTCAAACTGACCAATCAAATTTTGTCCTACTTGATATAGTTCCAGTTCATTTGCTTTTAAAACAATTGAACTGGAACCAGACTTGCCTTGCAGTTTCAAATGCAAGCCATTCCATTTGAGTTTAATATATCTATATAAATATTTTAATACCAAGTTAAATTTTATAAAATTATAAAAAGATTGTTTTAAAAATGTTTGGAGGAAGGTAGTGTACCTGAGTCTAAAATATTTTCAGTTTAAAAAAGGTAAAAAAACAGTAAGTTTTATAAGCTGCTATAATTCATAAATATGTTGAACAAAATAACCCTGAGTTTAAAATATTTCTAGTAAAATTTATTTTAATACCTAAATTTATCACGGGCTTGCTTTATAGTCATTGAAAATTGTGGAGCAATATCTTTCCAGGATTTCAAATTAGGTTCTTTATATTCTAAGATATTCAAAAAGAAAAAACTGATAATATTTTCAGATAACACACACCACAATCATAAAATAAGATATAATCCAGCTTTTTGAAGCTCTCGCAATCAATAAGATGAATATTTAAGTATAAATATTTACTTTTATTCTTTTTTTCCCATAATTCACTTTTTTCTAGGCAAATTTTAAAAAATCCCGCTTCAAAATTTCCACATTCCATTATTTCACCGAAAAAAAAAGTGAAATAAATTGGTGAAAAATTTTGGTGGAAAATGAAAATTGGTCAGGACACAAAAAAATCCGTGGAATTCACGGTGAAAAGTGAAATTTCCACCAAGCAAAAATTCCACCGATTTTTAAATTTCCTTGGGACACTTAATGTTATTCAATAGGAACGGCGGAATGAAATTTTTTTTTCACCAGTGTTAGGACGCAGCCTAATAAAATTAAAGTATTAAAAATACTGAAGTGTGCACATAAAGGTATGATGTTCATTGGTCATCTTCCCATATTCTAACTTTTCCCAAAACATTATTTATTCATTCATATATTGCAACTTGGCATCTTATCATTCATTCTTCTTTAATTAATATATATACCTATATTTGTTGCTATTCACAACTTCACAAATAACTTCTTCTTTGTTCATCAAATATTTCTTCTTTGATACAAATACTTTCTTCATATTTGCTGATGTACAATATTTTGAAACTTTCTTGAGATTCAATGATCACCGCTTCTTGACACCAATGTTAAGGTGACCATTAGTGGTATAGGGCTAATCTTTATTAGGCTGCGTCCTAACACTGGTGAAAAAAAAATTTCATTCCGCCGTTCCTATTGAATAACATTAAGTGTCCCAAGGAAATTTAAAAATCGGTGGAATTTTTGCTTGGTGGAAATTTCACTTTTCACCGTGAATTCCACGGATTTTTTTGTGTCCTGACCAATTTTCATTTTCCACCAAAATTTTTCACCAATTTATTTCACTTTTTTTTTCGGTGAAATAATGGAATGTGGAAATTTTGAAGCGGGATTTTTTAAAATTTGCCTAGAAAAAAGTGAATTATGGGAAAAAAAGAATAAAAGTAAATATTTATACTTAAATATTCATCTTATTGATTGCGAGAGCTTCAAAAAGCTGGATTATATCTTATTTTATGATTGTGGTGTGTGTTATCTGAAAATATTATCAGTTTTTTCTTTTTGAATATCTTAGAATATAAAGAACCTAATTTGAAATCCTGGAAAGATATTGCTCAACAATTTTCAATGACTATAAAGCAAGCCCGTGATAAATTTAGGTATTAAAATAAATTTTACTAGAAATATTTTAAACTCAGGGTTATTTTGTTCAACATATTTATGAATTATAGCAGCTTATAAAACTTACTGTTTTTTTACCTTTTTTAAACTGAAAATATTTTAGACTCAGGTACACTACCTTCCTCCAAACATTTTTAAAACAATCTTTTTATAATTTTATAAAATTTAACTTGGTATTAAAATATTTATATAGATATATTAAACTCAAATGGAATGGCTTGCATTTGAAACTGCAAGGCAAGTCTGGTTCCAGTTCAATTGTTTTAAAAGCAAATGAACTGGAACTATATCAAGTAGGACAAAATTTGATTGGTCAGTTTGAAGATATAACAACATATAGTGAAAGCAATCTAGACGATACTGGACAATCAAATCTTGAAAAAAACTCATCCGCCTTAAATTTCTTGGAAGGTATTGTAAATCCAAATTTTGAAGACATACACAATCTGCAAGTATTTTTTTAATTATAATTTTTAGGAATATGAAGTGCGGGAGCCTGTTGCAGAGGTGATTGCAGCCGAAAGTCTAACTACATTGTTTCAAGCCTCACAAAATAATTTTGTCAATATAAATTCACCTCCCTGCAATAGTTTGTTCAGTATAAATTCACCTTCCAGCCCCTCGTATACCGGAAAATCACCTACTGTATAAATTTTTTATATCATATTTTGTTATATATCTATATTTTGTTTTTAAAATTTTTTCATACTACATAATTTAAGATGAATGGAAAACCGTGTACAAAAAAAAGGAAGAATTCTATGGAAGCTTATCTAGAGTCAAAGATAATGCCGGACCCTTATGGTATAATACCCACAGCTAAGGGTCTTCTCCCGGTAATTAATACATTAACTCTAAAAGAAAGTATGGAGATTACTACCGAATGGAGAGAATCTGTTCTCCGATAGTATTTAATAAATTAGTTTGAGTTAAATTTAACAAATGCCTAAATTTAGCAGACAACCGGCCAAATGCCATTTCTATATGGCATCTAACCTTACTAATATTGTAATTAAATTTATTTTGAGAGCTATTTAGATTTGTCCCCCCATAAGGTTTAATCATCCATTCTAGCAATGGATATGCCCCGTCACCCACGAAAACGTGAGGCGCTATTATGTTTGAATTTGGAAATTGTTTTTTAGGGGGTAGATTAAGTTTTTTTGTAGTAATTTGTTCTCGAAATTTGGATAAATTGAATATTTGTCTATCTGATGAAGAACCAGGAAACCCTACTTCAACAATTGTAAATCTTCAAATATAAAAAATGTAAATACTTGCAATTATGGTCACATACGCATTGCATCGAAATTGAGAAAACCTCTATAATAAAGAATATAAATCTATAGAAATATAATCATAAACAAATATTTTTAACTTAGTGCTGTTACCAATATCTTTATACAATATGTATACAGATGCTGGATTATAATTCTGTGCACTTACAATATTTATAATTATAGAAATATATTAATAAACAAATAAATATAATTTATTCCTATTAGAAATATTTTCATACAAAATTATAATACTTTTATAATTATAGTGTGTAGATTCACTATGTGAGGGTTTCTTAATCCTTATGTGCTTGCCATCTATAATACCCAAAATATTGGGTATTTTGGTCTTTTTGTAAAAGCCCTTTTGAATATCCTAAATAATTATATAAAATCAATATTAAAATACCTCAAATGTTTCCATGGTAGGTGTCTTCATATGTAAGGGTTTAAATGTATCAAATATTACCTTACACATGTCCGGAATAATGGCAGCCACAGAGGTCTTTGATATCTTTGTGTAGGCCCCAATTTTTCTAAATGAAAGCCCTGTTGTCAAATACCTATATAAAATTAGTTAAAACAATAAAAATAAATTTACATTATTGTGATTAAAAGACGGTAATGTTTAGGAATTATTTTATTTTGGTTTCGGGTGGTGAGTTCAGGGATTTTATCTAAATTAAAATAAAATATTATATTATTACTTAAAATGTAATATAAGGTTGAACGTTCCATATGCAATAAAGCATTGGAGGTTGCAGGATAATTTTCAAGTTGAATAAAGATTCTGGGTAAAAAATCAGTATTCCTTTGTAAATATAAGGGGTGAGTTGGTCTTCTTGAACTTTTATATAATCTTGTCAATATATAAACGTCTTCTTCATCATTAATTTCATCAATAATGGAAATCAGTTCGGCAAACATGTCCTAACCTTTAAAAAACGTGAAAATGCTAAATTTCACAAAATTTCGTGAAAAATGAAAAAATGAAAAATTTTGGTGGAAATTTCACAATTTGGTGAAATTTTCATTTTTCACCGTGAAAAGTGTTAGGACGTAGCCTTATAAACAAAAGAACATACGCATCAAAATGATAATCACATAATCACGTCTTATCTAGACAACCATGGAAACATAATGAAAAATTTTAAGGTCAGAATGTCCACTCTGAAATAAATTTTTTTTAAATGTTAATTATTTTTCTGCCGTGGTTAGAAAACTTCAGATTGGTAATGTTATTGAGAAAATGAGTCAGCTAACATCTCTTCTTCTCAAAATTATGAGACTCAAGCGTGTTATTCTTTTGCTTAAATTATTATATTGACCCAATACCTTTAAATAATTAGTGAAAATTGGGTTACAAATTCGGGGAACAATTTACGATATCTAAATTTAGATATAACGCGGACGCGACAAAATAAATGCTATGACAATCTATACCAATACATACCGCGTGACCAATATTTATAGCGGCTATCACAATTTAATGACCCGTTTACACACAATTAAGCGTTGTTCTTGCAGCTAAGTATAGCGGAACGAAAATGGTGCCATGCCCCATTTGGCAAAAATAAATTGCTAAGCTATGGGGGCAGTAATTTGCTAAATAGAGAGGGCCACTGTGTTGCTTAATATTTTACAATATTGGTGTAATTAGTAGTTTTCTTTAGTGCAAAAAAAAATATTATTTATTTTAAACCGGACCCTTATGATCCGGCCCTGTAATTAAGATCGGCTCTGTATGCGTTTTAGGCTAATCAAACCTGGCCGGGCTTGTTGGGTCTCGACTTCGATCTCTATTTTTCACATCACATACAGGTGAAAATATGCAAATTTAATATAAAAATGGTTATTTCAATTTGGAAAAGGTTATTTTGGCAAGAAAACAACAAAACCATGCAAATTATACTAATATCTATGGCATATAACACTGTAGTTGTCATTTAAAAAGTGCAAAAGATTCCACGAGTCCTCGGTAGTAATCTCCATACTTTCTTTTAGAGTTAATGTATTAATTACCGGGAGAAGACCCTTAGCTGTGGGTATTATACCATAAGGGTCCGGCATTATCTTTGACTCTAGATAAGCTTCCATAGAATTCTTCCTTTTTTTTGTACACGGTTTTCCATTCATCTTAAATTATGTAGTATGAAAAAATTTTAAAAACAAAATATAGATATATAACAAAATATGATATAAAAAATTTATACAGTAGGTGATTTTCCGGTATACGAGGGGCTGGAAGGTGAATTTATACTGAACAAACTATTGCAGGGAGGTGAATTTATATTGACAAAATTATTTTGTGAGGCTTGAAACAATGTAGTTAGACTTTCGGCTGCAATCACCTCTGCAACAGGCTCCGCACTTCATATTCCTAAAATTATAATTAAAAAAATACTTGCAGATTGTGTATGTCTTCAAAATTTGGATTTACAATACCTTCCAAGAAATTTAAGGCGGATGAGTTTTTTTCAAGATTTGATTGTCCAGTATCGTCTAGATTGCTTTCACTATATGTTGTTATATCTTCAAACTGACCAATCAAATTTTGTCCTACTTGATATAGTTCCAGTTCATTTGCTTTTAAAACAATTGAACTGGAACCAGACTGCCTTGCAGTTTCAAATGCAAGCCATTCCATTTGAGTTTAATATATCTATATAAATATTTTAATACCAAGTTAAATTTTATAAAATTATAAAAAGATTGTTTTAAAAATGTTTGGAGGAAGGTAGTGTACCTGAGTCTAAAATATTTTCAGTTTAAAAAAAAGGTAAAAAAACAGTAAGTTTTATAAGCTGCTATAATTCATAAATATGTTGAACAAAATAACCCTGAGTTTAAAATATTTCTAGTAAAATTTATTTTAATACCTAAATTTATCACGGGCTTGCTTTATAGTCATTGAAAATTGTTGAGCAATATCTTTCCAGGATTTCAAATTAGGTTCTTTATATTCTAAGATATTCAAAAGAAAAAAAACTGATAATATTTTCAGATAACACACACCACAATCATAAAATAAGATATAATCCAGCTTTTTTGAAGCTCTCGCAATCAATAAGATGAATATTTAAGTATAAATATTTACTTTTATTCTTTTTTTCCCATAATTCACTTTTTTCTAGGCAAATTTTAAAAAATCCCGCTTCAAAATTTCCACATTCCATTATTTCACCGAAAAAAAAAGTGAAATAAATTGGTGAAAAATTTTGGTGGAAAATGAAAATTGGTCAGGACACAAAAAAATCCGTGGAATTCACGGTGAAAAGTGAAATTTCCACCAAGCAAAAATTCCACCGATTTTTAAATTTCCTTGGGACACTTAATGTTATTCAATAGGAACGGCGGAATGAAATTTTTTTTCACCAGTGTTAGGACGCAGCCTAATAAAGATTAGCCCTATACCACTAATGGTCACCTTAACATTGGTGTCAAGAAGCGGTGATCATTGAATCTCAAGAAAGTTTCAAAATATTGTACATCAGCAAATATGAAGAAAGTATTTGTATCAAAGAAGAAATATTTGATGAACAAAGAAGAAGTTATTTGTGAAGTTGTGAATAGCAACAAATATAGGTATATATATTAATTAAAGAAGAATGAATGATAAGATGCCAAGTTGCAATATATGAATGAATAAATAATGTTTTGGGAAAAGTTAGAATATGGGAAGATGACCAATGAACATCATACCTTTATGTGCACACTTCAGTA
>CM060244.1:11329370-11672182 GCA_030555515.1 Acutogordius australiensis
CATACTGTTCGTTTTTGTCTCAAAAAAATACATTGTGCACAATCGATTTATTGATTCTTTTTTTCCTCCCATAATAATCCTGCTCTGTTTGTGTGTAATATGTAAGTTAGTTGGAAAGTAGTGTCGCGTTCTCATCTCTTAAAAACCTTGTCTAGCTAGCTTCTCTTCCTTTGCTATATGGATTTCAGCCACATATTTCCCCCCAAAAAAATTAAATAAATATAATTTTTTCGCGCTAAAAAGGCTCTTTTTTGCCGAGAAACCCGACAAAATTATTATAACCCTTACAAATTTGCTAGAATCTTATATTTTTTTCAATCTTCATTTAAATTTAATCTTATATAGAAAGCCTTCAAATCTACTTAATGACTGCCGCCCCAATATCGACTCCAAAGCCTTAGCTACCGACCCAAATGACGGCATTACGCCCAAATTCAATCCTTACTTTTTGGCTCGGCCCTCGCCTACTAAACCGTTAGTGTCAGCTGCAAACTTTACGCCTGAAATTACATCTAATCCTACAGATAAAATTAATAGTATCGCCTTACATAACAATCATAATACAGAATTTTCAGCTACTAAAACTTCCCTACCACATGTGGCCCCAAACTTCTTGGCCCACAAGATTAACAATCTCATGACACTTTTGACGCCCGAGAAGAAACCAACTATCCCAAGCACTACCTTAGTGGATTCTTCTACTGTGACTCCCTTAATCCTTTCGTTTGATACGCCCCCGCCTTCACTCAATGGGGTTGCTACGGGCATTAAAACTGGTGACTCCCATTACAAAACATTATCATCTGCATTGTCAGAGGGCAAAATTGACAATAATTGCTATAATAGCGCACCTAACTTTCTGCCCAAACGCCTACCGCCTAATGCCAATTCAACTATATTTACTGATAACGCCAAAGGAACAAAATTCACTACAGCAATAACAGAAGAAAGTTTATCGAAATCTCAATTTAATGATGTTTTCGTTTCGCCAATCCTCAACTTCCCGGCCCCTAAAATATTGTCAAGCGGTAAGGTAGGAACGCCCAAAAATTCTTATTCAATGCTAGGCAAAAACGGTTACAACAACCTCGCCAATACATCAGCTGTTTATGAGTTGTTAATGACCCAATCACAAACCAACATAATCTCTAATATCTGTAGCAATAATAATAATTATGACAATATTACAGGTAAAATGGCCACATTAGATTTACCCATATTACCACCAAAAATTTGTAATAATAATTCCAGCTGCTGCCCGACACCAAATAATACTATTATTGACATATCGACATCGCAACCCAACGGGGATGATAAGACAAAGACGGCAAATATTAAAGGGCGACAGGTAAATAATAGTAGTAATAGTATTTATAATGATAGTAATAATACAAATACTACTACTACAACTACCATTAATGGTAAAAAATTGAGTACACCACCTTCAAATACCACCTACCTACCCTTGTTAACTAGCAACACTAAAATTGATAAAAACGCAACTATTCGAGGGCTTAAGAAAAATGTGATTGCCATCAATGCAGAAGATCATTCCAATCCTTCCACTGCTAATTTAAATCTAAATGCAACTCAAGGAGAAAGTAGTTTAGCTAAACCTGTTCGATCTCATAAAAGGAGTCAACATATCGCAACAAAAGACAGTTTGCCGAGCCCGGCAAAGATTCCATCACAAAAAAATGTTAAAAATGCCACCGAAAAACGAACACCTAAGGTATCAACTTTTAAAAGTACGAGCAAACTACTTGGAGCAAAAAGCAAATCTGCTGTAAAAATGAAAACGATCCACAGAACAAATAATAATAATAATTCCATATCCGCTACTAAAACGGCTCAAAAAATAAAGAAGAAAAATGCCGTAAGACACCTACGTAGCAGTAGTAGCGCCCAATCCAAGCAACAAAAGTTACAACCAGTCATGACCAAAAATCGAGAACTTAAAAGCTTGGAAATGGACATTGTCGAAAATCCTAACATATTACCCCGATCCACGGCTACCGCTAGGTATTTTGATTTGCCAACCGGCAAAAAGAAGGTTTTAGATCGAACAGCTAAAAGGCGAAATATTTTGACTAAACCTAAATCTACCGCTCATTCCACTAGGTCAACACGTCCCACTAACAAGAATGATATTAGAATTTTTCGCGACGGCGCAAATAACGCCCCTAAATCTGAAAGAACCAACGATTTAGATTATCATTCGTCAAACGTTGAAACTGAATACTCCTCCTCATCTACCGAAAATGAAGATGAGCAAATGATTATTTCAAATAAGAAATTTAGAGATTCCTCCTCTTCCGACACTGATTCACGTATGGCTTCAAGGCTAAGCCGTTCACCGTCCGTCAAAATGGCTAGACGCCGGGCCGTACCATCGACGGGTGTTTGGGATTGCAGTATTTGCACTTACAAAAACGGGCAAAGCTCATTCGTTTGCCAAATGTGTGGAACGCGTAAAGGCACCTCAACCAGGTATTTAGTCCAAGTTAAAACATATATTTTTAAGGTATAGATTTTGAGCTACATGGGTTTGTTTATTTGCCTTTTATCTCATCTCTTACTTTAAACATATTTAGATATATTTTAATTGATTTGGTTCTTTGAACTTTTTGAGATTTGTGCGACTTGTAGTTTATATAAATAAGTTTGTAATTTTTGTATTTATGCCTTGGACAAGGTCATATCCTTGCTTAATGTGCACTCTAATTTGGTGTGTGTGTGGAGAATGACCTTTCCATATGGACTATATAAACCATATTTACACAGCTATTTAGCCCCCATGTATTTTTTCTCTCGCAGGCAACCAAAATTAAATTCTCAAGCCTTAGCTCAACAACAACTTTCGCTCATTGCAAATGCCACACCCCTATCCACCACAGGTCTTTCGGCAGCTAATAAAGCTCAATTGACACCCCAACCTAGCGATAATAATAATAATGAGGCATCGCAAGATTTCCTATCTTCCAGTTGCTTCGAGGATTCCTTTTCACTCCCTTCCACGACGGGCAGTCCCCTAAAATCGGCTAAGGATTCTCCTCAATTTAATAGTTTTAATAGCAATAAACCATCCTCAATTTCATCAACGAAAGAAGGCAAAAGCCACAATACACCAAATACTAAATCTCACCGAAAATTATCTGATTCTTCAACGGCTCGTCGAGGAACTAAGCAGCACCATGTGGCCGTTAAACTCAGTCCCGTTAAAGAGGATGAAAGTGGTATTATCGAAACAAAAAATTCAACCATATACACCCCGTCATTCGACTCGTCGGATGCAGATCTTCTTGGGGACAAAACGAATTTGCGAGATAATAACAGCAACATTGCCAAAAATGTCAAAATACGCCAGGTAAAACAAGAGAATTATGATGACCTTCATACCAATATTGATATGATTAATAATTTTAATTATGGTTACGACAATGATGTGAATAATAAATTGGTTGCTCCGAGAGCCAAAAAAGAAAATCAACACACCTACGACAACAACAAACACGGACGTTTGTGTCACTTCCAACAAAAAAGGTCAGAAAAGACGGAGATCGTCAACTCTACAATTCAATACGCTCGATTCAGTTCAAATTGATAAATTAAAGGTAATTCAAATTACGACACCGGGAGAATCTTCAACAAAATTGATTAAAAAATCTAAAAAACCCCACGACTACCGCTATGGAAACGCTTCAAACATCTGTTAAAAGTCATAAATCAACATCGTTCAAACGTGATACCAAAGAAGAGCACAACTCTTCTTCTATCAATGCCACAAAAAAGGGCAAAAGGAACCTTTCTACCAGTTCACTGACCGAGAAAAAGATTGCTGCCAATTCTCTACTCCTACTTTCAAACTCACCATTGCAACAGCAGTCTATTTTGTCCGATCATGGCTCTCCTCACTCAAAGCTAACGCGCGACGATCACGCGTTACATTTAACAACTTCCACTACTGCAGGCTGCTCAAACGACGAAACGTCACCTCGGTACATGGTAAAGGCGGCTAGGCGTTCATCACTCCCTGAAGACAAACCCTTGCCGTGTCGCAATCCCTTTGCTTCAACCTTTTTTCACCCTGTTACTACGTTAGGGGTAACACGACGAAACTTTTGTTACCAAAATAATAGTACTAATCTACCACAACAAGCGACCTCGTTACTATTATCATCACTATCTGCTCCTAATACAGCATTTACGACACCTACCTCTGAACTTTCACCTCTCGCTTCGTTTCAAACGGATAGTCAATCCAAAGCTGCGTTCCCATACACCTTAATACCCGAGCAACCTAAGTTCGGGCAATGCCACTTTAAACCAACAAATTTGTTGCATAACTTGCCTACTAACGCTATTCATTCCGGCGTCGTAAAACCGATTCCCCAAATCCCATTAACCCCATTTAAACTTAAAATCAGTGAATCCTCTTCTCATTCCCCCGCTGAAAAATCTACTCGCATCAATCCTCAATTTAATAAGGGTCAATTGAATTCAGTAACGATAACTCAAAGTCATACAAGCCAAACTTTAGCTACGACCACACCCAACACCAACAATTTTAAAGAATTATCTCAACCATATCAGAATCCTTACATGAATGCCATTATGGATTCCTGGGCCCATTACGCCAAACAATGGTCTACTTTACCCGTTCCACCAATATCACACCCCTCGATATCATCAGTTAGTAAAGCCCATGCTCAATATTCGACTCACCTGCATGACAGTGCCGCCTCCGCCAGCAGACCTAATAAACAACTTCCCACCACCGGTTTTAGTTATCCCAGTGCTATAGGCTTAGGCGGGCATTATCCCGACCCTTGGGCCAAATACTTTAATCAACTGGCTTCTTCCATGTCTACTAAACCCGATGGAAAAAATCATTATTACGGACCTTTCCCTGACCCGAGGAGTATGAAATACCCTTCGTTTAACTCTATTACCAGCAATATCGGCGCCGCTGCTCCAACCTGGGAAGCGTATTACAACAAATTTTGTAAAGAGACACGAGCTAATCCGCCAAATAACGCATATTTTGCGGAAGCGTTGCCTCATTTCCCTTCTATCGAGTACGATCGTAGTAGGTATTATCCTGACGGCAGTAATGTAAAGATAAAACGTATAAACAATAGTCATAACAGCCTTGAAGAATCCATAACCCCACATAGTAGGTCCAAAGGTCTCCTCAATCGATCAGCCTCGCGAATGGAAGATGATTCTGTTGCTCCCTCATACCCCTTGATGCCTTATTTTCCTGCTCCTCCGCCCTTGCCCACCTTCCCTCAGGCACCGTCCTCTTTAAAGGTTAATCGCCATAGCAACAGCAAAGATGTTAAAGAGTACTCAAACACTAAGTTCCAAATGTATCAACCGACTTTTAACGTTTTTAACATCAACCTCGTTCAACAAAATGATAATTCGACAAATCCTTCATCCCCGTATACATCTAAACGACGGGCCCCCCAATTGGGAAATCCTTACGAATCCTTATTTTACCCTGACCCCTTTTCCATGCCCCCATCATTTTTCAATAACCCATACCTACTAGGTGCTGCTGCATCTGCCTCTACTTTGAGCGGCACCGGTCGAGATAGCAATCCGCCTTACAATCCTTTCGCTAATTTCTTCCCTCCCTTTCCTTATATGATGGGAGGACCGGCATCTAATTCATCGCACCCCAAATACCCATTTCCCACTCACCCGTCATATTCAGCAACACCAGGAGTAAGCGGTAGCTCAAAATCCAATTTAATTTCGCAGCAAAATTTGTTGCCTCCCATGGCATTGCCTTTTGGCCGTGCTCCTCCGCCTAACCCCCCTCCTTACCCGTTTACTCCGGAAACCTTCCAAGAACATCACGATTATTTCGCCTCCCTATATCATCTTAATTCACTCCTTGCGGCGAATAAACAACCTTACGACCCAAATTATATGAAAGAAGCGTTGACCGATCATTTATCCGGAATATCACCTTTTACTGGAGGTAGTGACAGAAAGGACAGGAGGACCTGCGTCGAGAAGGAATTAAAAAAGTGACGGCAACAATAGTAATGGTAAAATTTATCACAAGGAATTAGTGAATAAACATTACCATCCACCTCGAAGTCCCCGGGATTCACGGTTTGCCGATTTTCTCAGCCACCTTGGATTCCATTACCCTGAACAGCAACCACAGCGTCGCTCTCATTTAGGAGGAAATGCTGCTGACCACTCCAAAGAAATAGCTTCAGCTCCACCCTCATTGGAAGATGGGAAGGAAAGGGAGGAGGATAATGATGATAATATACTTCGAATTCATTTGAGCCCTCCTACTCCTCTTCCTCCTTCTCCCGCCCATCAATCCGCGAATAAATCTTCGAGTCAAAAAATCATTGAAGTCAATGACCCCTACCGAAGTTCTGCACCGCTTGACCTTTCCTCAAAACATCCTTCGCCACAGCACCTAATCGCGAAAGATAGTTGTTTGAACCCTTTACTAATTAGCGAAAATAGTAGCAACAATAACACGAGCGCCGATGAACAGACCGCTTTTAGCTTTCAAAGCATTCTCGAGACGCAACTTAGGAGAGGTTCTGAAATTAAACCTACAACGTTAAGTTTATCCTTGCCCCCCTAAACCCAGTGATCTCAATCAACATCATTCGACTCTTAAATTGACTGCAACTAGCCAAAATACACTTCAGAGACCATCGGTGATACATACGCCCAAGAACACACCAATTAAAACAATTCCACCCTACAAAGCGGGTAGCCCCAATATCTCAACTAATCCACCACCTCATAGTCCAAATATAAAGGATTACCCACCTCAAAAATTGGTCATCGCAGAGCGAACTAAAACTAGTTTGATTGACCTTACCCTATCGCCGTCCGACCAAGTAGCCATGTTTTCTCAAATGTCCTTACACCCTTTCCCACCTCCTCAATTAAAAAACAACAATAACAATACCTTTAATGGTCTCCCTCCTCATTCTCACCTACAAAAACAACTCTTCCCATCTGGCCAGCATGTAAACAGGGAGAGCCTTAAATCTAAATATGACCATGTATCGCCTCAAATATCTCGCAATTCTACCTCCGCTTTTTTAGATGATCAGACCAGGTGAACTATAATACTATTTTCTAGCAATTTTACGAGCTTAAACAAGCAATAATTGCTGAGGTTACAATACTCAAAAGCTCAAACTCATTTGTTTAAAATTGAGGTGAGCTTACACCTTATTTGGCAAAAGATTTAGCCATTCATAATTAGTATTTTTTGAAAGATTTGCAAATTAATTTGTTTGACTCACTTGGGAAGTTGTTATTTGTCCATTTTAAATTATTGATAGGAGTACCGGCTAAAATTTCAAAGAGTAAAATGAGTGAGAAGCTCATCACTCTAAGCTCAAAAATTTGTTGCCTATACATTTTAAGTTTTATATAGTTTGTAAAAATTTAAAAATAGAAAGAGTCAATAGTAAATAAAAAAAAGAGTGGATGTTAGATATATTTGCGTTGCTTTTCCCTCATCTATTGACACATTTCCTTTTAATACAAATTTCAATAATTTTTTTTAAATCCAATCTCAAATTTTTAGGTTAAAGGTAAAACGAATAACCCATTTATGTAGAATTTTTATAGGAGGTGAAGTTTAAATAAGGGGTTAGATATTATAATAAATTACAATTTTTATAAAAAATAAAAGTCATAAATTTAGTTATAATAACTCCAAAAAACTGTGGGCCACTAAGTTTAGTAGAGATGCGTTGTCGGACATGAAACTTTCAAATAATAAGTTGTGATAATTTTGGAGTTTTTTCTCTTGACATTTTTGTTTATTAGCTTTTACAAATTATACAAATGTAAGAAAAAAGAAAATTTATCTGTATTAAATGTTCATGTTTTTCTGTTAATAACCTATATAAATCACAACTAGCACATTATTAAATCTTACAAAATGTGGTTTAGGGCACCTGCAAAGTGAGTTTTTCATAAAATTTTGAAAATTTTTCAGATTTTAAAAATTTACAAAATTTTTTTTATCAAAATTTTGAAAATTTTACGAAAATAAAAACTCACGTTGCACGTGCCCTTAAGCAATATTTGTTCTATTTGACCTTTTACAATTTCTATTAATCCTTGTTAAACATGTTTCTAAACTACATAATTTTCTAAATTATTATTAAGCGTATTGCTTTATAGATAATTATTTATAGAAGGGCACGTGCAAGGTGAGTTTTTATTTTCGTGAAATTTTCAAAATTTTGAAAAATTTTATTTTGCAATAAAATGAATAATTTCAAAAAGTTGCCAAATTTAATATATGCACATAAGCTTTTTCCGAAATAAAAAATTTTTGAAAAAATTTTGAATTTTTTTTTTAATTTTACGAGAATAAAAACTTATTTTGCACGTGCCCGAATATACATAGTTTTGTAAAAATTTATTTACCCTCGTTAGTTGTTGTTCGTATGATACTGAAGACGAACATTACATTTACCAAATATACTCGGACACATCTAAATTTTGGGATCATTTTAACAATTCCCTTGATACCCCGCCACTTTCACTGGATTCTACCTCATTGACACCAAAAAAAGATGACTCGTTAGACAAATCCGTCATTTATCAAAACTTTAAAATACTCTCTGATCGATTTTCTCAAAATTTTGAGGAGTATTTACCGGTCAAAATGCTTCGGAAATTTAAGACGTTCGACGAAAATCTAATAAAGAATGGCTCTACCAATAGCCCTCTTACCTCAAATACACCAAACGCTGGCGATTCCAACGCCTTTAACCTTGAAGATTTCGTTAAAAATTCGCTTTCAACTTGCAGTAGAAAGACCGTACAATCAGCTAAAAAATCTCACAAAAAGGCCAAAACGCTTAGTAGCAATAATCCTGTCCCGTCCATCCCTGATAGTGATAACAACACTCATGACCTAGAAAATCGGGACAATAACGATAGCCACCAATTAACGGCAACTATCCCGGTGAATATTCTCGAAAACATTTACATCGAAAACGAAAGAAATTTAAAGTAATCATTTTTATTATTTAACTTTTAAATCTCTCCCCTATATTTTGAATAAAATTAACAAAATTACTTTCGCTGATTCGCACATATAACCGTGTCGATTATATAATAAAACTTTTTTCTGTAATTCCATATATTTTCTAAAAACCATTTTTAATAGCACATTCAAATTTAAAATATTTCTGTTTTTGGGGCATGTTCAAAGTGAGTTATTATTTTCGTTAAAATTTTGAAAAATTTTATTTTTCATTACAACGCAAATTTTTAAAAACTTGTCAAATTTAGTTTATGCTTATAAAATGCTTTTTCGAATAAAAAAAATTTAAACAAACAAAATTTGGAAAAAAATAAAATAAAATTTTTTTATTTAAAATTTTACAATAATAAAAACGCATTTTGCGCGTGGCCTAATATACCAGCCTAAAAAATATATTATTACTGTTACACTGTCTTAATGTTTTTATTAATCATATTTAAAATTTCACGAACCTTAGTTAGGTTATCTATAATATTATTGTAGCAATAAAAAGACGTTAAAGAAAAAGGCCCGCGAACGGTTGCAAGAAAGTAAACGGAAATGGCTGGAACAGACCAAAAGCCTTCTCCATCCCGAATTTCCCACTACCAACTCGGTTATGACAACTCCATCCAAACCGAATCCAAAAGTCATTGCTACGGTCACAAAAACACATAAAAAAGGTGTCGCCTCCCAAGGGCTTAAACCGACTCCTTCCTCTTTGAAAAAGCTTAAAAAACATACGGATAATGCTGATATCTCAAATTCTAACCCTGACCTCCGATCAAGCCTATCACCCGAAGCATCTGATAATAATGGTAATAAAACTAATGATAATGATGCTGATAGCTCAATCATCAAAGGTAAATCTCACTACAATCCGGTCAATAATAATCACAAACTAAATAATAACCGCTCCAAAAGCTCGATTAAAAATTCGAGTCGGCTCAAAAGGCCCCGTTCGGCTGCGCATAGCAATAAAAATCCATCAAATTGTAATAATCACTCCTATTTGACCGAACTTCCCTCCGACGGGCTGTACGACCCAAATACTGGGATAACCCATGAAGTTACGATTGAAAACGTAACGGTATACGTTACCGAATACCGATTAATCGAGGGAGAAGAAACGTGTGCTTAGGTGACCACTTGACATACATAAATCCAAATCCTATTGCATTGTATTAGTAACAAAATGAGCTAAAAAATCCTTTTTGGCGTGTGTTGACAGTTTTTTATATGTTACAAATAGCACAAATTTCTTTCTTCCGGCTCATAAATACTCACTACTATAACCTGTCATCAAAATGTTACATCAATTTTATATTATATTTTTCCATGACCTTTGCACCGTATATCATACTTTTGTAAAACACCAATAACATTGTATTTTTATAAAACTAAGCAGTATTTGTAGCCCACCACAAATTCATTGAACAAAATATCCCATTTTTAAAAATAGTAGAAATAATTTGTTTTGAGAGCCTTTTTTTAAAGGTTTATAAATTAGAAATAGCCCAAAACAAGTGTAAAATTATTTATTAAAGAGCCCCAAAACATGTAATGTCTAGGTAATTTTTTTTGACTGTTATTCATGGAGTAATCAACTTTTATAACTATTTAGTGGATGTTTAAAGTAATTTTTAATTTTCATTTATTAAAATTTGGATAATCCTATCATCTACAAAATTTAAGTACTAAATAAAAACTAATTCTTTAACATTAAAAAAATCTAATAAAGTTGGAGCTTTTGAATTTTTTAACCTTTGTCCGTATGGTGGTTGTTAATATATTGTTAAAAGTCTTTCATGAGTAATCAATAATTTATGGACATAATGTAATTTTATATACCAAATGTACTTATTAAAATTCAAGACAAAAAAAAACTAAGAAGTCATTCATTAACATATTTGTTCTATTAAATATTTATATATGTTGTAAAGACTATAAAATATGATTATACCACATACTTTGTCGTACATTTATTTATTTTAATAAATTATTACATATGTTGAAAATATATATATGAACGATAGCGTGTTGTTTACTTAATTGTTCGGCACCTTGATTAAAAAATATTTACAACTTTTTAAAGCAATGTCTATTTGACGGTTAACAGCTTAATCAGAATTTATGAGGCAGCTAAAGAAAATTTGAGGAAGTTTTCGATACTTGGTCTTGGTGGTTAAACACATTTAAGATATATTAATTGCTTTAGTTTGCTAACTAAAAAAATTATTGATACCTTTATAAAAGTCTTAGACAATTTTAAGATAAAATGTCGTTCAAAATAAATATTTATTCTTATTTTGTAATAGGCACGTTATAAAAAACATAAAATCATATAATTCAAAAGCAGAAATAAGCAAGTAATACGTTTTTCAGAAAAAATCTTGTAATTTACAGAAGTAATTTCGTAATGAGGTTATCGTTTAAATGTGTAAACATGCTACGAATACGACTTTATCGGGCAAAGGAGCAGTGAAATTGCTGTGCGGTGGCGTCCATAACTCTTTCGCTAGGAGTGAGTGCGTCTCTCAGTCGATGCCATTATATACATTAAAATGACCCGCATTCTCCGAGACATTCAAGCATTCCGGCTTTAAAGCTGTCAAAAGCTGAAGGCTAAAATCATACACCTGCTAAAAAACTACCCTTTGCCCTCTACATCTATTGAATTTAGCGTAAGAGCAAATCAAAATATAGATTTTTCGCAAAGCCTCCTTGTCCTGTGTGTTCGAGCACTATTTAGTAAGCCCTTATTTATTTAGAAGGTATATTTATTATTTTTACTCTAAATTAAAATTTAATATTTTATAATTAATAACAAACCCTAGTAGGCAAAGTCATTAAAGTAACATATATTTTTATTATTTTTGCAAAATAAAACATAGAGAAAGTAATATGAATTGTAAAAATTGGTCACAATAATTATTTCACAGACTTAAAAAAAAATGTGCAAATAATGAATTAATAAATAAAATATTAAAAATATGTGTGTAGTGAACAAAAAATATTGGCCTTTTAAAATGAAAAATAACTGCATTTTGAGATTTGGTTATTTACATTATATTACGGAGAGGTTTCCAAAAAGCACCCACAGTAATAATAATTTCAGATCTAAAAATTTATTTAATTCGAAAGAAAACGGAAATGAGAGTTTAGGTGAAATTGACCTTGATGTTTTGGCCAAAAATTAGGGTCTATCAGACCTATTTTCATTAGTTTAATTTTAAAGTAAGATTTGCATAACAAATATTTAGAATTCAATACATTTATTAACTTGCATAAGTTTTTAAATGATATAACATGATGTAAACAAATTTGGCTTCAAGTATTTATGCCTTGTAAATAGAGTATCTAGGTTGGTTAATTATGCCAAACAATATTATTATGCTCTTAAAAAATCACAGATACAAAATGTAATAAATAGATAACATCAAAAAACTAGTAAAATTTTTGAGTTCTAAGGTCTTACAAAGTCCGTGTTTAATTGGGGAAAAATTAGTGAAAACATTATATATTACAATAAAATAAACATTACAACTAAAAATGACCCGTTGATTAATAATTTAAAAAAACACAAACAAATATTTGATTTTATTCTTAATTTGCAAACCTAAAGAAAAGAAAAATTTAATTGTGGTGTAAATACTAACTACAAAAAAGGGGCTAAAATTCATTTGTTATCCTTTTATTTAAACGTATTTAACAGTGTTGGTTTGGAGATTATCTTCATCGGATTGTTGATGAGGTCGCCCATCCATATTATTAGCATTATTATTAGGATTGTTACCATTGTCATGATTATTAATATAATCGGCAAGCGGAGATTGAGTAGTTATGTTCAATCCACGTTGGAGGGTAGCGTGTTCACTCTTAAGCGTTTCGTATCTATAGGCCTCACGTATGTCGGGTATGTTAGTGCGCGTGATATCGTTACGCGAAACGCCTTCGTTCAAATAATTCGGTCCCAACCAATGACATTTGATCTAGGGCGGCAAAATGTCGAATAATTGTAACATGAATGTTGTTAAATTTAAGAATAAATATACATATAAATAAGATTGCGATAGTGCGATACCAATACAATATGAGGGCTGCGTATTTGATTATCATTTAACCCTAAACAATTAATAAATTTTCCGGTCAAAAAATAGTTTTCTTCTCATTATATGGGTCCGCAAAAACCTTAAAATATTACAACAACCAAAATATATGGTAAGTTATCTAATAACACTAAGCTTGACAGTTTTTAAAAAGTAGAATTGTATGTGGTTAAAAAAAACAAATTATATAAGTATCTCTATACAAATTCACTTATAACTTCCTAAAATCTTTAAATAAAAATTACAAATTTTAATAAGTCAAAAATCAAAGACGTGCTTAAAAAAATTTTAATGCCTTATAAGTTATAACTTTATTACTTCGTGGGGAAACCCGCTCATGAGGACGCTATTCCGAGCCAATTCGCACATATCGGTCGAGGTCAGCTTCCAAACCTGAGCCGCTATACTGTATTCTTCCATCAAAGGTTCCTGAGATAAAATAAAATAATAAATAGAACCAGAAGCTTTATAAATAAGGAAACGGTCTCAAAATTTTAAAAATAAATAAAATATTAAAAAACTTTAAAAAATTATATCAGCTATAAAAGTCACGTTAAACACCAAACGATGGAGGTTAAAGTAATAGAATATTAACAAAATTATATGACAATTTTATACGACTACCGTTATAAGATTTTTTTTAGGGCACGTGCAAAGTGAGTTTTTATTTTCGTGAAATTTTCAAAATTTTGAAAAATGTTATTTTGAAATAAAACGCAAATTTTAAAAAAGTTGCCAAATTTAGTATATGCGCATAAAATGCATTTTCTTAAATAAAATTTTTTTTTACAAAATTTGAAAAAAATAAAATTTTCAGAATTTTAAAAATTTTACGAAAATAAAAACTCACTTTGCACGTGCCCTTATAAAAAGTATTTAGCTAAAAAATATCAAGCACAAATTTAAAAATCACCGAATTTTATATTATCAAAAAATCATAATTACAGTTAAAAATTTAACTTAACTATTTATTAACTATCTCATAGTTAAACATTTAATGGCTTTAAATATTAAAATATACGCTAAATCAATGAAAAATTTTACTTTAACTAAAATTTGCATAGTTAGTTTTTTTAATTAACTTGTAAATGATAAAATCTACACCTTTGTAAAATGGAATTGGAGTGGGTCATCTGTGGATAGGGATACGAATAGCCCCCGGGAAAGGTAATCAGCCAGTGGGTTTTTGTGGTAATTAAGAAATAGGGAATTATTACTCAAGGGCGACATAGCTATCCCTATTTGAGCCAGGTAGTACAGGTATTGTAGAACTGGTGCCTAAACATAAAATTATGGAATTTTGTTTGAAATTTAGAAAACTATTTATAAATATGTTTATTGATAATAGAAGTTTATATATTTAAGCTCTGAGTAATGAGCTTACCCTAATTTAGAGAAAAAAAAACCCCAAATAGTGCAAATTTGCTGCAACTCACAATTTAAATAGAGAATTTTCTCGATTTAATGGATAATAATTCCAAAATGTTAATCATACTATACCACACAATTCATTATTATTTAAAATAAAATAGTTTAAAATTGGCAAATCCAAAAAAGAGCAACTGAGTTTGAAATTAAAACATACGCGCATAAATATTATAAAATATATAATTTTGGATATATAAAATTGTGAATTGATTTCTCAAGTCTTAAATGGTTTTTTGATAAAATAATATAGTTATTTAAAATCACCATTTTTAATTGAATATAATTGTATGAAAAAATAATAATATAAATAATAAATTCATAAGTTTATTCAGCATGAAATTGTTTAATACATTTTTTTTCAGTCCAAAAAATTATATAAGAAATTGTAGTTTTTTTTGCGCCCTAAATTTGTAATTTTCGGACAACTTAACAAAAATTAAAAAAGGATTTTCAAGCACAAAGATTAGATATAAGATACAAATATTTTTTCCAAATTTTCTCAAAAAATTGTTATATAATTAATTAATTAACAAATTGAGAAACAAATTATACCTTTCTTAACAACAATCCGTGTGATATATTTTCGGCCAACATGAAGGCCGTAATTAAATGATGAACAGCACCAGCCTCCCCACAATGCGGCCTGAGTACGAAGGTGTTTAATCCACGTTTCCTATATAAAATCAAAAATGGAACGTTAAAAAAACAGAGAGGATTTCGTGTTTTTGAGCTCAGAGAGGTAACATCACTCATTTTTGAGGAGTAAAAAAATATGTGAGCTCGCAACTCACCGTTTGAGTAGTTTACTCTTTGCATGTAAAATTGTGTAATGTACATTTATATAAAAAAGCTGGTAAAAAATCACCTTAAAAAAACACCATTAAAGTGTAAAAAAAATTGCTGGGATTCTAAGTTAACCTCATATAAATAACCAATGAGTTTGAGCTCCTCAATTATTGTGACGATTATAAATTTAACAAATTTCTGAGAATGAGCTATTATATCAAACTAAGGATTTTTAAATAGTTTTTGGTCAAACTTTGTAAACTATAAACAATGAAAATTTATAAAAGTAGGAGATATAAAGGAGTTTTAATGTAAAGTTTTGGAATAAAGAATAGAACTTACAATGAAAGTTAGTGAAAACATTTTTATCATTATACTATATTCAATTATATATTAATTTATTTTCGATTTACATACATTTTTTCAATATAAATGCAAAAAAATGGCAAATAAAATAGGTATTTTGTCAAAAAGATATAAATAGATGTTTTGAAGCGTGCTGATCTTATCCACACAAAAAACTTAAATTTTTATTCTCGCAAACTTACTTTCGAAAGTGGTTGAGCGTGGTCATATTAGCGTACATATAGTAGATATAATAAGCATATGGCGGATTTTCAGGGCCGGTCCAGCCCACGGGGTCGGGCGAAAAACTGTTGAACATTTCGTTTTCGGGCTTACTTTCATCATCCACTGAGTCAAACCCCACAATCTAATTAGAAGAAGAAAAAAAAGATAAACACGTTAATAACTTTACTAGAATTTTTAGTTGGTGTTTAATGACGCCTCTTAACATCATATTCTAGCGTTGTCCTTCTATCCTAAGGAAGAAGGAAAAAAAATTTGTGCAATTTTACAAAACTTTTTTTAAAATAATTAAAATTTTTGATTATAATATTTAAATGCTGGACAAACAAAATTATAAATATTGAAAAATAATTATGGTAAAATAGGTTTCCAAAAAATCTTTTTCTTCATTAGGAGACGACTTCCTGCTGGGTTAAATAAGATTTAAAACGCCCCGGTTACCTAGTTTTTAGGCTTAGGCTCTCAAAAAAATGGAAGGTTGGGATTTGTTGACGGTCACCCATCCAACTGTTAATCAAGCTAAACGCTGTTTAGCATGTAGAACACAAAGCATATATACGATCGAGGTGCAACTGAGGAAAGGTCTTTTGAATAGATTAAAACTGAGAAATTCCAAAACTCGAACTTCCCCCCTTTTTTGATAAAACTAGTACCTCTATGCTAGAGACCTAAATTTTTATCGAAATTCAAGAAATTTGTTTATTTGTGAAAATCAGAAAAGCACAAGTTAACATTATAAAAAAAAACATGTGTTAATGATTCCAAGACCTAAATATGAAATGCGTTTAGATTGCATAATGTGTTAAGTAATTTTATAAAAAAAATAAAACGATAGATTTACAAATAGAACAGAGGCTTTACAAATTTGTATTTAAAACACTGCAAAAACGTAGAATTAATTGATCTTTGGTAAGAGAATTAATGTAAATACATAACAAATAAAATAGTATAAAAATAAAATAATCTATTAAATATATTCTTAATTATAGATTTACAAGTTTAAAAGATGGGGGCAAACAAACATTTTAGTTTGGTCAAATATTTAAATTAACATAATGAAATGAAAATACAATTTTATATTTTTTTCCATTAACATATAATTAAGAAATTATGCATATTAATTTCGATTTCCGTTTTATTTTGCGTGCCATTTTTTTAAAAATTTGATAAAATTGTCGCATACAACTAAAAGCTCGCTTAAAATACCTTTGGGCACGAAAATGAACTTTCGTGTTTTAGAGAAAAATAAGTAATATGGTTTTTATATTATTCATATGCTATGAAAAAATACGTATCAAAGTCGTTTTTAGTTTTCGACAAAACGTCGATAAGATAAAAAAAAGCTAATACTAATAAAATCATTAAAATCTAGACAGGTAAAATATGACATTGGTAATCTGCTCATTTAGTTATATTTTATGTAATTCAACAAACAAGAAAAAATCCGATTTTTCTTCATTTTAAATTGTGCTCATTAAATAATACCTTAAAGCCACCTCTCTTATTAATTTTTGTAAAATGTTTTAGGGGCGCGTTCATTGTTGAGCTAATTTAAAAAAAATAAAATTTTAATTTTTTAAATTTTAATTTCAAAAGGTGTAGTTTTAGTTTTATAAATGTGATTAATTAAAAAAGAAAGATTTATAAGCCTAAAATTCTTAAATCTGGAGAAAAAAAATTAATATTTAACGCGCCCTCACCCATAAACATTAAAGAAATAAATAACAGTAATATGTACTTGATTCAAAAATTGATAAAGTTCCGGATGAGAACTGGGATTATTGGTAGCCTCAAAAAGAGGCAGAAAGATGTTTGAGATCATTTGTTGAAAATTTGTGATCACGTTTTTGGCACGGTATATATCGCTATTAGTTTAATTAAAAAATAATATTTCAACATAAATTTACGGCCAAAATAAAATTATAAATAAAACTAATCAAAAAGCCCCTCTCCTTTGACAAACTTCCTTTATTTCAAATTTTTCGGTCAAAATCGAGACCTAGCTAAAATTTATAAATATCAATTTCAATTATTAATTACTAAAACAAAATAATAACGGTAATAATAGTAATAATACAGGTAGACAATTATAAATGTTAGATATAATAGGTTTTTTATACTGAAATGAAATGATCCTCATAAGAATCTTAACTCATATTTTACGTCTTCCGAAATTTCTTATAGGCTTTTTGCTAGGTGCATATAGAAATATTGGCCATTTTGGACCAAAGTGACATGTTTTGCGACCTCGATAATACCTCCTAGAATAAAATTCTAATATTTTTTTTTTAATTTTAGAATGACTTGTAACATACATTCACCCTTAAAATGAGTAATATAATATTTAAATATATTTTTTTATATCTTAAAGAATATTAAATTCCCAACCTAATTAGGAAACGATATATGATTAGTTTTATTAAAATATTATTTGAAGTTCAAGTTTAACAGTTTAGCTGTGGTGCATTACATTTATCATAAAAAATGTATTAATGTTCAATTTGCTTAAAGTTTGATTTAACGCAACCAGGCACAATTGGAATATAAAAGACACTGATATAACTTCATAACTAAGTTTCAATTTTATTAAAGTTCTTGTTAACTAAGTTTTTGGAACCAGAAAAACAAAAGTCTCTTTCATGACCTAGAATTCTAAAATATTCAATAAAAATTTGTAATAAATTAGATTAATTCGAACATTAATTTTCAAATAAAAAATACTTATTTGAATATTCATAATTGTCCTTTTTAATGTTTTGCATAGCCTTTAAATGGTAAAAGTTTTCTAATACTAATACATATATATTAATTAAAGTTTTAATTAATCTAATTAAAAACATTATAATTGCTGATTTCTGATTTTACTTTTTTATAAGGCTTAATAAAACAGGAAAAGGGATTGAATGTTAAAATCGCAGCCATGATCTAATTGATTAGTATACTTTTGTGGCATATGCTGATCATAATAATAAAAATATAATAAGGGTAAAAAATAACAATGATCAAAATTTTTAAAAATTCGATAAAGTATTCAGTATATATAGACAAAAAAATTATTATTATTATTAAAAATATAATAAATAATCATAATGGCTATAGAATTTAAAAAACGATAATTAATATTTTACTACAATCTTGGCACTTGAATAAGGAAACGTACGTTACTGCTACAGACCTTATGGGTTATGGCCCATTTGGCCAGTTTGTCCCATTCGTTTATGTCGGACCCGTATATGGAAAGCCTCAATTCAGCATTTTGGTATTTACTTTCTTCCAAATCTGACATAACCTCCTATTGTATGATAATGAAGAATGCCATAAAATGAAAAATACAGTTTAACAAATTTTTGAAATAAAAAGGCTAAATTATAAGCTCGAACCTACTATTTCAATCTTATTTCTCATAACGTATTATTTAGTCAAACTTTGTAAGCCAGCTACATTGAAAAATTAAGTTATATGTATAAGCAAATAGGATTTGATTATTGAAAAAAATTATTTACCATATATAAAACAACCAAGCAGTTAAATTTCAAACTCAAAAATATATTTATATTAAGCCATTAAAAAATGGGGTCATTTATAAGTTGAGGTACAAAATATTCTGCATAGCACAAATGAAAGTTGAATTTGATACATTTTTTTCCGTTAAAGATTTTCAAGGTCGCAATTAGTCAATTTTTCGATTTCCCAAATTATGTAGGGCCCTCACATTGATGATTCGAAAAACAGAAAAACATTAGAAGTTAGGCCATAATGTGACTATTTCTCTCATCATACATTTTGTCGAAATTTTATTAAAGTAGTGTTATAATAACAGAGGAAAAATGATAACAAAATAGGAAAATTATATTTAGAGAAAGTTATTACAGTATTATACATAAATTTTTTACGTTATATATCATTTTAGATAAATAATGGGATCATTGCGAAAAAGCTAGAATTTCAAAATTTCTTGAAATCTGATTTTAAAAACTCATCTAAAACATATTCGAATGAAATTAAATTTACAAAAATATACCAGTAAATTTGGAAAAAACAACAAAAAAAAATTGGGGCAATGGTAAACATACAGATATCGTAACCTAAAGTACAAATATTTTTAAGTTATGTGCCACAAATGCTTCAAAATAACATAAAATTTTTGTCCAATGTAATAGAGTCATTAAGATTGAAAAAAAAAACCTTCAAAATGTTAGCGAAATATTTGCCTCCGACGTAATTGTTAGTTTTAATAAAAATCTCCCTAATCTTGCTTTCTCCTATTGGGTTGTATTTGGCGTTGAATTTGTCAAATCGGTGAAACGTATCACGGTCCTACACCAAAAACGTATATTTATTAATAATTATTAAAAACCAAAAGTTTGTTAAAAATGCGTCTTCTGCAAAATCACTAATATATGATATTTAAACCCAACCTATAAAGCGGGATTAATTACCCAAAAAAAAATACATAAGGGCACGTTCTAAACACAATTTTTATTTTAAAAAAAAATTTATTTTTGTTTTAAAAAAATAAAAATTGGTTTTACAAATATATTCATGAGAGGGATATACTTTTAAAGTCGCTTTATTGACAAAAAACCTTTCGAAACTAAGGGGTAAAAGAACAAATTTTTATAAAACATAATCCGTTTAGATTCATTATAGTAAAATAACCTATTTTTTTAGCTAATCTAATTTTTTTGATGCAAATTGGCAAAATAGAGAAAATACAATAAAATTTTTCTTATTTTACAATACCCAAACTGCCCTAACTATTTTATATTACAAACTAATTTGTATTCATCGTTAATATTAAGCTAATAAAGCCTTAAGTCTGAAAATTACTAAATATTATTTTTTCATAAAAATTATAATATCTAAACAAAATTTTCATTTATTATAAAATTTGGTAATTACGGCATGGACATCCAACATATCTACGCTCAAATCATAAGGCGAAACGTTCATATCGTCAAATACCTATAAAAAGATAATGCAAAAACATAATTTCAAAAAATATAATCTAAATAATTTTGTAACATTAAAAAATGTTAGCTCTATTCTTAATAATAATCACAATAAAATTTAACTAAAAATATGTAATAAAAAGGGGGTACATTTAAAAAATTAGTTTATAAACTCAACATAAAGGGCGAACAAAAATTTCCATCAGTTTAAGCTAATAGTTAAAAAAAAATAGGCTGTATTTTATAATAAGAACTTTAATTTGTTTTACAATACATAATCCAAATAAATATGTAAATATTAGCAATTCGGGCTGAAATTTCAAGGGCCATCCTTCTTCTACAAAAAATAATTAAAAATAAATATAAACCAAAAAAATGAGTGAAATTTCATATCATATCTATTCAGATGATGACCATTATTTAATTAGGCCCGATTTAATCAAAATCCGCCTGATCCATTTAGGCCTGACCCGGCCGGAGTAAGTTTAACGGTGTTCAAACAATGTAATAATAACGTACTTGCTTGAGAGTTTTTCCATCTTTAGTAACAATTTCGGGCGGGTGTTCGGTAAGGCTTTTTTTAATTTCTTTCTTTATAAATCTGTAGGTTGTATAATTAAAAGCTTATAGATGTAAGAAAATTTTAATTTTAAATACGAAAATAAAAAATATATCAAGTACAAAGTGATTAAATATTATTGAGCCGAAATTTTCCACTATTAAAATTGATTATTTAATTTTACCAGAACATTATTTTTTACAATTTAGGGCTAGTAGACTTTAATCGTACAAAGATATGTTTATTTATATAAGATAAAAGCGAGTTTTAAAGTCGTTTTATATTTTCAATAAAATGCCGTTTAGAACTAATAGGCATAGAATTAAAAATTCATAAATATAATGTTACATTCTGATCTATAGATATGAAATATGACATTAATTTTGGGTTAACTAGATTAATTTAATATAACTACAAAATAACAAAAAAACTCGTTATTTCAAACATAACTTTAAACTCATAAAAAAAATTATATCCTGAACTAAATTTGGCTTAAATAATTGTACGCAATATGTTTTAGCAATTATTTTCATATAGCTCAAAGTCTTTGAAATAAATCCCAAACCTTAGCAAATGTTTTTGATTCATGCATGAAGCCGCGTGTATGTGCGTGTCAACCTTACGTATATTGTAAAAGTCTCGGTGTTTTATGCACTTTTGGGCACTCGTTTCACGCAATTCGTTAAGGTATAGGTGGAGTTGGAATTTGCAGGAGAGGTAGCAAAGCCGGCGATAAGAAAATGTTTTTCTACACAAAAAGTGTTAAGGGTAAATTATGACAGAATTATTTAATAATAGTTATGTAATTACACAGGTCAACAAATATCAATGTCAGAAACGTGAATTTTATGAAAATATAAAAAAATGCATCCCCATGATGGCCTAATCTCATATGTATTTTTCGTTTTTCTTAGTTTCTTCCGTCTTTGGCTCCTTAGATCCGTATATAACGAAAAATGGCCTTTTTTGACCAAATTGAGAGATCTAAATATAAATATACCCTAAAAAGAAAAAATTTAAAAATCTTTTGTATGTAAAAATTCCTTGTAACTTATATTTTTAATCACAAATAATGAAAAATAATTTTAATTAATATATCAAGCTCTTATATCGGCATATAGATAATACAAAGTATTTCACGTCCAAACTTAAATAAGACACAATATATTAAAGATTTTAAATGAAAATATTATTTGAAGTTTGATTTTAACAGTTTAACTATTGTGAATATGCAAAAATAAAATTTTATTTTATTATTGTTTTTGAATCTTTTTTGGTTTTTTGACCTTTTTTTTTTGAATTTTCAATGTTTATAATGACTAACTAAGTTTGATTAGGAAAAACGGTAAACGGATTTGATACTCCCTAAGATAGCAGGTTTGAAATCTGTTGTTAACTAATAACTCTCAAAAAATTGTTGACCGGTGTTATAAAACATAAATTAAATTAATATTAAATTATCAAACTAATTATCATACATTGTGTAGGAATTAAAAATATATAAAAATTCCATAAAATTCAATGCCTAGTACCTTAAACTCATATACAATCTTAATTATCGATTATTTTAAAGGGGAAAATGCAATATGCCATATCAAGCCCTTATACAAAATTTTACTTTTAATAAAAAATTTTACTTTTAATCTTTTAATTTTAAACAAACATAATTTGCCTAAATAATCATGAATTATAGCTATTTAAATTACAAAGTGGAACAAAATTGATACGAAAAAGGTTATAATTAATTTATTATCGTAATAACATTATCGGCAGCCTAAACATTACTCCCATCAATACAAAAATCGAAGTTAATTGGCTCCGCTGGTTTGGCCACATGGAAAGACGAAAGGGTGAGCTTAATCTTTGCAATCTGATATATGAAGTTAACGTCCAAGGTAAAGGCAAAAGAGGCAGACCTAAACTCACCTGGATCCAAAAGATAGACGCCAGCATGAGATGCCACAAATTGAACAAGGACAAGTGCATGAATAGAGCCAATTGGAAAATCAAACTGAAGGAGCTCACTGCCTCCAAAAAGGCAAAAAGCTAATATGAAAAAGTAAAATTTAAGATATAATGTACATAGTAACATCGGTCAAAAAGTCTTGAAGCGTATTAAAATCACGGAGAAATTCTTCGCGTTGTATATAAGGTAGGATTAAGTCCGCCTTAGTGTTACTAAGCTTGGCATTACTGGCATCATTTTTAACGTTATAAACGGCATCTTTCATGTAAATTGTTAAGTTTAAATCGGGCAACAAAGTGCATTCATAAGGGTTTTCCCGGTTCGTATTAACGGGTGGATTTATGGGGTGATCTAACAAAACATTAAAAAAATTCTGATCTTACGATTATATCTATTTTATTATTAAAAAGTGTTATACATAGGCAAAGCATATAGTTCATTGATAGAAGGTATTGTGAAGGGTTAGTAATTTTAAAAAAGGTAATAGTTTATTGGTATAAAGACTAAAAAAAATCAAAATTTTTCAATACCATAAAGTTTCTTAAATCTAAAAACTTATGACATTTAAAAAAATAGAATATTCTGAAGCAATTACATCTAATTTCAATTTTTTTATTTAAAATACCTTAATAATGTGATGTTTCAAATATAATATAATTGAAATGAGAAGTAAAAAAAGATAAACAGAAAAATAATAAAACCCATGTCTCTCATATAGATATACAAAGATTGAATATTATAAAACTAAGCAAAATTGGTGAAATTCAAACTAGTTTTAAAGAGTGCTAATTAGTCAACTTTTTAAAACAAGGCTTTTTGATAAGCAATATTAGTTATTTTAAAATTAGGATCGCAAAAATCATCAATTTTTGAAAACCAAAGTGTTAATATAGGCGATGCAAGAAAAATTATACAGATTTTATATGAGGAGGCAAAAAATTAACTAACTAACCGCTCATGGTAACCATCCGAAGATCTGAAAAATTATAATACAGGTAATAAATTATATATTTATCAATATGTGCCATATAATACAAACATTATATATTTTTTAACAAAAACTTTATAGTAATGTCCTTTTTCGAAACTAAACACACCTCTTTTAACTTATATATCCAAAAATTTATCACAATTTCCCTAATTTAATTTCAAACAATTAACATAGAACATAATTTTAAAATGGGCAAAAAAAGATATTTAAAAAACTAAACAAAATCAAGTTATAGTTAATAAATATAAATAAATATAATACGATAAGTCGAAAAAGGTTAAAAAAAACATATGATAAAATTAATAAAAAAAATTGTTTTCCACAAAAAATTAGCTCATTATAAAAAAAAACCTTCAAGGCTCATTTTCATTTCCTGCTTTAGACCGAGCCGAAAAGGTGACCGTCCAAACACAGAAATTAAAAAGTGCGATGTACAGGGTGGAAAAGTTTGATGCGAACTATGCATATATTTTTCCCGTATCTGCAAGCTTTGGAATATGGCATTCGAGGCATGTTCGTAATCACGGAACGGAACCTAAAAAAAAATAAAAATTGTTATATGTATTATGGGGTGTTGGGCGCGTTCAATCTTGGCTCATTTTTTCAAAATTTTAATTTTATTTTATTTTTTCGTTAGTAAAAAAAACGCATTTTTACAAAAAGTTGAAAAGACGAATTGTAAACAAAAACACTAATTTATTCAAAAGTTATAGAAAAACTTAATAGTAAAATTAATTTTGTTAAAAAAATGATTTAACTTTGGACGTATAAAAAATAGAAAAATTAAATCTTCTTGAAATTTAAGTATAATTAAATATTCAACTAAGACATTTTTTGTTATTTTAAAATCATGAAAACGCCAAGTAGGTTAAAAAATAGGAAACTAAGAAAAAAATTCGTTCATTTTTTTCATTTTTATTGTAGGTTTGCTTTCAATAAAATTAAAAAAAAGAAACTTACTTGCTTAAACCAAAAAATATCAAGTACTCTCTAAAAAAACAATTTCATGATCAAAATATTGAAAAATATATAAGGGGTATTAGTATAATAATTTACGAAACTCATATTTACATTTCCAAATCAATTGCCTTACTAGGCTAACTTGAGAATACATATAATATTATGAAAATTACAGACCCCAATCTCATCCCCGCTAATCGAAACACGTTGAAAATTGATGGCAAAATATAAATCTTCTTGGCTTAGCAAGGCATTTTCAGCAAAAACGCTTTTATCTGTCACTCCTTCAAGTAGTTGATTTTCGAAACTGGAATATCCATTATCGACAGTTGCCGAAGGTATGGGGCCATTAACTCCAATTTGTTGATTTTGAGACCCTGAGGGCCTAATTAAATTTTTATATTGATGATTTTTAATGAACTACAAGATTAGCAAATATATTCTACATTTAAATTGATGGAAATGTAATTTTGTAAGCCAAAAATATTTAAATAATATTTAAACAAATTGCATAATTTATTATAAAAATTTTTATAAAAAAAGTTCAATTAACAAGTGATAATTGCTCTAACGTAAAAATGTAAAATCACAAAAAAACATTTATATTTAAAAAACTAACATAATATTTTTATTTATAAAAAATATATACTCTATATAAATTTTTGATTCTAATTCTCCGTTCATAGCAACTCCAGGCGTATTATTTTGTTCAGGCAAGAAATTAAATTGAGAATTTTTAGCTGATTGATTAGTGTTATCTAACGATTGCAAATCAGAATTTGGAACCAACCCATCATATTGATCACCATTTTCGGGAATGTTTGGAGTTGAAGTTCTATATTGAAAAATATGAAAAAAACTTTAACAATATTTTATAAGCAAACTCGAAAATTAGGTGTTGAAGCAATAGCAATAAAAAATTTTTAAATAAAGCAACATTTAAAAAGTGTTAAAATAATGAAATAATATTTAAAAAAAAAGTTTTAAAATATACTTTTGGTATACAACAATTTTTTTGGTCCTCTCCAAAATAAAATAATAAACACCACTTATAAAAATAGAGATTCAATGTTAATAATTTATAGGAAAAGGAGATAATAACGAACAAGGGATGGACATAGTGTGAATCCAAAAAAAATCCAATAATTTTTATGCCCGAATATAAACTTAGCACCTAACAAAGAGAAAAAAATTTAAACACAGTAGTCCCACAGTTAATACTCTTTCAATAGTCATAAATTAAATGGACAGAATGTTTAGATAACTGACCTTGTAAGTTTGATTCTATTAGCTAATATACAAATAGGATTGTATGAAGTGAGGTAAAAGTTGCTATTAGGCTTATTAAATTTGGTGCAGGCAATATATTAGGTGAACGAAAATGGTTGACTAAAGAAAGAAGCGACAAAAACCAGGTGTATTAGGCTTATAAAGGTCACACAAATAAAAATGGATAATAATTCATGAAGCCCTTAGTGTATTCACAAAAATTGGCATAAAAACACGTTATATATTCAATGACTAATAAATATTTATAACATTGAAGGTTTCCCAAAACATTTTCAATGCTTTTCAGTCAAGACGGCTAACTCCAACGGGACCATAGATATGGCCCCGCAGAGTTGAAAATTTTGACGCGAACAGTGATCTTAATTTTTTAGACCTCTAAGAAAAAATGGGACGACTTTGAAAGTCATTAGCGGTCACCCATCCAACTACTATCCAGGCTGAGTGCTGCTAAACTTTTCTGTAGAACACAACACCAGAGCTGGGGAAAAGCCCATTTTTTGACTAAGCTCAAATTTTTGTTTTTTTAAAATTCTATGACAGATTAAATCACCTATAAATAGATACAAAATATAAGCAGAAAATCCTAAATCATAAATATTTTTTCGATTAAAGCTAGAACCTTCGGTTTTTCTTAATTTCAAAAAATGAAAAAATAAGTTTAGCCTCGAAAAAGGGCTTTTTCCCCTCTGCCCAACACATGATTGCACACTAAAGGTCGTGCGACATGAATAAATAATTGAGAATATAGCGAAAGTCTTTAATGTTAGGCACCTCAAAAGGGCTAAAGCTGGGCAGTGTATAAACCGACCCAAATGTATAACATATTGTAAATTATAAATGTGTTTTTTGCGACATTTACAGATACAAATAAAATCAAGGTTGTTTTCTACCATGTTAGAAAAATATTCATGACCTTGAAATAAATACTCGTGGATGCTGTATTGAATGGTATTATAAAAATCATTAATAATAATGAAAAGTGCACTTTTATAAATGTTATAAAATTAATTGGCATTTAATAATTGTTAAATTATTCCAATTTACAATTTAAGGGCTAATTATTATTTGAGCATTTCGACAAATTATTCATATACAAAATTTTATCTACGTCCCATAGCCTAACATCAAAGTTCTCCGGCGTACGAACAAAACGAAAAAAAGCTTTTTTAAATTGTCTCTCCGTTTTTTCGCGCGCGGGGCTAACTTTTAAGTCTATAGAATGCCAAAAATTATGCTATTTATAACATTGGGCTAAAAAAAATATTAATGATAAAAAAATACAAGTAATTAATAAATCTTAAAAGAAAAGGGAATATTTTGAGTTAGTGATTAGGTTTAGAGTATGAGACTCTCTAAAGTGTAGACAAATAAACTTAAAAATATGATTTAGTTTGAAAACTGCAAGAATTAGAATTAAAAGTTATACCCAATTTTTTTCATAAAACAAATTAAAAGAAATTAAATTATATGTTACAATTAAAATTACATGGTTGTTTGAGAAGGAGCCCAGACAAGCCAAATAACATAAACACTTTAGTTTCTAGGTGGCAAAAAAATCGTTTTTGGCCTTTTTATGACTTTCGGATGCTTATAGCAAGCTAAAAATGCTTAATAGGAAATAGGAAACGAGATTAAATGGAGGTCAAATATGTTGTAATTACCTTCTTAGGCAAAAAATTTTATTTTATGTAATTAAAGCAAAATAAACCAGGCATATAAATTATGAAAATAGGGAAGATTCAAAAAAAAAGTAATAAGCGTTATTTTATTTGCACAAATAAACTTAAATTTACTAAGATGATTGTATAACTGATAAATATTTATCAAAAATTGCATAATGTTAAGCTAAAGACGACAATACATATATATTTATATGTTGATAATCTCCTATCGCTAGGCAAAAATTTTCAAAAACTCACATAATAAAAGAGCAAAATTTGCGCAATTTAAGCAACAATATACTTTATTTTAGTGGACGACCCCTTTTTGCTATTAAAATTTGGTCCGCCAACACTCATTTTAGATGTATTAGCCGAGATGGAAGGTCGGATCCCTTTAAAACTGCTATCGCGTTTAAGGGCGGCCGCCTTCAACAGCTGATCTTGAATCATGGCGCGCGTGGCACGACGCTCAAGTTCAACTTCTTCGATCGGGTACTGGGATATGTCGTAAGAGGGCGACCTATCGTGCGCCGGTGAGCCGCCTTTCATAGCGCCGACGCCAGTTGGCGAAATTTTGGGGGATGGGGCATGCTTGAGCTGCACAGTGGTAGATGAAGGATTTTGACATCCTAAAAAATTATAAAGTTGTTTATATTCTCCAACTTGCCATTACCTTAGGGCATGTTCATTAAAAACTTTTTTTCAAAATTTTTAAAATTTTATTTTTACTAATAACTAAGTTTATAAGCAAACATAATACATTTCCTGTTTTTTTAGTATTTTTAAAATCAAATATAAAAACACTTTAAGCGTGCCCTTAAAAATCTCAAAATTTAGTAAATAATATGTGTAGGATATCAAAGAACATATTAAAATATACAACAACACACGAAGAATGTAAAAATTGGACAGCAAAAATGCCACAACCATTTCAAATTTGGCACAGAAAACCAGTCAAATGTAAAAAAATAAATTACCATTTATTGCAGAACCACTATCATAGTTTGGGCAATTGTTTATAAAAAGTTTAGTATTTTGGTCGGGGCGTTCGTTAAAATTATTATGAGAATTACTATCATTTGTTGCCTCAATTACAGGTAAGTTTGCACCTGTGGGAACATAATTCGCAGTTGGCGCAACGCCGGAATCATGTTCGTAATAGTTCTCTTCGAGTTCAGCTAATCGCGTGTGAGAAACGTTACCAGAATGCTGATCCAAATTTAGCGAGAATCTAATAAAACCATATATTATAATTATTTTGATAAGAAATCAACGTGGATTTGATGTTAATAAACATAAATATGATTAGAAAAAGAAATAAAATGATTAGGCAAAATTTTTAATTAAAAATTATAATTAATCAAAAAACGTTTCAATTATAATATAAAGTTCATATAACCCCACATTTCTAAAAAATTAAACATCAAGTCGAAACATAAAAAAATGATTATTAGGTATGGGCAAGTTGGTCGATACAAATAATACTTCAGAGTTAAATCCAAAATTTTTAAGGTACATAAGTTAAAATTTTATTTTGGGTGGGGAGGAGTTAAATCGTTGCGTCTTACTTCTAATACGATGATATCGATTTTAAATGACGCCGCATTCTCCGGAATATTACAGCATGCAGGCTTAACAATCCTAGCAAACTTCGATGGCGAGAGTCATTCGCCTGTTAAAACACTGCTACTCTTGTCCTAGATCTCTCGAAAGAGACGGCATACAGGTTAGCGCGCTGCCCCTTAAGTTATATGTAAAGTTTTTTCATAAGCAAAAAAAAACCTTTTAAAAGCGGCCGAATTCGCAATTCCATTAGCAGTATCCGAATCAACTGAGGCACCAGACCCTAAGGATTTAAGGGCGGAAGCTAGGGGCGGAGGTGAGGGAGAGGAGTCACTCCGGGATGGTTTATGATGAAGGCCCGTGTTTATCTTTATGGAGTTTTTGAATCGGTGAGACATTCAATCAATTCTGTAGGAAGATGCAAAAGAAAAGTTAAAAGGCCATGTATTTTAGGTACCAAATTTTATGTTTTTTAGAGGTATGAGTAGTGAACTCATCTCAAAACTACAAAAAATGAGTAGATATTGCCATATTACACTGTAGTTGATTAGTTACTCTTTTAGTAAAATAGCAAAAAACATAAACTGGACTACTCATCCTAAAATTTAATATAAATGACATAATAAAATGAAAAAAAAATTAAATAGAGGCTTAGTTTAACTAGTCAATTAACCATTAAATCATTCGTTTGTCACTTATATTTTATGTAAAAATATGGAACAATTTTAGGGTACCCAAATTTTCTAAATAGTTTTCTATTTTAAATTTTTTTTTATTTTTCCGCCATCCTAGATTAAAAAAATGTTTAATACTAGCTTTGGTTTTGTAAACGGGGTTTTAATAAAAATTTGAAATGATAATTAAATAAAATGTGATAAACACAAACCGCCAAAATAAGGCGAAACCGGTGTGAAAACTATCGCGTTAAATTAGCTGTATTGAGTACGGGCCGTAATCTTTCCCGGCCCAAAACTCTGTTATTGGTCCGAAATTTTAATTATATTTATTTTGCAAGCTAGAAATTTAGGGCTATGAATTTAAAAACAGTGTGTCGAGGTGATACCTTTATCGATAGTGTAATAATAAAAAAGCGATTTAAAAACATTGTGTCGAGGTGATACCTTTATCGTGTAATAATAAAAAAGCGATTAGACTTTAGACGTATACTTACTAGAAAACGACTCACAAATATGAGAAGTTTGTTCGCACGCCGGCGACTTAAGTTTTTGGCCCAAGCTCTCACTTTAGTCATATCGTTTAGGGCTACTGCTTATGCAGGCCACTCAGAAGCTTTAAAACGGTTGTTTTCGAAGAAAAAAAAGGCGCTTAAACACAAAATTGAAAACAAACCTACTGCGAGTAAGGTAGGAAGGTTTGCTGCTATGCTATCTGAGCCGATTTCGTGTATAAATTTGTCAATATTCTTACTATGATTAGCTAACAATAATAAGGCAACAATGAGATAGCCCTGCCCGAATGAATATTTTTTTAATTTAACCCGAGCCTACCCGGCCCGTTTATATTGGTCCAGCGCTGACCGAACTTCGAGCGGGCTGGCACGGGGGGTCCAACTTTGATCTAAATATGGGGCCAGTTTTTTCAACAAAACTAATCGGTTGGGCATCCTATTAAAACTGTTATGTTCAGCCGAAGAGGGCTCAAATTAATCTTCTTTAAAAAGGGTATTAATTATCCATGATTATTAATCCTTTTTTTAGTCTATTAAAGCGCAGTCCCATTAATTTTTTTGATTTAAACTGATTTGTTAAAAGGAATTGCAGGCCCCTTAGTCGCCGGCGGATTTGTTTATTAACGCTATAAAAATTGTAAATAAAAGTACAAATTCAAACATATTTACTTGATGGGTCAATATTATGATTATATTAGATGTAAAATAGTATGGCGAAGTCAAAATTTGGGTAAAGGTTTTGTGTAAAAACTCAAATAAGCAAGGTGGTTTGCATAGTCAAAATTTAAAGTAATGGGCGAAAATACAATTTCAACACATAATATTTATAATACATATGCATATATATTTTATCAGCTAAAAAAATTTCAGGTATTTTCCCGGTTATATTTATTTATTAACTTGAAATAAATAGGTCATCTTATATATCATAACACATGACCTTTTTTTTGACAGATTTAAATTTGTCAACTGTCTCTTAAGAGCAAATATGTCAAAAAATATATTAACATTCATGTTATATACTCTTTGGCACAAAAGTTGTTTAAGAGGCGGGATTCATATGTAGCTGTTAATTAAATTTAAACATTGTCGTAATTTACGAAACGAAATTAGCATAATTATAGTAATTAACAAAAATTATTCTTGTTCGGGGAAAAAATTTGTTGCTAATGGGCAATTAGAATTATTCATGAGACGTTCTGTATGCATAAAAATAATTTTGAGATAACGTTTAAAATCAATATTTTTTTAAAAGAAAAATTATGCTAATTTATCTAAAATAATAATCGATATTATATGTTTATAAGGTACTTAATTTTTAAGATATGGCATTCAAAAAACACTAGAAAACACCAAAAAATAAAAAGAGTTTTAGCGGTCGTATACATAATCATGAATCGTTAACTTTTTCGATCAAATTTTAAGGCTTTTTTTTTAATCCCTATAAAACGTTCAATACAAAGAATGTCCAAAAAAGAAGTTTAAATTATTTAAATCATTCTTAATTAATGTAATTAATATGTTTCCCTTACAATTTATTCCCCAACCCTTACCTTAACTAATAGAAAGCTAAATTTTTTATACTGGTTTGTTTTTTTCTTATCTTAGGTTAAGGTTAGATACAGGAACATCAGCCAAAAATATATCGATTTTAGGATACAAAAAAGGTAGAGAAATATCTGTTTTTGGTATTATCCAGCTAAATCCCTTAAGAGGCTAAATACAATTCCAAAACAAGAAACGCATTTTGAAGCATATCAAAATAATGGTTCAAAAGTTGGCTTTATTTAAATAAAATGTTAAATGATTAAAATAAAATATTTACTGTCAGCATGAATATAAATAATTTAATTAAATGCCCCATTTATTTCTTAAGTAACTTCACTTTTTAAATAATTGTAATTTAGATAAAAAATTATCCAAATTAATATGCATGTGATTAGTAAAAAAAATTGGAGTAAAAAAAATGAATGCAATGAATTAACCATAAAGTTAGCCACTATTTTAATTAATTTCATTCAATTTTTTCTCTACAAATTTTTATTAACCACAACCTTTTAAACAGTTACAATTATTAGATAAACTTTTAAAAATATTGCAAATTAAAAATAAACCTTTATATATGACTAAATTTTCAAAATTAAAGGGCATAAAGTATAATAGGTTCTGTAATATTTAAGGCATCTTTGCAGCTGTAGACTCTAAGTCAAATGGAGAATTAACATTAGCAATGTATTTTAGGTTAAAGGTTAAGCTAAGTTTAAAATGAACTTAAGCTAAGTTAATGTTGAGTTAGGTAATATTAAATTAGGGTTATTTACGATTCGGGAATATAGATATGGTTAAGTTTAATTCCGGCTAGCAAAAATTTTTTTTTTGAGTTTATTATGATTTCAACTGCAACACAGGGAATCAATATTTAAAGCAATTTTAAAAAAAAATATTCTTATCACTTCATAGTATTATACAAGTTTAATTAACAAAATTAATTTACATTATATATTCTTAAATTATAATTGCCAAAATCTGGCAGTAAATGTAACATAATACTGTAAATAAGATATAAATTTTAGAAAACATGGAATTAATATATAATATCTAAGGTATTTTATCTAATAATATTAAAAATTAAATTATAATATTTAAAAGAATATTTATGTGGCAAACAACCCGCCAATTCGGCATTAAAAATAATTTAGATACCTGTTCTACCAATCGTATAATTTGAAAGCCGAACAGTATATTGCCACCCTCATGCGTGAGGTGTTGTTCAATAAAAAAAAATATCAAAATAAGTTTTAAATTATTTTACAAATACATATATAATCCATTTATAATAAATTTTGACCGTTCTTTAGGTGAAAAAAATATTTCAATATTTAGCTATTAACTTACGGTTATACCTTGAGTATGTCCATTTTGCTATGCCCAAGTCTGGCCTCTTGCTTTTTAGATATTTACTTTAAAAATTATGTGATATAGATGGTGTCTAATACTAGTTTAAAAAAAAGTTTTACGTCTAATAATAAAAATTAATGTAATTTTGCCGTTTTAAAATATGCCTCAAAAACAAAAATAAATTGATTTTTTTTTTGCATATTTACAACAGTTAAACTGTTAAATTAAAACTTCAAATAAAACTTTTATTAAAAACCGATAATATATCGTGTTGTATTTAAGTTTGGACGCGAAATATTTAATATTATCTAAATGCTGATGTAAAAGCTTGATATACTAAAATATTTTATTTCTCATTATTTGATATGATAAATATAAATTACAAGGGATTTTTTATGAAAAAAAGATTCTTAAATTTTTTCTTAAGGGTATTCTCGATCTGTCAATTTGGTCAAAAAAGGCCATTTTTTCGATATTCTCGGATGTAAGGAGGCCGGAAAAAACTAAGAAAAACGAAATATAAACATGCGATAAGGCCATCAGGGGGATTTGTTATGTTTTCATAAAATTCACGGTTGTGTCATTGATATTTGTTGACCTATTAGGTTTGCCACATGGCTAAATGAAAACAAAGATCTCAGAAAAAAATACAATTAAGGAATAATAAGTGAATAAAATAATCAAACAATACAATAATGGATGAGTGAGAAATAATTATTACAATAAGGGAATAATAAGTGAATTAAATTAATAAAATAGAGGTACAGAATAGAATGCTTGGCAAACGGTCGAACAAAAAAAGTAGTAATCACATATAAATGACACATGTGTCCTTAATATTTTGCCCCACGATAGATGATTATTTTAACTTATTGGGTTGCTTACTGATGGAAGTGTCGGTGATTGGTAGTGGACATAATTTTATTGCAGCCCTTTTGTATGTCCCGTCTAATAATAGATCGGTAGTCACACGTAAATGTTATCAGTTTTAAGATATATTTCTAAAACTCGCCTCATCTTGAAGAGATTGGTAATAAGTATGAGCACAAATTGGCCAGGTTATATTGGCGTAAATGTTAATTTCCATTTGTATCAATTTTTAACTAATGACCCTCATTTCCAATATCGCATAAAAGGTGTTGGAATTGAGATAACCTTTTGTGTTTTTGTTGTTTATTGTCCCATTCGTTGGAAGTTGTAAGGGGAGAAATGAACGATACCTTTATTTTATAAAGAATATTGGCTAAACGACGTAGACGCGGTGTTTGAGATAACCTTTTAATTGAAATTGGCTATACATCGGGCTCGCTTGCACAAGTTAAAGGACCCCCAAATAAGGAATGATTAGGTGTTAACCTTCTTGTTTCTAATAATCATTTGATAAATGTTAATGGTCTGGAGAGGATTGCTTTAATTTGTAACAAAAAGGTCGTTGTTTCTTCAATAAACATTGGTGTTTTGCCAACAATTCTCTGGAGATGATACATTTCGGATTTAACAGCAGCCTCCCATAATTCACCTAAATGAGGAGCCCTAGGAGGTATTAAATGCCACGATTATAGCGTTGTCGTGGCTAATGACGAGTGCTTACTCCCATAATCGACCAAAATGAGGGGTCCTCTAATGTCAAAAATGCTGTGAAATGTCCTCATTGGCAAGAAGGTTACTTTAGCGTTGTCTTGGCTAATGGCGAGTGCTTGCTTAAGCTCCTTGTTTGCTTCTACAAAATTGGGTCCGTCCAAATATACGTGTAGTGGTTTTTGCGTCTGGCGCAAATACGTTTAAAAGCATTGAGCCGACACTTGTTCTAAATGAACGGATTTGACTGCAAAACAAATATTGCAACTCTTTACTTATTTGCTATTGCAGAGACGCCCTGCGTGGTAGTAGTGTGCCAAAATAATCGACTCCTAGTAAAAGTTGCTGATGGTATAAATCTGGTCGACGGCATCTCGCCTATGATATGTTTAGTAGCAATCGGTTTCGCCTTAGATCAGGAATCTACGGTTCACATTTTTTATCGCTTGTTTAGCACACAACGAACAAAAATTTGCTTTAACCGCAGCAAGCCTATTTTGAACGCCAGAGAGGTTTTTCGTTATAGTACATGATCATCAAATTTGTGACATGGTGTTTTTTGGTAGAATTAAGTGTTTATGATCGAATGAGATTTGGGCTTGCGTTAGACGCCCTTCAATTAATCCATCCTTTATGAAGGACTATAGTTATTTGCTGCTGTTAGAGACCTTGTTAGCCCCTTTTAATCTTCAATTTCCTTTAAATAGAACCCGCATTGGACTTGCTTGATAATCATTTAAAATTAATTCAGTTCTTCTGTAATAATTATAGCTATTTTTGTATGCCTCTTGCTTGTACTGATTTTAGATACAAACCGCAAACATTATACCTTCACCCAAATCATTCGCAAATATTTTGAGAATTAACCAAAATTAACCATTGTTTACAGAAATATATCTAATAACAAGAGAAATAATTTCTGTGTTAGTTTGATCTTTCTAGCGGATGAGAAGTGTTGATGAGTGATATCACTTTTTAAAACAGTGAATATTTTTAAAATAATATTTTTTAGATATTTTTGGCGAAGCAAATTTAATTTTATTGTGTAAAAGAAAAAATTAAATTTAAACGTATTTGGGGGGGGGGGGGGGGACAAAAATAAAATTACTCTGTATTTTTAATGGGGGGGGGAGGCAAATATAAAAATAATTTTTTTTGAGGGGGGGGGGGGGGGGGCAATTAAATTTTGGGGGGGGGGGGCAATTCAATTTTTTTTGGGGGAGGGGGGGGGCAATCAAAAACAATATTATTATTGCATCTACTGGTTTGCATTAATTTTTGTTTATTAAGTTAAAATGTTTTGGTTAGCGTAGATTAATAAAAGATTAGTGTCTGGATAAATAAAATACGACTTTTATGTGAAAGCTAAAAATACATGCATTACGATTTACTTAAGTATTTTTCAATTAGATAACTGTGGTTATAAAATTGATATTTTACCTTTTATATTATAATTATAAAATGTTAATAATTTTGTTATATATTATTTATATTGCAATAAGACACAATTAAAAAATTATACAATTTACTGGTGAATAAAATAATTTATGTTTTTGGTCTGGGATTTTTAAATTTTATTTGAATGCTAGTTTCCTTATGCCAGGCACATATAAAACATTTTGTAAAAATTCTGACATGGATTTTCTTAGCTATAACGATTTAAGGCCAAATATTATAATTCCTTTTTATGGAGGATCTGAATATGGACAATTCATTTTATTTGGGTACCACAAACAAGAGACTACAGAAAATTTTAATTTAGAAAATTTTAAATACTTGGGTATTAAACAAGGAGACATTATTCTTGAAATTGAAGGCCAAAATATATGTGGGTTCCGAACTAAGGATGTGGTTGACCTCCTTCAATTCATCAACAAGGATAAAGGAAATCTGATCATTAAATATGTAGAGCAAGGTTGTAATTTTTATTTTTATTTATTTGGATTATTTTTAATTCCCTGTTTTTGTATGAATTATTTTATTTAATATTGGAGAATAAGAACTATTTATGCATGGTTTATTAATTTAAATTACCATGTTTATAAGGAAGCAAAGTGGGCTTTATTTACAATATGGCCTTTAGTTAAGTTTTTCCTAACGTTAACCTACTTTTTACTTTAGCCTGACCCTAATTTAAACCTTTCTGTATCTTACAGACTCTGACCTAAACTAATTCTTCACCCTAGCCTTTTAATAGCATTAGCTTAAAATTTATATTAAATAAAAATATATATGTATGTATTAAATGTTTTTTAATAAAACAATATTGTGTCAGAAAATTGAATTTAAGTGTTTATTCTAAAAAAATTTTCACATTTTTTTTGCCCATTTATTTTGGTAAAAAAATTTTCTCTGCTTATAATTAAATTTAGCAACTTTTTGTAAAAATGTGTTTTTTTAAAAATATATCTAAAATTTTTTTTAATCTATTTGAACAGGCCCTAATGCAATAACAAATTATTGCAAAATCTTACAATTCATTATATTATATTATATTATATGCAAATATTCTTAAGGCTAAATATTCTTGAATATCACTAAATGTAAAAATGTGACCTTTCATTTTAAAAAAAATATTTAATCAAGGTCTAAGTAATACAAGGTCATAGCATTTTTTTTATTATAATTAATCTCATTAATTACTAATATAAATTATAGTCACTCAAATCTGTGGTAGTGATAATAGAATTTGAGAGAAAGCCATAGAAAATAAAAAGTCAGGCTTTACAAGATTCAAATAGTCCCCAGGGAGCACACTGACTTTTTCTTACATTGTCTACTTTTTTTCTCCTCCTTTTCTTCCACCTATACCTAATGTAACGGTCCTTTTGACTTGAATAAGAAAATACTTTTCAAAAAAAAAGAATAATTTATGAGAATTCTATAAGTATATGAAAGGTGAATTACAGTTAAAATTTTCAAAATGTAAATCTAAAGTCCTTGGGTTTTTCACTCAAAAATTAAAGGAGGGTTTTATAACCTTATTTGTGCTTTTGGCCATTGTCTTATTCAAATATTTTTATATAATTCTAAATAAATTTTAAATCATAATTTCCAGTTGACTTATTGTCTTTTAATTTTACATATTAGTTTATTTGTATACCCCCGATTGACTATGGGGTTTTATTTCATTTATAAAGAAAATTAAATTTTTATAATTAGATAACGGCCATTAAATGATTATTTATTTTATTATATAATTAAAAATATCAGCAAAAATTTAGATTTTAAGCATTTATATCGACATTCGCCAAAAGTTTGCAAGTCGCTGAATAATAATTATTTAATTCATGAGAATACATCTGTCAATGTCACGAGTTTTTCCTTGTTCTTCCTTCCTCACCTTGCCTTTTACCTTTTTTTTTGATTTTTAACTTTGCTAGGACATATTCTGGTCATCTACTCTATTATATTTATACATAAATATTCCGTAAACATAAAAGTATTTTCATGTTAAAAGTAAATCATTATGAGGAAAAAAATATTTGTGAAAGAAAAATTAAAGAAATATTATAATTTTTGAAACATTTTAAAAATAATTATATAATAATTATAATAACAATAATAATCAAATCTATCTGGAACCATTATTTTAGGGCCCATCTTTTTAGCTAATTTTAAAATTTCGGTTTTGCTAGGTAACCATATATAATTTTTGTTCCACCTCGTGGAAGGAAAAAACTCAAAAAATTTGCGACATTATCTGAAAATTTAGTAAATACATATAATATATAACAAAATCAAATTATCAACTTAACTTGGTCTCTTCGTAAGTTAGACCCTTTAAAGGGTCAAGCGGGCCTGAATGACTCTATAAAAGGGATTAATACAGAAATTTATTTAAAACACATTTTAGCACATAACACCGGACAATAGAAATTTAGAGCATAAAGATTTATTTGTGTTTGTTAATTAAGAAATTTTATTGCTTATACGGTTATTGGATTGGGATTATTTTTACAATGTTAGTTTTCATTTCCAATGCCTCGATTTATAAATGGGTCCTACCTCAAATATAAAAAGTATAAAATTTCTTTAAAAATCATATATTCATCACTGTAAATTGCTGAATAAAAAATGAAATTTATGACGAACTTTAAACTTAAAATGTCTTATGTTTTTTTTTGGAAAATTCTTGAATCCAAATATATTTTTAAAATTTATTTTGGTTATAAGTTTAAAATACCCAAAAAACTAAAATGTTTTTAATATTTAAAATTATAATTTTCTATAAATGTCTAGTGTTCTAATTTCATTTTAATTATTCGCACTAAAGTTTATACCGGGCTGTGATATTTTGGTTCGTCCGATACTCACAAATCCGGACTTTAATTTTATATTACAAGTTATAAATTTTTATTGATAAAATAAGAGTGTAGAAGTAATAAATACCCTTCATAGTGTGATGAGAAATTTATGATTTTTAATCAAATAAGGCAAAATGAAATTTAAACGGCTTTGCCCGTTTGGCGAGCTTTCGGGTCCCGACTTTAACCTCTAATTTGCATCAAAACTTCGATCAAAACAGATGTTTTATTGTCCGGATTGATAGAGCTTGAACCTGTAAATATTTACTTAACTTTCAACCTTGTGTTTTTTGCTGTCATGTCTACAACATTAAAGTGGACAATTCACATAATAATTGTTTAATCATTCTTTCTTTAGTTTCCTGCTATTGTGTATACGTCCTTACATTTAACCTCTTGCTCCGAAATGTTATAAACATCTTTTTCGATGATATATACCTACCTCTCAGAATGTGAAATTATTTCAAAACTTTTACTCAATTTAACCTGTTATTATAACTCTTATATAATAATTATTGCAATACAGGTTCCCTATAATATGCCTTTCAATTTGACAATGTGTGAGAGAGACTCATTTTGATGTGTAGATTAGGACGTCCTGGCTGTTGATTCCTTTAGATGAAAAAAAAACGGATTAGAAAAATTCATTCGTTATACCTTAGATTTTTTTTTAGTTCAACGAACTAAACCCTTCCTCCCCTCTATCTCCGTCCTGACCCAGTGAAAAAGACTCCTTGAGACTTATCAAAAAAATTGAAAGGAAACCTCAAATTTATTGATTTTAGATTTATACAGATCAAAAATATGTTTTTTAAAATGATGTTTTAACTTTAAATCAAGGTGTCCCAAATCCGACCAAATAAAACAATTTGTCACAAAAAAGACTTAATATATTATAGTTCATGCTTTTTACTTTAGGGCCGCTAACAGGGCTTTGCCCTTTTAACCCACGCGGGATATTTTACAAAGACCCGAAAGAAATGAGATTTAACGCTTGCGACTTATGGGTTTTTAGACCTAGGCTCTAAAACAATTAATGGCTCCAGTATTTGTTTGCGGTCACCCATCTAACTTCTAACCAGGCCCAGCGTAACTTGAATGTCAAACACTGCAACACAACCGTCATTTTATCAAATTAAGAATTTGTATTAGATTGTCTATCGGCGTTGGATTTAAATATAGTCTTACTAATTTTTTGTATTAATTTATACATGTGTCGTTTAAGCAAATTAAATTATTTGTCCTTTTTAGATAGATGGTATAATGTTTCTTCTGTTGCTACTATATTTTTTTTCCTTTTCTTATAGTATCAAGAGCTAGGCCTTTAGAATTACCACCTTAAATCTTCTCACCTGTCCCATTTTACCTGTAATTGTTAACATTAAAAATGTTTTTTTATATGTGGCGTATCACAGGTATGGGGATACATTAATTTGGCCCCTTACAAAATGAATTTTTTAAACCTAAGATTTTTTTCCTCCTTAGGCCTTTTTTATTTTGATGGCTTAATACGAGGTGGTTTAAGTGATTTCTAAAATTACTTTTTTAGGTCGTGGCTAAACTCAATTCAATCATGTATTTAGGAAATTGTGAAAAACATGATTATTAACTTTGATACGACAAAAATACGGTTAAACATATTAAATTTATTGGCAATTATGTTAGCGAATTTGGATTTTAGTTAATATTTATATGTAAAGAATTGTCTCCTGGGCTATGACATTTATTTAATACTTTTGTTAATAGATTTTAATGCTTTTTATTTTTGACGTGACAAACGTACTCTGGTAACTTGTTCACAATAGAACTTTAAACCTCATATATCTCAATTATCCCATTTTAGCCAATTATGGTTGTTTGAATCGGGGGATTAGCTCACCAAGATAATAAATAACTTATGATCGAAATTTTCAACTTTGCAATAAAGTTTAACTAATAACTTTGCTGGACAAATTTGTTTTGAAATTTTGTTAAAGTTTTTTCGCCTTTTTTTGAACATATTTTTTTTTATTTTATACTTTTTTATAGAGAACAATTAATTGTACGGTTCACAGCCGGATAATTTTGGAATTTATTATGCTCATATGACCAAGCCTCGCATGGCAGTCCAAATATTTTTGAGTCAGCTGACGAGTCGGGCTGAATAAATTTTTAGACCGACTGGAGACTGAGTTGTTACTAAAGTTTTTTAACTTTCGGGCGATGAACTTTGTTTCAGATAAATCATTTAACTTTGATAGGTATGTGTTACACCCTGTAACAAGCTTATTAAAAATAACGAAACTTGATAAGATGAAATCTTTCAAAATTACATACCTTGCAAAGTTTTAGAATTATTATTTGATTTGGTTATATTACCAATAAACCATAGTTCATAATTTATTCTAAAGAAAATTGTCTTTCAATTTATGACTTTCCTCAACCTCAATTTATTTAGCAAGGGGTCAACTTTTTATGTCGTAATGACAAAATATTGTAAAAAAAATTCTAGGTGCTAGGAAGTCTAAATAAAGTCATTTGACCATATTTTTACAAATATATGTTATAATAATTTTCTTTTTAATTTTACAATTTTTTTACTTGTATAAGCAGGGTTTTAGTAGTAGCTAACTAGACTTAAAAAATTATTTATTTCTATTTAATAGCTAAGCTAAAAAAAATTTATTAAAATACTATTGGAAGTTTTGTGTTTGGAAGCTTACAAAATTTTGTACTTTTGCTTTCCTATAAAACTTAATTTCTTACAATTTTACAATTGGTTTTGTAAAACGGAAGTGTCTTTTAAAACAAACTATATTTATGGTTAGCATGTATATATCTAGATTATCCTTATCTTGTTTAATCAATCTTTTAACTTTTTTAATTTTGCTTTTGTAAAAATCGCAAATTTTTATAAAAATTGTTAACATTTTAACAACCTTTTTAATTTTTAATTTTGATCATTCTTTTGATTGCAGCAATTTGTTTTTTTTTCTTTGACTACAAACCTTGTTAATTTTTTCCCCGTACTTTATAACGACATTCCCGCCATTTTTCTCACCTGAAAAAGGTGTTTTGTTTGTAGTAAAAGATTAATATAGGCTTTGCTTACAATTGAAGTTAAATAGAATTGCAAACTTTCTTTTTTAGGATTATATCCTCCCTCTAAAACCTTAAACTTTTACTTTTTACGACTTTGTGTAATTGTTTTTACCTAAAACTTTTTTTAAAGTTATGAGATTGACTTAATGTTTCAAATACCTTTTTTTTTTGATTTATTTGATATATACTCCAGCCCGAATTTTGTCAGTTTTATTACAAGGTTTTTACTATTTCGTTTCGATATATATATTTTTTTTTGCCATTGGCGGATTATTTAGAAAAATGGTATAAAATTTTCGAAGTTTCCAGAATTTAGCTAATGTGCTTCTGTTCAAGGATTTACTACAACAGTTTAGTGTTTTTAGGTCATTTTTTTAGTAAAAAAACTTCATTGGTAATAGAATAAAATGTGTTTTTAAAATATTTAAATATATTCGACATTCAGAATATATGGGCTATAAAATAAATCTTCCGACTTTTTACAATTTTTAGCATGAAAAACTTGCAAACTCCTTACTTTTATTGTCCCCTGAGTGCTATAATTTAGATTAGATAAAGTCTTTTTTAGTTTTAATCTTTAAACGCTTTTTGCGACTTTTTGATGTGTGTTTTTAATTCGCTAATCTCGTAAATCCTTCAGTTAAAATTGGGAATTTTAGATTTTAGTTGGATTAACTCTGCAAGATTTAGGACCATTTTTCTAATTTTTAAAATTTGTTTTAAGGAATACTCCTTATCTTAAAAAAAATGGAAATTCAGTGTGGATTTGCCAACAACTTTTGGGATAACCAATTTTGTCCATACCATTTTTAAATAGTATTTTCATTTTATTTTGCATATTATTGACTTTAAGCTAACATCCTACACTTAACACCTAATTTTAAATGTTAATAATAAATGGCCTGGTTTTTATCAAATTTCATAATCTCTAGGATCTCCTCTGGCACTTCATTTAAAAAATAATTTTGTTAAAATTGGGTTTTCTTAGATTTGTTCAAAAAATCAAAATGAGAGTTGTTTTGTTAGATATAAAAAGTGTAGTGACTTAAATGTCGCAAATAAGTAATATGGATGTTTAATTTCGGTTTTTTTATTAATTTTTTCTTTAAATTGGGTGGGACCGCAACCTGGCATTCATCAAAACTCTTACATTATTCTCATGTGTAACTTCTTCCTCATTTACTAGACCCATTTAAATTTTCATTAAATTTAATTTATCCTTTGAGATAATGGGAGTTCCACAATCGATCTATTCCGCTTTTCCCCCTATGTCTTTTCCATTTTCATAGAAGAGGCGTGACAATCAGCCTAAAGAGCCCGCTATCTCTCACTTGCCCACTGCTATTTTCTTATCTCTCTAGTATAATAATTATTTTGTTTCCAAGGTAAAAATGATTATGTAGAGTTAAGCTATAAATTTTATTTGATTAATGTAGCTTTGATTAGGATATATATAGATATATACTAAATTAAAAATGTTATATTGAGGTTTTATCAATGATATTAGTTTTATTGTAATCATAAATCACCTAATTTTTTTTCATCCCTTGTATTTTACCTGTCCGACTTACTACTATTACCTTACAGTAATCTCTTTTTCCTTTTTTGAAATCTCTTTTTACTGTTTTTCTCATCCTTAATTGTCAACATATATGCTTTTAAGATATAACGGAACTCAATATTAAAAGATACACCGGTTTCAATATAATCTCACAAAAAATTGAAAATGGAAACATTTTCTGTTAAATATTTTCAAGTTTTATTGTAACAAAAAATTTTCTGTATATTTTTGACATTATTATTAACTCTCATACTTTACAAGTTTTTAATCCATAATTGAATTTGTGATACAAGTAATAACATTTTTTTAGAATCAATCGAGTGTACGATCGTAAATCATTTCTTTCCACCTGATTTTTACACCTGAATATTTGCAAATTTAAAAACTGGTGAATTTTAATAAACGGAAAGGTAAATACTGATATATAAGACGTGTTATTGATTGCTCTTAATAGGTGTTTTTTATCCAAATATTGTAAAAACCTTTTTTCTAATAAATTATTTAAAATAGTTTTAAAGTTTAAATAAGACACTTCAAACTGAGATTGGTAAAAAAATGAAATATAATTTAGGGGGTTGTACCTTAACCTATACATAAAGTATTATAACATAGTTTGTTTAGAATTTTTTACGACCATAGATAATCCTGTATTTACTCTGTACGAAAATGTAATAAAAAAAAACTATTTGAAATTACAAATATTAAAGTACATACACCTTTGCAGGTGTGTTTTTAACAATATCAGGTATTTTCAAAATTGGCGGTTAAGTCTTATATGGAGCCCATATATATATAATTTTTTTAAACTAGATTGTTTGCCCCAAAACCAATTAAAATTGCAAAATTATCTGGACAAGTTGGGGGGGGGGGGAGCTTGAAATTTGTGTATTTTGCACATTTTTGAATAAAACATTATATTAAACAAGAAAAAAAACGCATTTTAAAAAATTAGGGTCGGTCCTTTATTTTCAAGGCCTTCAGCGGCCTATAGGTAAGCACACACCCCTAATTTTGTAAATCGAATGTTTTGCTAATTTTAATTCCTTGTTTTGTAGGGGAAAAAAAGCTTTAATTTAATTTTCTAGACTCAATTCAAAATTAATTTTTTAATTAACGAAACATTAAATAATTCCTCCTAATTCAATGAGTTGCCTTTTCCTCTCAAAATGAGTCACTACTCTGAGCTTCCAAAAAAACTCAGATCTTATAGAGTCTATCATGGTATCATGAATTGCATTAATTTGTAAGATTCTAAAGGTTTCAACGGTCAAATGGAATTATTATATCTTCACGTGAATAGCAAGGAAAAAAGGACAATATATAACCTGTCAAGAGCTAATTTTTTTGCTAACAATCCCCTTAACCTGACCTGCCTGATATTTTTAATTAAGAAGGCCTTACTGATTTATGCCTTTTCATGCTATTCATTCATTTGATGTAGATTTCCCATTATTAATACATGAGAAATGTTGTTTTTGTGTCTTTTAGGAGAAATGCGCGCCACCCCGCTAAATTATATTTAAGCGCCATTATTTTTGTGTTTTCTAAGTTAAAAACAAAATTATAGAATGTGATGACATTTTTTAATTATTTAATAAATAATATTTTTTTTGTGTTAAATATGTAACGGGCTTTGTTGAAAATAATGAAGATTTATGTATTGTCAAGTCCTCTAGTCCGTGTTTTAGACTTCACCCTAACATGTAACAACTGTCCTTATCCCATCTCTTTACCCATATTTCAGGCTTTAGCAAAATGTAAGTTAGGTTTGTTGCTCTATTTTTGAAAAAGGCGCGTTCACACTGAATTAATTGCAGAAAAAGTGAAAATTTTTGAAAAGAAAAATTCCTCTATCAACCTGTTTATTTTCTTCAAAAAGTTACAAATCCCATTTAATAGCATTAATGTTACTTTTTCTAAATAGAAATTATAAAAAACCATAATTCGCTCCTTGAAGAAAATTTTATTGAAATTTACAGAGGCACGATGCAATTATTTTAGGAATCTTACTCAAAGGGTTTGTTAATTAGGATTTATTTATTAAGAATGGAATTGTTTTAGAATTTGTTTGCACAAAAGTCTAATGAATGACCTGTTTTTATTCGTAAAAAAATTCACTTAATTTACCTAATTAAATTGATACAGTTTTGTTTTCAATTTGAGTATTATTCTGAGAAATGTACAGCTCCATAGTATCTTTGTTTCAGTGTGCCAACTGGGTTGTAGCTATATTTTGGTAGGTTATGGTTTTAGCGGTCGTTAACTTGCCAACGGGTATACTTAAGATTTTGACTAAGGTTTATCGCTTAGTCCAAATGATTTTTTAAATTATTTTTTGAAAATTGCCTTCGGCTTTTGAGCTCAATCTCAATTTTTCGCAAGTCCTTTCCTTTTTGTTTAACTGAGCCTCTATTTTTGTAAAAAGTTCTACACTGGCCTTTTCCTACTACATACATACAATTTTTACATTTTAAATTTTTTTGTATCTTATGTCCCCATTTTTTTTTAAATTTCCTTTCTACTTAAACACCTTATTTCATTTTAAACCTTATAAAGGACCAATAATAATAATAATATATTTTTGTCGTTTTATTGTTACTCGGCCTATATGGTTTATTTGTCCTATATTATTTCCTCATTTATATCTATCACTCCATATAAAAAATAATAATCTATAAGCGCACACCCTTAAAATAAATATTGGTCCAAAATTTCCTGGTTTATTTTTTCTGGCTTAGATTTATGCTGTGGCCTAAAGATTTTATCAATTTTTTTTGGACCTTTTTTTTCTAATCTTTTTGCCCGGCAATCTATCAAGTGTGATTTTTCTTTTTAATACGAATCTATTTTTCGTTTTTTTTCTATCCTTTTATTTTTTGTATTTTGATCTGTTTTTTTTTCAATCATAGATATTATATTTCAATACTTTTTCGCGCCTTTTTTTCCCTGGTACTGAAAATACCATTTGACGAATTGGACAATAATACACGAACCATTTTAAAGCTTTTGTGAAATCCTAATCCTCCATATATAGATAAAATTAATCCCCTCCTACCTATCTTTAAAAAAAATTGAAAATCTCGAAAAGACCTAACTGAAAATAGATTTTTCATTTTTCCTCTAATATCTTAAATTTTGAAAAATCTATATCTGGACAGGGCCATCAAAATAGATATTACAATGTACGATAAATGATTTTGTATTATATGGTTTGTGACCATGGTGACTTTGGCTGGTGCTATTAAATTGGAACTGTCCCAATTTACGCTCACCAAATCTGTTATTGTTGTTGTCGTTTGTAATTGTTCGATATTAAGAAATAATGGCTTTTGGTAAATTAGTTGCTAGCAGTGAAAAGTTGATTAACTTGTCCATTGGGAATTGAAAATGATTTTTTTCAATATATATTCTTTTTTATATAACTATTTACTATATCTGTTATACTATATTCGTTTTTGCTTTTTAACATTGAAAATGTGTTTTTGGTTTTTCATCCATATTTTATCAAATAACGTTAATATAAAATAAAATGGAAAGCTGATTCCTTTAATACTGCTGACTAAAAGAAACGAAACGTACGCTTTGACCAATTTCACATAGATTAGGATGACAATTAATTTTGATTTTAAAAATATTCATGGTTAATTTATTAAATGTTAAATGTTTTTTTTGCTGTTTATTTGTACATCGTTAAAGGTATGAGTGCATTTTTTCATATATTTGCCAAATTTTACCTGAGCCAATTACTTGGTAACCCCAAAAAACTTGCACTTAGATCGCTTTGCAATATGTCCGCGTAATTCTAAATTCAGTGAAAATATGGCATGAACAAAAGCATATTAACTGGCAATTTTGTTTTTGACAATTTTCTTTTTTTGACCTTAAATTATATTTTTCACTATCATAGGCTGTCACCTATTACATTTCGTATCTGCAAAAAAAGTTTACAAAGTATGTTTACATCAGCGTCTCGTCCCACGTTTAAATCCCTTTTTTAATGATTAAAAAATGAGAAAACTAAATATACAAATTTATTTTAACTATAGACCGCAGCTATATAATTATAAATAAGGGCGCGTTCAGACTCATTTCAAATTTTTGAAGAATTTAGAAAATATCGAATTTTTGAAATTTTATTTTTTTAAATTTTTTAAAAACTTTTCTTTCAGAAAAACTATTTAAATGTTAATAACAAAAATTGGCAACTTTTTGTAAAAAAGCGTTCAATATCAAAAATTTTTTTTAAAATTTTTCAAAAAACGAACTGAGTCTGAACGCGCCCTAAATAGCTTATTGTACATTATAGAACCATATAATTTTTGCTTTTCCAAGATTTTACCACAAACAATACAAAGCTTGCTTCAAATTTGAATTATAATTATTAATTAGTTTAATTCATGATCCCAATGAACAAGTATTTTTATAAAAATGAAATTATTGAGCAAATTTAAATTTGCTTTAAAAATTATTTTAAAGCAAATTTAAATTATTTTTTGCATGTTTGACCCAATATTTAATGGATTCTGGACCTGAAAAACAGTATATAATTTCTCTTGCCGTGAATAACAACCATCATTTCGTAGAACTTAGAATATTTAAATTTGTATGACATTGAGATAATAAGTATATCATAATTCTCAATTTTCAAACATTTCCTAGTAAGCTGACTAGACTATCCCTATATGTCGTATACTTAATTGCTAAGGCAAAAATTTTTGTTTAAAATATTGTTAAAATAATTATAAAAATTAGCGTCAAGATAATTGTAAGATATCTTTTAACGAAAAATAAAAAATTGAGCAGATTTAAATTTTTATTTTACAAACCTTGCCATTGTCATCATTTTGAACATCTTAAATTTGTTTTTATTTTGAATCCTTTCGGATAAATCTATCATTTTGTACATATGCCATTATGTATTACACCATTTGAAATTAAGGATATATTCATATTTTTTATATAATTTTGAAATGTGATATAAATTATTCTTTTACATTTAAGCTAGCTTTAGCCGATTTTCAATATTGCCTCTAAAAATTATTTTTGCTGTGAATATCTATGTATACTTTTAAAATGAAAATGGAAATATTAAATTTATATCTGCCAGTATTTCATATCAATCATCGCCATGTCGATAAAAAAAATGCTAAAAATTTTGACAAGAGTGATTCAAAAATTTTGAGGAAATATTAAGTTTGTGCATTAAAAATCAATAAAAATCCGTATTACAAAAATTATTAATTTAATCAACTTAAAAAATAAACAGTTTTTGTTTTTGAAACTTTTGTTTTTGCCTAAGTGTTTTTATATTTGTTTTTTATGCTGCAATTCAACATTCCTTAATAACACGGGTCATCAAAAATCAATGAATGATCACCGAATAACGACTCTTAAACAAAAAGTTTTCTACACGATGGCCTATCTCATAAATTTATTACGTTGCTAAACATTGTAAACTCGGCTATTTTGATAGCTGATATAAAAGATTTACTACTCCCTCGCGGATTAACAAGAACTAAAAATTATAATTTTTATATCACACGATGAATGATAATTTTAAAACAAAAAATAATTAGCTTGTTAAAAATATGTGATTTTTTATATTCGGGCCGGGCCTAAATTGAAAAATATGCCGAACGTATTGGAATATCACGACCCGGTTTAAACACTTGTGTTGACCTATTTTGACGCGTTTAACTTATGTATGCCAAGCAAACACATTTTTTAAACTAAAGTTGTTATTTTTTGCGATTATAATGTCGCAGATATTGGCAGGTTGCAAAAATTGATGCGTTCAAGGTTTAATTTAAAAATTTTACAATTTTTTATACATAGAGTCTCAAGGCAAAAAAGTTATGCATTTTATGTATTTGGAAAATTCGAATGTGTTATATCTGCCGAGGTAAATTAAAAAAATGGGTTGTCCAAGATGTTAAATTTTAAACCAATATCACTTCTAATTGTTAATGTAAATTTTTTTGAAATAGGAATGAGTGTGAAATACGCCATCTAAAGCAAATAATTTAATCTTTATTATTTTAAATGATACATCGGGTAATATGAAACGAATTCTCCAGTTATTTTCAATTTATTTTTGTTTTACCTTGAACTCAATACAAAACATTACCCTTACCTGTATTTTGTCTGATTGGCTTTGACCTGAATTAAATTTAAAATGAGTCATTCATTTCTGACTATTTTTTTTAATTTTTAGAATGCATATCTCTCAAAGGTATTACTACCTTATATAACTCCTTAACCTAAGTTAATTTTTACCTAATCAACCACGTTATACTGAATTTAAATAATGAAATTTTAGACCTTTCTTTTCCTTGTCTTTAGGTTAAAGATTCAAGATTGAATGCAACTTAGCAGCTATCAGTTTCGCTATAACATTACACTGTTCCATCATTTTTTACCTTTTAACATGTTTTTTAAATTCTTTCACATTAGTTTAAATTACTCAAAAGAACATTTAAAACATTTGATATAGGTTACAGAGCCTTTAAAATTTCGCTTAAGACATACTCATGTGGAAAGTTTGTCGTATGTATCTCTATACATAGTGCTTAATTATCAAAAAAAAAACACTAATTTAAATTAATTCTCAGCCCTGTAAAATTTTTAAATTAAAAATTTCTAAATTTCTACAGATTTGACCTTTTTCTTATAAAAACAAAGAGCTGATGTGCGGAATATGATTTTTCATTTTGTAAGATTGACTTTCATCGCTTTTGTCTCAATTAATACACATTATATGATATGTGTCTTAAAATTTAGGCATATATTCAAGGTCTCTTATATTTTGAAATTCATAGAGCTCTTCTTTGTTTTAAAAGATGTAATTTGGGTAGGATTAAACCATTTATAAACGTATGGTCGTACCCACAGAAATATAATATCCAGCAAATTGTCCTCATGCCATAAAATTTCTGCGAACTATTAATAAGTTAAGAATTTATAAGAGGGTATGATCAATATTTTATATTTTGCCAATCCCTTTATTTTTGACTTTCTTTGCGTTACAAACCTTTCAGCTGGACTGCTCAATTTCGTTCCCACGATTGATTTCCAAAATTTTACAAATCTTTCTATTAAAATGGTGTCAATCTGGACTTTTTGGAGTTGTGTAAAACACAAGAAACAGTTGATACTATATGACATAAAACAAAGATGATACAAGTTTTTGCCAAAACAAAACGTTTTTTCCATATATTTCATATATCTATACCACGGCGTTTGCAGGCTCAAATCTTGTCATCCTGCTAAATGCACATCATCCGTTGAATGGCGAACATTTTTTTGTAAAATAACTTGACTGAGGGCCTTATGAATATTAATTGAAAATTTAGAATAGTCTCCTGTACGTATAAATATGTTTTCGCCTGTCTTTATACTTTGTAAATACTTTTGGTACTAAACTTATCTTTAATCTTTTATATCAGCACGAAAGTTTGTTGTATAAGTTGGCTCCCACATCTCATTGATTTCGTTGACTATTTATTCATGGGCGCTTCATTAGCTCAAAACACGAGCTTATGGGCTTCTCGTAGGGCGGGCGAGTTTAAAATTGAGTTTTTTTCATTATAAATAAAGATTTTGTTTTTTAATAAAACTCATTTTTACAAATATAGTTGCCAATCCAAATATTAGCACCGAAAATACATTTTTTTTAAATTAAAACTTGTAAATTATTTTGTATGCCCCCTTTTGATTTTGGACACATATTAAATATATTATTTTTCTAGGTATTTCGACTTGCGCTTTGTCCGTTTTTTTAATTAAAAAGTTTAACCAAAAATTTGTATTTTTCTAAAATATAAATTTATTTTGTAAGCTGTGTTATGTTATTTATTAACCTAGTTTTTGCTTGCAGTTTCTTAATATATGTAACATACTACATTTAGTTTATAACAAAAATTCTAATATAAATATTATAATTAATATATTAAGGTTCAAATTCTAAAATAGAAGCAAATACGTTTTAAAAATGGCATATTTTTTAGACCTTTTTTGATTTTTATAAAATCTGGTTTTAATTAACATTCCACGTGATATTTAATATTTTCTAAATTTATAACCCATTTTTGGAAAAAAAAACATGGCTTAAAAACAATAAGCTTGTATTAACTTAAACCGGCAACCTAATTTTTGAATTTTAAATTATAATTCAAAAATTGATTTAACATTTATTTGCCAAAGCATAGATGGTTAATTTTTATTGCTTGGCCAAACTCATAAAAATTTATTTATTTATGCCATTTTCCCGACAATTCATTTGATTTTAATTGAATTTCATTTTTGTGCTTTTGTCATAATAATTTTTATAAAATATTTCTATATATTTTATATTTATAGAATCTGGATTTCCCCACGATCTACATACGTTTCTGTGTCAACGGTTTGCGAAAGGAACTCAAGAACACATGTTACAACAGCAAATTAGAGAAAACCTCTACCTCCGCACTGTCCCTTGTAACAATTATTTATTAATTTTTGTGAAAAATTTTACATTACTTTATTATATTTTTCGTTTATTATGACATTTTTTTTATAATTTTGTATATATATATAAAGATAGTACTTTGGATTGTTTATTTAGAGAGTATAAAGCAAACAGAAGCGAATTTGGGCACGTGCAAAGTGAGTTTTTATTTTTGTGAAATTTTTAAAATTTTGAAAAATTTTATTTTTTAAAAAACGCAAATTTTATAAAAGTTGCCAAATGCGCATAAAATGCTTTTTCTGAAATAGTAATTTTATTAACAATTGAAAATAAATTTTTCAAAATTAAACAAAAATTAAAACTCACTTTGCACGTGGCGAATACAATTTAAGATTGTTTTATATTATTAAATTTATATCTACATTTTTCATATGTTTTGCAAATCATATTTAAAACTTAAAAATTTATAATTATTATAAGTTAATTTATTTTATGAATAATTTCATATGCATACGATTAGATATTTATTATGATTTAAATTCTATAAAACAAGTTTAGCTTACTGGTTTAATCAGGATGCCCTCACAGATCTGTAAAGAACAAACTTGAGACTGCAACCTTTTTTTAGTATAAAAGCTTAAAAAAACAAGAAAAATTAAAATTGGACAAAATGCTACAAAGATTTCATCTTAACTAAGGAATATAAATAATTTTAAATTAACCTGAAATAAAAATTATTTACATTATTTTTAATTTTTTTAAAATCCTGATATAAAGCCCCACTTACAATTGTTGTGGCCTATGAAACCTACCGTGTTTGTCACTGTATCTCATTTTATCTCAACACAATTTTGCAATTCAACCGGAAATATGTTAATTGCTACAAAATAAATATCAAATATTTGAATATCTTGTTTTTTTTTCAACAAACTTTAAATTTTATTTTATGATTCAAAATACATATTAAAAACTAAAAAACTTAATAACGAATTTTAATTAAAAAAAACAGAAATTTTGATGCAAGTTTTAAATTCCACTAATTTTTGAAATGGACTTAAATATATTATGTTTCACTCTATAAAATTATTAGCAAAACCAAAAATGATAATTATAATTACTTCTTAAACTTTAAAAAATTATTTTTTTGGTTTTAGTCTTCTACCATGGTAATGAAGTATAGGCCTAACAAGCGATGCTGTAGAGATAATTAAAAAAAATATATATTATTTTAACACATTTACCACTTTTTTAGTTTATAATTTTTACAAGACCAAAATCCCTAAAACAAATTAATAAACCTAAAAATTGTATTTTATCATATTTTAAATAATTTATATGGTTATATCGCCGTAATCAGAGCGAAAATCGCTTTAATAATATATAATTCCATAATTTTTATTTTTTAAAATTGCGACAAACGTTTTGCATTTTAAGATACAGTTTCAATTTTATATTTTGCTCAATAGTTTTTGCAAAATCACAAAAGAAAACTCCTAATTCAAAATTGTTTCTATTTTATTTTTTACTTTTAATTTTGTATTACACTAACCAGTACGTTGAATGAATAATAAATATTAAAAATTTATATAGGCAAAATTTTTGAAAGTGTATTTTATGGAAGAGTGAGCATTGTAATTGCTGTGTGGCGACGTCTATAACCCCTAAGGTCAATAGGTAAATGCGTCTTTCCTCTAATACCTCAATATCCATGCAAAGGAAGACGCATTCCTCGGAATATTCAGTATGCAGGCTTTGCAACCCTGGCAAAAGCCGCAGGCCAGATCACACATAACCTAAACCCCTCCCCGCCTTTCATCTTTTGGAACTGACGGCATACTCGTCAGAGTTAGCAGAGTGGTTTGGACGCTGTGAAAAACAAACGGATTTGAGAGAAAGCATGAACCTATTTTAAACACATCTTCACACAATGAAGTTAACGTTTAAATTTAAGCCGGGCTGTGTCGTGCCTAAATGTTTCGGGCAGACCGGGTCGGAATCACGGCCCCGTTGTAAACGCTAATACACATATAAAACGATCATTTCCTCTTTTCTTTGACTTTGCTCCGCTTCTATTGTTTTTTTTCCTTTTGATGTATAGAATATTCCCCGCTATCTCGTAGCTCTACCTATATATATTTATTGCTTCATTGTCATTACTATATTTTACAGAGAACTTCTGCATTAAATGTTCTAGAACACCTACTAATTAACTCTATTGTCTAGTAACAATAATAATAATTCCATAGCCTGAGTAGGCACAGTTCTATCCTAATTTTCTATTTTTATTTTATTAGAACACATCTACGGCATCGTATAATTAAAATTTTTTAATTAAAAAAAAACACAACTCTAAATTTTTGCCTTTTTAAGTTATTGGAATCAATAACAAACACATGTAAGGCTCATTTTCTTGAATTTTGCCTGTTTTTTTTTGCAAATTAGCTTGAATTTTTTTTTACAAGGCACTTTGGAACTTTTTTAATTATGCTTTTCTAACATATTTTATTCAAATCATCCCTTAACTTTCATATTTGGTTAGCCCTATATTTATTATAAAACTGCATTTTAATGATGTTTGGATTATTTACCACTTGTATAGTCCATTTTCATTTTATTTTAACTGGCCTGAAATACTCTTTATTTCCAATTTCAGTTTTTCGAATCGTCTTTTATATTAACCACAAAACGGAGTTCATTAATTTATAAGTTGAAGGTAATTATAATTTATTGTTTTATTCAGGTCTTAAGGAAATTGAGGAGTGCCTTAAATTAACTATGTCGTTTTACAAAATTTTAAATTGTTGTAATCGGGTCAAAACCTCTTATCTTTACCAATGGCGTATATCTTTGGTGACCCAGTGGTATTTACTATCTTCTTTGTGGCCTCTTTATATTTATCATACATGCAAGGTTAAGATAACATATACATTTGATGACCCCTTCTTTGTCATGTAGTAGGAAACATTTGAAATTTTTTTTTGTATTTCTATTTAAACTTTATCTCAGACTGTTCAGGTTAGACATTTGAAAAGGGTATCAATGCATTTTTAATTCGCGTTTAATAGCTGCCTGAGGAGAGATGGCTGGTATACCAGTTTTAGAAATTTGAAATTTAGCCTTATTGGATTTACTTTACAGATAGCTGGGTAGCTGTGAATAATTTTTATTTATATATATAACCCTTAATAAATTGAACTTCTTTTGTCGGTAAAATAGGGCCTAAAAATTCTAGCGGCCCATTAAACCGTTTGATTTAAAGCATTTTCGTCAAATCCTAGTTGTTGGTCAAGCTTAATTAAATCGAAAATTTGGTAGAATACCAAATTTATAGAATATCTTATAATTTACTGCTATCAAATTGGGAGATATTTAATGTAATATCTGGTTCTTTTATTCTTTAATTAAATGGGGAATTCAAAAACTATATAATCGATTAAGAATTTTTAATTTTTACTCAATATTTTTGGGACTGACTCATAGCACATTTGGAGATATATTTAGAGTTTGCTTCAATCGCATGCTATCCATATCATCTGCTCACCGAAATAACGTCTGCTATTCCTATGTCGTCTGCTTTTAGCTTGTTAAGAATATTTATTCTTGAGTCACGACAGGTTATATATAAATATAAAATTTATAAATAAGTTATGATCTAATTTATTCAAGTGTTTTCATATATTTTTATAAACTCAATAGCATTCCCAACACAATTCTCGAATTCCTTAGCAGATTCTTTTCTAAGTATATCCAAAGGCCTTACCAGTATTAGGTAGTGTTTGTGGTTTGTTTTCTTACCTTAGCACATTTCCAACCTTTTGTTCCTTATTTTTTATCTTTCTCTTGGAATTCTTTTTATTTAGTTTTAAATATGTAAGACCTTACGCTCTCAACACACATCATCATTATAATCATTTTACTTGAATGTGTGATTAATTTGATACATCGCAGGTGTAAAAAGCAATTTTTTTTTCAAGTTTATCATACAAGCGCTTGCCTTAAATTTGTTTGCTTAATTTGAAGCCGTAAACTTAATTTATAAATCCTCACTTAAACTCTAAAAATCATTGTTACGGCGCGTATTTCTAAGTATACAGTTTTCAAAAAGTTTAGCTTGTCTAATTCAAAGACGACCCCGAATCCATTATATTCATTACATCGCTGAATTCTTAATCCTTAACCCCCGTAAAAAGGTATTTCTTTCATCTTTAACATTAAGTAAATTCAAAATTTGTAAAGAGTTGATTTTATTTTTGTAAATTAAATATCTATTTTAAACATGCTTGGGTGCATATTGGTCCATCTTCCAATTCCATATCAAAAACACCATTTATTAATTAGATTTACTCAATTCGGACATTCCTGTAAGTTCTAATAGTAGTAATTTTTATAATTTATTTTTATTCATCTGGTAACAAAATGTACCCTAAACTTTTCCTATGAACACTATGGGAATTAGTAGGTTTATTGAGTGTTTGATTTTGCCAAAGTTTATTAAGGACGCATTTAGAGTTCATTAAGTTTTTTATAATATATTTAAATTATTTTGCTTGAACGCATTTTTATTCGCCAATCTTAACTACTACCATTGAAAATACCTTTTCAGAAATAAAAGTTAGTTACAAACTCTAAACATGCACCCTAAAATCATGTTGCATAGGGCTTTTCGTTGTCACCAGCCTTGCTTTCGACTGCCTTTCGATTAAAAAAAGAGACAATATTCCTATATTCTCTTGAATAGTATTGTTAAAAACACCCAACCATTCACATTACATAACCTTATCTTTTCCCTATGTGCAAAACATCATTTCTAATATATGCGTCGTCCAGAAAAAGTCTATAAATGTCAACACTGACTTACTTGTCGAAATACATTTTACATAACGTAGAAGTCATTTAGTAGTAATGCAATATGGTATTTGTAATTCCATTTTTTTGTGTGAGATTTATGGGTATATCAAGCCTCGATGTCAGAGTTTTTTTTGAAAACATTATGTAAAATCTAGTATCAAAGGTTTTACTTTGTTGACTAATTTATTTGCATTTTGCTTTTTTAACCTGGCGCCCCGTTTCTCAGTCATCGAACAATTTTTATCACACAAAATATAATAATTTATGTTTGGCTCGAAGTCAATTTTTCCCCTCAAAATTGCATTCTCATGCGGCATATCACCTGTGGAAAAATAGATTACCTGTATTACCTTTCCATCTCATAAACATTTACACAACATTTATCACTTTTAAACCTTTTAGATTAATCAGAGTGTTTTATGAATTGTCGAATAACAAGGGCGCGGTTAAAGTTGAGATTTTTTTTGTATTTTTTAAAAACTTTTAGAAAATGTATTATTATTTCAGTAAAATTGGCATTTTTTGTACTAATGCGTTTACATTAAAAATGCATTTTTTGAATATTAAAATTTAAATGTCTTAGGGGTATTAGGGCGTGCTTATTAATTAATGAAAAATTTTAAATTAGTGGTTATATTGGAACATTTTTTAACCGTTAGAATTTCTAAGTCATGTTGAGATAATTAAGAGCTATGGTTTATTTATGGAATAAATTTAATAAAATCTCTTAATATACATAGAGTAATTGATCATATGTAAAAGGATACTTTCAAAATTTTTGAATTTTTCGAAAAAATAAATGATCTCTCTATAAACGCGCCCAAGGATTATGGACAAACGCCCTTAAAACAAATAAAATTTTACTTTCATTATTTCTCTGGCTAAATACATTTCTTAAGCGAAGTGTCTTGAATTTTGGAGTTTTGTTATCAACTGATTCACACCTTATCTCAAATATGATAATGTATTTTTCTAACAATAAACAATAAATTTGAATTTTTTAAAATTATCCAAAGAGTTTAAGGAACAACATTTTATTTTAAATGCACGCCTAATATTTGTGCACGAGAATTTTTTTTTTAATTTTTTACATTACTAGTTTGCCTACGAATCACTAGTTTAAAGTTTTTCATTTGATATACTTATAAAATTATACAAAATATTTTTTAATGTGCCATACCGAATTATCTCAGATATGGATGAAATTTAAGCAATTAATTTTTTTTATTATGCCACGAGGTTTTTTTTGAATTTATTTAAAAAAAAAATTCAACATTATTTTACGTAGTTGTACAACAATATATATTTTACTCTCGGTATATTTATAGTCATTTAGAATCACAATTCGACAATAAGTAAATAAGGGCGCGTTTAGACTTCAATCAAAGTTAGAATACTAAGAGCCTTGTTGAAATGATTTATCAGCTTTGTGTACATAGATTTAGATATAAATTTATCAAGATTTCTATATATACTTAGGGCAGAGCAACTCTTCTCCGAGTGTTAGCAAATACTTTAAAAGAGTAATTGATGATTTTCGATGTAAAAATAACTTAAATTTAAAAATTATAAATTTATATTAAAAAAAATTTTTTTTTTGGGAAACGATTGAAGTCCGAACGCGCCCTAACGTGCAGGCAAATTAGCATTTTTTTGTTAGTACCAAATGTTATAACCCTTTTTAATTAATTCTCTCATCCTACAGGTACTACACGCATCCCTAAACCAGGTGAAATTAACGGTGTCGATTACATTTTCCTAACATTCGACGAATTTTGCCAACTCCAACGGTCCGGTCAACTTATCGAATATGGCGTCTACGAAGGTATTTTATATGATTTTTGCGATAATTTTGAATTTTCGCTCACCTGTAACTTTAATAAGCCACTACCAACAAGGTTAAATTTAGATAAAATATTAACTCCTTTTTAATGGGTGCGTTAAAATTTAGTTATGTTTTAAATAATATTTTGGAAATTCAAATTTTTATTCCAATTTTAGTTTAGGTTGAGTAATAAATTCGGATTAGCAGCTTTTTATAAAAATGCCTTTGGTTACCTATGTCCACAAAGTCTCACAAGGGCTTAATTTAAGCAATATTTTTACTACTACCCGACCTAATTTTCAATCTTTTTTCTTCCGGCAAATTTTCTCTACTATACACAACGGAATATATCATAAGACCAAAAATTTAATTCCATTGAATTTTGTTGATTTTTGCGATGGGAAATATAATTTTACATATATTTTATATTTTTGATTTAAGCGAAAAAATCAATTTTACTCTTGTTTTTAAAAAATACATTATTGATATTTTTATTTGAGTCCTAAGTTTACATAAAGTATCTTGCATTTTTATGTTTTTGAATGTTTATACAAAACGAGAATAGTAATGAAACGAAAAAATATTACTTTGGAATTGGTATAAATATTTTTTGATATTGTTTTGTAAAGTTGGGTAACCTAATAAATTTTTCATTATTTTTTAAAAAATTAACTTACTTTGAACGCTTCTAAATTTTAATTAACCCTTAAAGGGGCAGCATTTCATGTATCCTTTGACAATAAATTGTAATAATTCTTTATCCTTTTAGCCTCCTTTATGCATCCCCTAATGTGACACGAAATTACAAAAACAGAAACAAAAAATTTTGTTCTTTGATGAAACCATTTTATACTATTTTTCATCTGTTTTTTCAATATGTGTATTTTTTTAACATTTTAACATTAAATTTATTATTTTAACAAATACATTCATGAATTTTTTCATAATCCTGTGAAATTATATATAACGATCTTGTTGTTGTTGATACATTCTTTCAGGTAATTTATACGGCACCCCCAGACCCGACTCATCTCTCGATGTCGTAAATAGGGTCAATCTTCAGCCGAGATTTGATCTAGCGGCACCTGATACATTATTAGAGTTACAACTTTCACCCCCTACCGCCACCAAAATACGGGAAGATCGATTATTTGAAACTGATAATGGTCATGCTTTTAATTCAACGGTCCGTCGAGGTCAAATCGGCCTTACTAATACTCAAAATGATTTAGAAAACTCCTCAAAGTTGCAATCAAATGATGATACCGATAACAATGTTGATACACAGACGACATCTAATTTACCATCCCCCACTTTTGACACTATCCTCAAAATCGAAATCCCTGCTCCGCCCAAACCTCACCCGTCAATCAATCATTTGAATGCCACTGACACCTGCCAATCATTCACACCCCAAACAGGTAGGCACAAGTGTCAATCACCGATCAAGTCATTAACGTCGAGTCCCCCACTAAATTCTCGTTATTCACCCAAAGTGGACGAAAAAACTTTTAGCATATGTGTTTCTCCAACGACTCCGACCCTATCTATTAATCCCGTTATAACAACTTCCTTCTTACCACCTTCATTAAAGCAATCAGCAACCCTCTCGGAACCTCACAAAAAGGTTTGAACATATTTGGTTTGAGATTTGTTCTTTTATTCGAGGCAAAATCTATAAAATTATACAATAAAATGTATGTTGAAAGAATTTATTTAAGTATTTGAATAAAAAGAAATATCATATCATGCGTTTTCATTTTTGCTTTTTTTTCTATACAAGACATAGATTTAAATATTTTTGTTATATTTTTAGTAATATAAGGTTGTTGTATATTTTAAATTTGATGTTACATAGTATACTTGTTAAAGCCAAAGCTTTTTTGCTTGGCATATATAATTGGTCATCTTGACAATATATTTACCAAAAAATATAATATCTCTATTTCGTACTCATTATTCAGGCAATTGACCCATCGCTAAATAGCGATAATAATCAAATTAATTATCAAGACAAAGGAACCCTTGAACCTGATAATTTACTTACTGGAAAAAATTTGCCCCGACGTGATACTGCTTCAGCGTCACCCACAGAGTCCGCTGCCGAAACTCTCAATTCCCTTAATTCGTTGAACTCGCTCGATACCTCAGACACTTCACTTTTAGCATCATCCTCTTCGTCTACAAATTGTAAAAAAGAAGGGGACCAAAGTATTTTGCCAACAGATCGAGACACAGCTCTTACATATACAAGTCAAAACGACACAGAAAAGGGTGATCTAAAACAAAACAATTGTGCACAAAAAAATGTTCCTCCAACCCATATTGGTAAACCAGGGGGCAATGTTAGCCCAAACGGCAATTTAAATAGTAATACAAAACAAATATGCCCTTCCTTTTCGGGTGATGATAACCCTAAACTGCCATCCGAAGATTCAAACAATAAATCTTTAGACTCGAGACGGGCCTCATTTCAACGCCAAAATGCTACTTCCACGCTCAGTAACAATTCTTCTATAGATGGCGACCAGTTTGAAACAAAAGCACAACCTGACGAAAAACAACATTTGCAAATACGTCCCCAACAAAGAGCGTCTGCTACTAAAACTCATTATTACAGTGCAGACGAATCTGCTTACGAAGACGGTACAGGCCCTGAAACTGCCTTGATATATCAGCCCCTAACCATAGGGCATCAACCTAATTCATTGTCAAAAATAACCCTAACAACTTTGACCGACGACAATAATAATAATAATTATACAAATGGTTGCAAAAGCTTTTCCCCTCAACATTGGAAGTCGGAAGGTAATTTAGAGCTCCCAAATAAGTTTGATAACGGGACTATAAGTTTCAATAACTCCAATTACTACAGCGGTAGTGAAGAAAATTCTAGCAACAACAAACCTGCTAGTTATTGCAACCTTAATGCCAACAATTCTGATTCTTCTAGTACAGCTATAAAGAACTCACTCGTTCGAATTCGAGACATAAATAACAATTACGATAAAATCTTTGATATCAATCACTCCTCAAATATTGTCACTATGAACGGGTATGCCTCTCTTAAATTTTTTTGTGGAATTTATAATTACATAAATATAAAAAGGATGTGTATTCACAATTAAAAAATATTTTTTTGTAAAATAACATACCTTTTTTGTAATAAAGAATCTTTAAGACCATAATAAACTTTAAATGAAATTTTATTTTGCAGCTACAACGGCGAGAATCAATCGCAAACACGCTATTCAACACTCAAAGCGAACCACTATAAAACGTTTATTGAAAACTCAATAGGTTAAATTATTTTATTAGCACGGGGATTAAATTATACCATAAGTTATCGTTAAAAAGTATAATCTATTATTGACAATAGCTTAAATCAATTCTATTAACGCTTCATACACCAATTATATGCGCGAAAAAAAATAGGAAATAACTATAAAATAACCTATTTTATGCCTGTTTTATATTATATATACGATACTGCTCTCATTTAACTTTTTCCTGATACAAAATTTTCATTTTTATATATTGTCAAACCAAAAACATAGTTGTAAATGCTTTTGTTGTATCCTATTTTAACCAAAATATATTATTACTTAATATTATAGGTTTAAGATTCACTAAAAACCCACAAGATCTTACCAATCCTTGCAGTAGTGCACCTAACTCTAATAACGGATTCTCAACTACCACACTCAACAATGGAGCTGGTAAACTCCTGGGATTTCATCTCACCAAGAGTGACCGTGGCTTTGGGTTCACCATTCTTGGGCACTCGGAGAGAGATCGGGACTTTTTGTTTGTCAATAAAATACTGCCGGGCGGGCCGGCCTCGAAAGATGGCAATTTACTACGAGGCACAATTTATTATTTATTGTTTTTATTAATTTTTGGAGCACGTTCTAAATCATATTTTACAAAAAGTTTTTTTTTCATTCTTTTTTTTCATTTTGTAGAATTAAATATAAAATACAATCAACTTAGCTTATAACTCAATATTTAACTGTATTGATTAAAACCTATGATAAATAATATATTCGTAATAACTCTATTATACATCCCTAAATATTAAAACGACGTTTTGTCGTAAATATATGACTTTGAACGTTTCTATTGGCCACCTTTTTCTCTCTTTCGAATTACGATGGCTTATTTTTTAAAACCAAATCGATAAATTGTTAACTTTTAATTAAATAAATTTATTATTTGCAACTATTTACTATATTAAATATATTTTATCTTTCAAAAAATGGTTTTTGAAAAAAACTTTTTTTTGTAGCCATTTGTAATCAAAATATGTGTCTAGACTTTTTATCTCTTATTGATACTTAATTTTTCCGAATTAAGGATTTCATAATATTGAAAATGATATTAATCTCATTTTCAATACATATATGTCATTTTGAATATTTACTATTTGTTTATTATGTTATTATTATTAATTTCGTTGTTAATGTTATATCTAGGTGATATCTTAGTTTACGTTAATACGATATGCGTTCTCGGGTACTCCCACAACGATATTCTCCAACTGCTCAAAACGGTCCCGGCCGGGGAAACAATACAAATTATTGTTTGCCGGGGTAGCGGTTATAACGAATCCTTTTTCCAAACTCGACTTCAGCTCGAGCTAGCTCAAAAACAATTTTTGGAACACGTTACAGCCACCAAAAGTAACGAAAAAATTAATCTAACTTCGAAGCATTTGGATAATATTAATAATCATCATCATACATTGGCAAACGGACAAATAATTAATTCTCAACGCGCCGCAAAACAACACGAATTTTCATCAAAAACTCTACCCCATAAGTTTAAACTCAACCCTTCAACTTCGACTCATCAACGTAAGAGTGCTAAACAAGTACCAAACGGTCATCCCAAGCATCACGTACCTCTAAAAAATTCCAAATCAAATCCTATGGAGTGCCAGGAGAATGGTTATGAAAGTAATGCCAGCAAACCAGGTGTAACGCAGCGGCCTCAACGAAAAGGCGTTTTTGGTCTCGTTACATTGCCCATATACGAAGACCTCAAAAAATTACGGATATTTGGTAATATTCCCAACCCTAATTCGACTAACTCGGCTACAACTAATAATTCAAATTTAGGTAGTTCAATAAGAACCGTTACTGACACCAAAGAAAACCCACAATTTTGCCAAAATTCAATATTAAATCAATCTGTAAGTGTTAGAAGGAATAGTGACGATAATTACGCTGATCGCAGAAATAATTATGCGAATAGCAATTCTAACACGACTTCCCTTAACTCACATACGCCGTTGAAATTGAGTAAATCTAACGGATACTTGCAGTCGAAAGTGCATCAACAAGATACAGCGAACTCTCGACAAAACGTATCTTCAAACTGGAACTACTCCCACGATAGCATTAAAATGAATGGTCACGTTATATTTAATGATCTAAAAGGTAGTAGCTATGAACAACTTAATAGTTTTTTGATTTAATTAAAAAATATTTATTGTAATTATCAAAATTAATTTTTAATTTAAACAAATTAAAAAAATTTTTTTTTGAAATTTTTGTTACGCAAATTTTTTTTTGAAATTTTTGTTACGCAGCTGAACAATATCGACTGAAACAATTATAATTTTTACAATAAACTCTTTAATCTGGTTATATTTTTAATTAAGTTTAGTAAATTAGTCATAATATAATGAACAAAAATTGAAATGTTTGGTAATTATAAAAAGAAGTTTTGTTTAAAATAAAGGAGTTACATTTCCTAAAAGTGTCAATTTATTTTATTAACTTATTTGAATTAATTTTATAGATTATTTCTCGATATTAACATTTATCACCGCTAAATTTATAATATTTCTAATAAATTTCATAGTTTTAACATGTTTTTGATTTAAATTTTTTTGTTCCGTTTTAGGTGATATTCGAAACGTAAATGGATATGCGAATGGTCATTTGCCCTACTATGGCGATTCGCAGAGAAAAGCAAGCCCACAAATTATAAATTGCTCCATATCGCGTAAATCGTTGAAGGAAGGTTTTGGTTTTATCATCCTTTCCTCAATGGATGGAAAATCTGGCTCTTTCATAAGTATTTGACACACTAATCAAAATTTTTTATATTATTATTCAATATACTCTAATAAGTGTAAGCAAAAATATACAAAATTGAAAACTAAAAATTAAAGATTTTTTGGTAACATTTAGTTACCTTTAATATAATAATATTTTTATTTTTGAATGTGTATTTTATTGCTATTTATTTTATTAACTGTATATTAAATAAAAATTTTATTTCGTATATATTTTAATCATAATGTTCAATATAATGAATTTTTTGTGTCTTTGGAGTGATAAAAAAAATTATTATTAAATAATAAATATTTTATAGGATTTTATAGCATTTTTCATATTTTTTAAAAATTTTTGTAATATTTTTAATTTTTTTCCCTTTTTGCTACAATATACGCAGCCTCTGATGATTCTTGCTTAGTTGCTGGGCATTTTTTTTATTTAAAATAAAAAAAAGCCTAATAATTACTAATATTACCTATTCCCTAATTTTTATAACAAAAGTAGATATACAATTTTACAAAGTTATTTCTATAACACATTACTTTTTTACTTCAGTATGTTTTAAAAAAGTATAAATTATGAATTTATGCTTATTTAAAAACGGTAGTTAATTAAAAAAATTTTGATATTGATTTAAATGTTTTGCAAATTACCAAAACTATTCACAGAAGGTTTGTTTTTTACTCAGTATTAGAATAATTCTCTGATCGTGGTTTTTGTGACCTTGTGATGTAACCTCCGTGATTATTAGTTTTTAATTTAATTATTTGACAGATAAAATTATTGCCGGTAGTCCGGCCCAGCGATGTCCTCAGCTCCGAATCGGTCAAAAAATTCTTGCAATTAATGGGATAGATGTAAGGAGTCGGTATGGTTCCTCGCCCAAAATAAATACGAAAAACCATACCACCGAGTCTGATTTACCTGGTAAATATATAAATATTTGTAAGCTCAATATTTAGAATTATTAAGATATATATTGTTTTGATATACAGGTCTACAATAATTAATGCGTGGAAAAAATACACTGGGGTGAAATGATCTCTAATATGGCCTTACCTCAAATATATTTTCTGTTTTCCGAAGTTTCTTTCGCCTTTGCCTATTTCTTAAGTATATATCGGAAAAATAGCCATGTCCAAATTGAAAATTTTTGCGATTTTGATAATAACCCAAATTGAAATAAATCAAGAATATTTTTTGCATATTAAAATCACATGTAACTAAATATTTTTACGTGAAATAGAATTTTTAATTATACAAGCTCTTACATTAACATTTAGGTAATACATAATATGACCTCAAATTAAATAGGAAACGACATGTAATCGATTTTAAGTAAATCAATTGTTTATAATTTATATAGCTGTTTTAAATATAAAAACAATTTTTTTTATTTTTTAATTTTAAATCTTATAGCTGGCTTACAAAGTTTAATACGAAAAAGCGGTAAACGGAATTGAAAATTTCATTTCAGGTATCTCTAAAGTTAGCTCATAAATTTTGAAAATTTGTTGACCTGTGTTATTTTACATACTACTATTTACAGAAGGTCACTTCACGCATCAACAAATCGTCGAACTTATCAAACGCTCTGGGCTTAGTCTTCAACTACGATTACAGGATTTGCCAAATTCTCCTCCACCTATGGCAAATAGAAAGCTAAAGCAAGAGTCAAGTTAAAAAAAATATTTTTCCTTTTTTTTTTAATTATATTTTGTTTTGTACATTTTTATAACTTTGATTTTTTTCTAACTTATTAGTTTTTTTGATTAGCAATCACCTTTTAACCCAATGATCGAAATTTATTCAAATTTATAATTTCACCTATCGATTTGTTTCAATATATTTAAATTATTATTTTTTTATATATTGAAAACACCTATATAAAAGGTGCGGAGGAATTGAATGGCTCTTACGATGTACAAAAATCATTTAACGAGTTCGCTTCACAAATTAAAGTAGAATGTTTTTTCATATATATTTATATGGTACTCAATGAATTTGTCACATTGTCATGCAAAAAAATATTTTTTTGTGAACTTGAAAAATAGTGTTTCCCTTAAATTTTGTTTGAATAAAATATTAAATTCTATTTATTATCATCGTATTTACATCTAGGCGATATTTTCCACTTTCCTGCATATTTTTGTTAATTTAAACGCCTCCAAATAAATTTGGTGTATAAATTACAGCTTGAGAATCTTTTTTTTTTAAATGTTAGAAACAATCGACTTTCAAAGATTCCTCTAGCGTTGCCCCATTTTTAACTTCCACTCAATTGGAATCACCACACATGTTGCAAAATGGATATTTGAAACAACAGCAGAATATGCAGCCCTTTACAAAGATGAATGGAAACATTGTCGGCAATACCATAAAGGTTTTATTTGTTGAAGCATAGATTTTTTCAAATAAAAACTTTTGTTTCAATCCATCATTAGGTTATTTATACAAATCTTATAAATTTTGGATAGGTTTTAAAACAACGCTGATTTTAAAAATTTTATTTTTTGACTTGAATTTTTTGTACAGGTTTTGTAATTTTAATATATTTTTATTTGCATTATAGTTTTAATATGTGTTTAGTTGGATTGAAAACATTAATAGCTTTATGTTAGGGGACAAAAATGTCAAATAAGGACTAACATTATTTTGATGCAAATTATACATTTGATGCTTGCTAATAGTTATACATAAAAATGTTAAAAACGAATACATTTTTTTTTATAAGGAAATTCACGTTTAAACTCTCCGCTTAAGATAAGAAATAAATACACAAAGGTTTTATGGTTAAAAATTGTGCATTTTTAATAGTTTTTTTTTGTTAAATTTCCTTTAGCGAACCGTTGATGACGAAAAACAGCCTCAAATCCTGAGCATTGAGCTATACAAAGGTACACGTGGATTCGGGTTTAGTATCCGGGGCGGTTCCGAATTCCAAAGCATGCCACTATACGTTTATGGTATAGCGGAAGATGGACCAGCCCATAAAGATGGCCGACTTCGGGTAATTTGTTACTTGTTTTCTTTTCTCCAACTTTTTAGGTTTGTTATTTGAAATACTTCGGGGTGATTTTTCTTTTTGATCTTCTTAATTAAAAATAATGAATTGTATTTTTGGAATTTTTATTGTTTGGGCTACACCTTTTTTGCTTTTCAATCGTTCGTTATTTGTTTAAATGTAATTATTTCTATTGAATTATAATTATTAAATGTCTTAATATAATTATTTTTAGCACCAATGTATTAAACACATACTTTTATATTTTAGAGACTTAAGACAGCTACTGGCAGATATTACAAAATCAAATAATTAAAATTATTTCAACATAAATAATAAATAAAATTCATTTTTCATTTGTTCATAAGGTTGGCGACGAAATTCTCGAAATAAATGGAAAACCCACGGCCGGTATGTCCCATTCCGAAGCTCTCGACGTGATCAAAAGCTGGGAACACCTCGTGAGACTTGCAATTAAAAGATGGTCCACCCCTAAGCCAAACATGGCCGTCAATGGTCATTCAATCGAGATGAATAACAATGTAAATGATAGTTACAATTCGACAAAATTTAGTCATTACTATTCGCCCAATGATTATGCATCATGCAACGGGAATGCTAATTATTCTAATTATAATGAAGTAACTTCTTCAAAATTGATTAATCACAACAACGGGCCAAACATAACCTACAAGAAAACTAACAATTTGACACAAACTCCTGCCAGTGCTGTATATTACGATGGTTATTCAACCAAATTTTACCCTTCCCCAAAATATGGCCAGGAAGAAAATGATGTTTTTGGCATCTCAAATAATGATTATTTCAATATTAATCATAAAAACACTAATAATAATGGCACTTATAATTATAAGGCTGCAAATTCAGCCCAAAATGGGCTTTTGCTAAACGGATCCTCTGACCCTCCTCCTAGCTTTAGTTATTTAAATGGTTATTGAAAAATAATATTATAGATACAAAAATTGATCGTTGGGTTATATTTATAAACTTCAATTTTTAGTGGTCGAACATTAGCAGGCAGCGCTGATTTATTTTACAACATATTTATAGGAAATATATATTAATTTGTTAAAAATATTTTTTTATGAACATTTCTAAAAACTATGCCGTTACTCTTAATATTTATTTTTTATCACAAATTTACATGTTTTTTTTTAATTTTTATATAAGGTACAGTTAAATATAAGCATTTATATTTTATAACCAAAGGTTTTGTCAATTATAGGTTTCTTTATAAAAAGTTTATGTAATTATTACATTCCCCTCTTTTTAATTAAAATCTCATATTTAATCCTTTCTAATTTTTTTATTCAACAATTCCGAGGATTAATTCCTATTTATATTATAAATGAACTAAGTATTTTTTTATTGTATTATTTACATTCCTTTTTTCGTTTATATTTATTTTTTATATACCGCGTATATTTTCAATTTACGAAATTTATGAGAAAATATTTTTTTTATATTTTCAAAATAAAGTTGCTACATTAATTTTGAAATGTTTGTTTGCTTGTGTATATGAGGGTTGGATATTCGGAAACATTTTTTAAGCTTGATTGTATATATATAGTTAGTTCAAAAACTGAATACACGCTATTAGATAATCCCTCCTCTAAGGTATGTGATAAGATGAGAGTTCAAAGTTGGCCGTGATTTTTTGGCCCGGATGCCCGACATATTTTTTGACTGCCCGGCTCTATTTGTTTTTATTACAGCCCGGCCCAAATTCACAAGTCCGGTTTGGCCCTTAAGTTTTGAATTACGAGCTAAAAAATTTTTGTTTCAAAATATTAAATAAAATACACAGCGAAGTAATATTTTTCATTGTGGGATAACACATGTGTTTTCACTCCATTCTCCTAATCCGTTGAGACGAATTATATTGAACATTAACCTTTTTCGTGGAAGGTCGGAAAATTCCATTTAGCTTACAAGGCCGTCAAAATTAAACCCTAAAAATATTTATGGTCCTGAATCCGCCCAAAAAGCGAGCTTTATTTTGTTCAAGCCCAGACACCTTATATTCAAGATGAGCTTTTTTATTTTAATTGAAGAGTCGCGCATTCACGCTCAGTCCGTGCCATAGGGCTCGCCCCCTAACAATTTGTTTCAAAGAGCGAAAAGTTAAGAATTTTTGCTATATATATTTTGATATAAAACTTTTTGTCTACTAAAATTGGCCAGATGCCCCAAGCATTACTTGTACTACCCTTCTGGACATACCTGCCCTGCGCTCATTTTATAAAATTTTAAAAACATTTTGAATGCTTACTACATCCAATTACAAAATTTAATGTAGGAAATGGAGTTCTTTCTCTTTTTTAGAAGTCATAAACAATACGACATGTATCACCAACACGTATTTTAACTTTTTTTTGGAAAGGTCACGTGCAAAGAGTTTTTATTTTGGTAAAATTTTTAAAAATTTTATTTTTTCACAATTTTTTATTTCAGAAAAAGCATTTTGCATATACTAAATTTGGCAACTATTTACAAATTTGCGTTTTATTACAAAACAAAATTATGAAAATTTTACGAAAATAAAAATTTACTTTGCACGTGCCCGTAGAGGACTTTGAGCTTTGTGATAACCTATCGGATACATTTACTAATTAGATATATTGACTCATACAAGTGTAATGTTGAGTGTATCGATTATTGTCAGCTCTTTTAGCATAGGTTAACAAATATTTGAGATTTTTATGCTAATTACAGAGATCAAACCTGCCATTTTAAGGATTTCGAATTAAAAAAATATTGAAAAAAATTATACCTGTATTTAAAACAGTTAAAATTCCAAACCTCTATTAATATATCAAAAACACCCTAAAATACTATAAGCAACAGAGCAGTAGATTTAAAAAAAGGAAGAAATGTAATCTCATGCATTTTTGTTTAATGCTAAAATATAGGAAATTTTTTTTATACGTCGTGGCCTTTCATATAAATGTGATAACCATGGATAAGATTATTATTTCCCGTTCATAAAATCACATTCGCATTGTTGCAATATATTGGCATGGCAATCAATTTCAATTGAAATGTGTGGCGTGGATTAAAAGAGATTTTAGATTGAATAAAACAATTTTTACCTTTCAGGTAACCTAAATCCAAAATACAAAACAATGGTAAACCGTGCTCTTTGTTCTACAAAATATTAATCTCACAAAAATTTTAAAGCTCGCTGTGACATTGTTTGAAATTATCTATCACCTCATATTTAGAAACTAGGTCCCTTTTTTAAATTTCATTTTAGGTTACTCTCGCACAACCATCTTTTATTTGTAAAGGTGGATGGACTAAGCTTTTGAATTATTGTAAAATTTATTTAAAAATTGTCATTTTTTAAAAACGCGTCCTTTGCGCCCTAAATATCCCTGATCTTTTGTTCTTTACGCATGATAAGGGAAAAATTGCAATAATCTCAAAGTAGAGGCAAACTGACTGATTTTTATGAAAAGCCAATTGCAAAATCCACGATGTTTTTTATCGAAAAAAGATATTTTTTTCTTTCAAACACAACATTTTTGTTATTTTTTTTTATTATATCTGTAACATCGTAATTGTATGTTTAAAGTTTTTTTTTAATAATTATAATATCTACCTTGTTGACCCATTCTAGTCTTACGATTTTTTTAAACGGGTCTCCCAATTAAAGGGGCCCATAGAAATTATTCGAATAAATATTATGGCATTGAGGGTGCACTTAATCCTGTTGCGCACAAGTTCCTTGCCCCATAATACCAGTCAATTTCTACATTGCTAATCTTGTCATTTTTAGTTAAAATTAGCCTTTGGTAGAGACAGAAGGGGGGGGGGGGATGTGAAAAAGGCTTATTTTTGCCATAACCTGTCTAATATTCGAGTTCTCTAAAAGTTTTAAAACTAAAACGATATTAGAGTATTTAAGAAAGCAAAATTTGCTTTTGAGAAGTCTAACCTACATGAAAAATACCCTAACTATTCTGACCGCCCTTGGTTATTAATCCAAAACACCTGTCACGTAAAATTAGTTTTTAGATTAACCAAAATGAGATTATGTAATATTAAACTTACAAAGTAAAAGAAAACATGGAATTTTGGTCTCAGCCACTACTCCTATATTATATAATCGACCTTCATATACATATATTTTAAATCCTCTTTCTATAATCCGGTCTGAAGGATCTGCTAATAAACTTGGCTATTTTATTACAATTTTTTATAGGAACAAAAACAATGTTGTAGTGTGTTAGTAACGAACCATAATAATTAAAGGATCATATTTATGTATATATGTGGCATATGAACACAGTATATACCTGATGATTTTGGAGGTAAAAAGGATTAAAAATACCTTGTTTTTTTTTGTCATAGCATTTGATTTAAAATCGCGTATAAATTGCCAATTTTCCATCATGTGGCAAATTTATGATGAATAAAAAATTTTCCATCTCTCCTTAAAATCTTTTGAAATGTGCATTTATCAAAGGGCCCCCTTCCCGCTTTACATAAATGAAAATTACATTTTAAACATAATTATATATTCTTTGTAATACAAACATATGCATTTATCTTCTGTATGGTAATGCCAGGTAAAAATCATTTCGTAAATACTTAAAAACTTATTTAAACCTTTTAAAGTATGTTTTGTTTCCATTTCAAATATATGTACTAAGCGGCACAAGGTATTCTGTAAAAAAAATTTCAAAATAATTTAAAAAACCAGATTTTAAAGCTTCCTCCTAAATTACAATGAAATTATTATACCTGAAATATTTCGCTAAGCTACTGCTAATAACTGCGACCTTAAAATTGTCTCGTCTACAAATTAACATCGAAAAATTCATTGAAGGATCAAACAGCTCCCAGGTTTAATTTTAACTTAGGCATCCTTAAAAGTAGATCTCTTAATTTTCCAATCTAAGAATGCCTTAATTCAACATTATCCCTGCTAGTTAGTTTTGTCAATTTCGTATTAGTATATCGTTATAATCATTTTTTAAACTACAAAGAAGATTTGGAGACATTAAAAACGTTTTGGTATACCTAATTTTACCGCGCTCTTTGTCAGATAAATTATCAAAATTCTTAAATAAGTTCAACTTAAATCTCTTTTAAAGTACAATCAATAAAGTTGAATTTCCCAAATCTCCCATCAATCCTGAAGGTCCATTCCAGACAAAAGCCAGTATTTAGTTGTAAACTACATAAAATTTCATAAATCGCCGATCAATTTCATTTTACTGTCTAAATCTTAATTCAACTTTTTTTTGGCGGAGCAAATTCAGAATAAAAAACCTTAAGTTAGAACTGGAATTCGGTCTAAATGTTTGTTCGTTAATTTATTTTCGTAATGGCACTTAATGATTTCACTGTTAGTAAAAAAAAATGCATTTTTCACCGAATGTTGAAATAAAAAATATATGTCAGTGATTTCAAGAGTGTCATTCCGAACATATTTACACCTTGTTTAGAACAGCTCCTAATTTTCTTCAAACCACACTAATTTCTCCAGGTAAATCTATATTATTTATTAATATGAACAAACCAAAAATGTTTTCCTATTTATTCATTCGTTATTCAATAAAATACAGCAAAGATTCGTAAATTATGAGCTTAGAATAATGAGCTCACATATTTTGAGAGGAAAATTCAATTAAACTGGGCACTCTTTAATTTTTTTCAGTTGGCTATATTTCAAAATATCTGAAAAAAATCAAATCGTTCTTTGTAAAATTGGCCAAAAATTCGATTTTGACGAAAGACTTCGTGTGAGCTCACCTCAGCAACGCAAAAAACAAACATATAAGTTTGAGCTCTGTGACCATTTTACTAAGGCTAAAAAAAATTTTTTGGGCAAGTATGCAATTTCTTGGTAAATGACAATTTAAATAAAAAGCAATAAAATGTTTCTTAAATTGGAACAAGATTTCAAGAGGGCCGGTTCTTCTTTTGAAGCAATGTAAGCAATGCTTTGGAGACAAAAGGCAATTTTTAGTATGTTTTGATATTTTTTAAATTCATTTGTTAGACCATGTATTTAGGCCCGTTAGGCGGACAGTCGCCGATATGACCATATTCTACAAGTGGCCTATTTAATGCCTTATGTATATTTTGACTCACAAGCAAAATACAAATGTCTTTTTGGTATGATACTCAGGCCCTAATCACCAACTTTAACCTAGCTCAAACGTTATAGTAACTTTAACCTTATACTACCATAACTTAATCTCAAACTAACCCAAAACTCATAGGTAGGTGCAGAATGACTAAAAATGTTAGGTTAGTAGTGATAGACTTAAGAAGCTCGCCAGCTATACATACTTTTTACCCTATATGCTGCTGGTGAATCCCGGTAGAGCCAGAGCTTATAGGATTTCATCAACTTCACAGATATTAAAATTAAAATTTTTTATAATATTTTAGTCTCAATATTTTTCCCCTAAAACAAGGCCCCCTCAAAAAATCTTCTCGCTACGGTCCTGAGTTGGTGCTTCCCATTAATGTAAATAATTGATAGGTTCACCATAAGCTGTGTCCTTTAAAATTTGTATAAAAAACTGAACACTATGAATTGTTAATCCATTGTGTTTGATTATTTTTATACAAAATTTTATTATAAGTACAATCCATGGAGCCAAAATAATCCTAGAATTGTACTTGCAAACCACTTAATATTCAGCGTAGGATCTCTTTTTTAGGCATTATTCTTATAGACTATTGCCAAAGCCAATCAGCTGATTCAAGGTAAAAGTTTTTCATTCATTTTTACAAAGGATTAAACACTGTTTCGGCCGGAAATTGAATATAGGCTTGGGAGATTATTTGGCAAGCTATAAATTTTGCTTTAAGATTATATCAATTAAATACCAAATTAATACTCTTAATAATAAAAATTTGCTTTTATCCTTATAAACAATATTAAATTTATTAAGATCTTTTAATTTAAATTGTTATATCGTATAATTGAGCAAACACAATTAACGAGCTAATAATATATGGGTATACAAGAGTTTTAATTGCCCTTGTAATTTTCATCTAAGAAGGACTCGTACATAAATTTAACTGCGAAAATAACAAAGAAACATATCGACAAACGAAAAATAATAATCGTTTATAAAACAAGTCAACTAATTTTTGAGAGTTATGAGCTAACTACGAGAATCGAACCTGCCAGCTTAGGAGTTTTCAAATTTTACCGTTTTTTCTAATCAAACTTAGTTAGTCAGCTATAAACATTGAAAATTTTACAAAAAATGGCAAAAAAACAAAAAATTCAAAAATAAAAATGAATTAAATTTTTTTTGGCATGTTTACAACAGCTAAACTCTTAAATTCAAACTTTAAATAAAACTTTTATTAAAAACAGATAATTTATCGTGTCGTATTTAAGCTTATTTTGTATTATCTTAATGCTGATGTAAAAGCTTGATATACTAAACAATTTTATTTCTCATGATAAATAAAAGTTACAAGGGAATTTTATATAAAAAAAAAGATTCTAAAATTTTTCTTTATAGGTTATTCTCTGTCAATTTGGTCAAAAAAGGCCATTTTTTCGAATGTAAGGAGCCGAAGCTGAAAGAAACTAAGAAAAAAATATACATATGAGATAAGGCCATCATGGGGATATATCCTTTTGTTTTCATCTAATTTACTTCTAAGCTATCGATATTTGTTGACCTGTGTAATAAAGTAATATCCTCATAAACATTACATGTGTTCCCTTAATTCTACAGGTTCCTTGATTGAAGAACGGGCAAACCCGAAATTTTGTAGTTGTAATAACCTACGTATACACAGGCTATTCAAGGTGTATCTTGACACGTGAATTTGGCAAATTTCATGGTCCCGATAATTGACAGATTAGCAACTTTGTTTGGCTATTTGAAAGTTTATTACATAATCTACCTAATATTTGCTGGTTCAGGAGATAAAGAATACCATACAAACCTGTATAAGAGCAATAACTTACCTACTTAATATAATTGTTTTATTTTAATTAGGGGAGACCGGGGCGAAATGAACATATTTTTGCAAAATTGTTGCTGCTGACACATTTTTAATCCAAAAGAAAAAATTAATGGCTCATTTTATAGATAATTCATTATATTTTATAAAATAATTTGTTTAATCAAAAAATATAAATCTGTTAAAAGATATTGAACAATGTATAAATCCACTAGTATTAACCATTTCGCCCCATATACGGCGTAAAATGAAACACCCATGGGGCAAAATGAAAGTGTGTGAAATTTATTAAATTTACAGCTTTAATTTCAAATAAACCTTAAATATTGAAAAATAAATAGAGATTTAGATCATTTTATTAATAATTATATCATAATCAATTACCAGTGGCCCCAAAATCCCAACATCAAGGGGTTGAAGTCTATGTGAACAATGAGATGGTAGTGTGACCACTTTAATCCCGTTATCTTTAAAAAAGTCACTGCTTTTATGGATATATGAGATACATGGTTATCCAAAATCATAACTGCCTTTATTTAAAATATGATAATTCAATTTACTGGATCCTCAGTAATATATTTTACAAAATGTTGTTCATTTCGCCCCGCATTGAGTAGTGTTTGCAAAATCAATAATGTTCAAATAATATTAAGTTTTAAGTTAAAAATGTATTATATTCTTACAACGAAGTGTTTTTTTAATCTTTTGATTATAATAATTTTTTCGAGGTAACATTTTATTTAAAATAAAGCATAATTATTGTTGCTTAAAACATAAATTAGAAATAGCATTTTTTCTTTAATTGAAATTTTCTAATTTTTTTAAATGGATGTATTTGTAAAAAATATAATAAATTGATAGCTAGTTTAAAAAATCTACAACATATATAAAATTTATATATATTAAATAATTTTTGGCAGAGATATATCCATTAATCATTTCACCCCACCAATCATTTCGCCCCGGTCTCTACTATATTTATTTTGCAAAAATAACAAAAATTGGCAATTTTTATTAAAAAAGGATTTTAAAATTCGTGTCACAATTTTGAAAAACCGACCCGTTATAATTTTAGTATAACCGGCAAATTGCCTTGCATAATATCTGGCCACAAACCAACAGCACTGGGGAGGTGTGCGTTTCGATGAAATTCTAAGGTGCAAAAATGTTATGTATCATCAAAATTTTGAAATATTTTTAATTAACTAAATATCGGATACAATTAGCTAATATAAAATACTTTTTGATTTTTAATGGTTGCATGTTTGGTGATATGTTATGTTTTTATAATGTTTTTCCGAGTATGACAATTTTGGTTAAAAATCTAACCTCATCTAAAAAAAATTACAATAGTTTTAATATTCCATCAGACAAAAAATGAATAAATTGGTTTTTATTTCATATATATCATATTATTTTTATTTTTTTACATTTTAACTAAATTTGAAATATAAAATATTTCACATTAAAACAGCAGAGCTTTTTTTTATAGAATATTACAGATTTATTGGTATATTCCCATATGAAAAAGGCTTTGTTTTTTTAAAGTGCCATCCCCCGCTCCATGTATTTTTCTTAAAAATAATTTTTTTTAAGAGTTATGATAAATGGATAAAATAGTTTAAAATACATAAGCAGTTGCAAATGTGAAAATATAGTGAGCATACTACAGAAACAAACGCTCAGATTTGAGCCATCCCCTACATCCAAAACATGCAAACTTGTGTTAAATAATAATTTCTGCCGTTTTTTTAAATTTAAATATAATTAAAAGTTATTAATAAATGGCTGTGGTAGAATCAAAAAATAGTACTGCGGTCATGAAATTACCATTTGTTAGATTTTTTTATTTTTTTTTAATATCAAGATAAAGGTCTCTACTCGACCCGGATATATCGGCTTGAACAGGCTGGTGAAAAATTTATATACTTATTTATAAAAAATTAATTTAGTTTGGGCTTGAGATCTCATTCATTGCCCTATATTTTATACTACTTTTAAAATTTATTATCACAAGGGATATCTTCAACACAATTTATTAAATTTATAATTAATTATAGCATGCATTGTAATTCCTGAGTTCTATGTAATATCTGCCCTAAATAAGATTAAGAACATTTAAGGTAGTGGGATTAGAGTTTTATGCCCTGATAGCTGATATCTAGTTTTGTCTAATTTAAAAAATGAGACCTAGCCAGGTATGCGCCATTGGCAGCGCCTGCTCTCACGCTGCGCCCTAATTTGTTTTTTGATTCGAATGAACTAAGTCAATAATATATCTTATTATATTCCATTGGTATGCATCTCAATTTACCATTACAAGTTATTTTGTATTATTTTAACTGCAATCCTCTAAAAAAATTATTGATTTTTCTCCCAAATTATTTGTCACGATTTTTGTGTGGCCGCTGCGAGCATGCTTAACCGAGTTTCTCCGTCTCTAATAATAAATATTTGAGGGAATATAGAAATAAATAAAATATTCTTAAAAAACGTTTAATAAAACCAAATATCCCGAAAATAAAAATTTTACATATAAATAGATGCATTATAGATTTTATTTGTTTAAATAACATAATAACGCTTTTTTTTATATGGCAAGACAAAGGACGTTATTTATTAGAAAAATGTTTAATAAATTTTTTTGGGGGGATAGAGACACTTTGAAATAATATCAATAACAAAAAATAAATAATTACAAGGACAATTTTAACCCTATACTATAATATTCCCACAAAATTTTTAAATATTAAATGTTAATTACTGTGTTATATAATTTTTATTTTAACATAATGGCATTTTTGAAATGGGCATAAAACTCAGCTGTCAATAAACATTTAATTAAACGGCTCCATGTGGAGAAAAATTCAAAAAGTTAGCTTTATTTCTCGCTCAGTTACCAAAATGTCTTATGGTATAATCCTATATTCTTTTTATGACTATTGGCAAAACAATTTTTTAAAAATCTTTTTTGATTACTTTTTATATATTTCAGAATAGTTTTTGCATCTTCAATTGGTGCTTGATTTAAATTTTTTTTATAAATTAGATTTTGGTAACTTATCAATAGGATTGAATAAGAGCATACCTGCTGCTTTTAGGCTGCCTAATGTTGATCTTGTAAAGGAAGAAATATATACTAAAGATATTGAACCAAAAACAAGCTATTTTAAAAAAAATAGTCCTTATTGGTATTTAAGAGAAATAAAGAGGCTTATAGCAACCAAACAAGTGAATATTTAATAACATATTAGAAATAAAATAGTTTTGATAGTTTTTTAATATAATATTTATTTAGGTTGATGAAGCATTAAATGTTTTTGAAAATCAAATGCTGGCAGATGGATTACCTGCCATGCATTTGGTTAAGTTTTACTTAACCCATATTTATGAAGATATAATTAATGCCCTTGCTCATAATGGAGAGATTGATAAAGCTTTTGAGCTTTTTAAAAAAGTATAAATTATATATGTAATGTACAAATATTAGATGAAAGACTATGGCTTAACACTTGATGATTCAATTTATACTAGTTTAATAACTGCCTGTTCAGAGACTCCAGATAAAACTATAGGGTTAGAAAAACTAAATTATGTTAGGACAATTATGATGGAAAAGGTAACATATTATATAATTGTTGGGTATATTATTAATATCATAAAAACACCTGTCTAATTTTTGCAGCCTATAATATTTTGCATAATAAAATAAATATAATTGTTTATATAAAATATCTTAGTTTACATTTTTTTTTACTTAGCAAATTCCCTTGAATAAATTTATTTACAATGCATTGATTATGGCCTACGGGAGATGTGGTGATCTTGTGGAAGCATTTACCTTATTTGAAATTATGAAAAATGGAGTTTTCTCAGCCAAATTATTGCCATATAAGACTCTCTATCCAAAATGCCATATTGGACGTGATACTTATATTCAACTATTTTCCACCTGTTTGTCTGATTGTAAAAATGGATTTCTTCTTTTTTTAAAAGTTTTTTTTGATTATTAATTGAACTTCACATAAAAACTTTTATTTAATTTTCTATTATATGAAGCAAACATTTGTTTTATATAACAATTTAAAAAGTTTATTGTTTTTTCTTTTACACAATAAATACATATAGTTTTTTGAAGCTTTTTTTTAACTATTATGTAGCTATTTTACTTTTTTCATATGTTATTGCAATTTACAGAGGTTTGGATTAAAAATGGTGGCCAAAATTAAAAAATTACCAGCAGTTGATTCATGAAATAACATATTTATTATACATTAAAAGTATGAATTTGTTAGAAAACAATGAATTTTTTGTAAAATAGTCGTTTATCATAATTAATATCTATATCTCGCCTATGACTATATTATTTTACCAATCAAAAATTAATGTACTCCTTAAAAAGATGTTGCATAATTTGTTGATGACTTTTAATCCAAATGTATAATGAATCACAAAATTTATTATTGATATTTTTCTTACAAGGTTTGGCACGATATGACAATTAACATGGACAAAAAACCCACTTTGCAGCACTATAATCTCTTATTGCGCTCTGTGCGGGACTGTGAAATCGGTGACATCAATTTACTCGCTAACGCAAGTCTTAAACACTTATCTAGTTAGCTTATTTTAATGATCAAGCATTTTTGTCGTTTTTTGAATTGTACATAAATTGTTCTTATGTATTGGGATTATTAAGTTTTTTTATGTTTATGGATTAAAATAAAGTTATGTCGGCTTTGTACCTTAACCGCCCTTTGACCTTTAACTTTTTTGGTCAGGGAAAAATTGAAGTTTGCTGAGTATTAACGAAAAAGAGTTAGGAGATTATCTAGCTTTATATCACTAGTACATTAAGATGATCACATAAAATTTTATATAGCCCCCTTACCTGAACCTATACCTGAGACGAGCCAAACAAATTTAATTGAACATCAAACATCTTATATTGATATGCCTGTAATAAACACCTTTCAGCTACAAAAAGAGATTGATTCCTATTCAAAAGGGCTCGAAAATATGTTTCACGAATACGTGCAGAATGAATCCAAATTAATAGAGTATATGTTAAATAGGCAGCCAGATAATAATACTGCAATAAATAAAAGTCCTATGCCTAGTAATAATAATAATAATACTATTAATAATACTAATAATAATATTATTGATCATAATCATAAAAATAACAACAATGATTTGACCCAATCTAGTCTTCCCATTATAACCTATGTCGATAATGAGAATATATGCAAGGAACATGGTGAAATTAATGTCCCTAGCGGCGAGCCTCAACAAAATTTAAATTTTTTCGAATCTAATTCTTCCTTTAATCTATTATGCACAACGTCTGAACTGGGTGTGGAAAACAAAATTAAAGTACAAATAACGATTTTATTTTAGGCTGAGTAAAATTTGGATTTTTGATGGCATTTGCCAGTTATTTATTTATATGCGTTCTTTGCTTAAGTGATAATCATGTAGCCCCGGATAATTTTACCTACAAAAATTAATTTTGAAAAAATTAAACTAAAACTTTTGCGTTTTTTGGTTTAATTTTATTTTTTAGTATTTTACAAAAATAAGTAAAGTTTAAGAAAATGCAGGTAACCGATTTACATAATGACCAAATTCTATTTTTTCTTTTTTTTCCATAAATAATTGGGACATGGCCAGTTTGAACATATTTTGTTCTACATGAATCAACTGTAATTCATTTTATTGAATTAAGTATATTAAGCTCCAAAATAATTTATAGCTCTTACAAATTGTTTTGAATTCCAACTTTTAAGTGTCACGTTACTGAGTTAAAATAAAAAATTATTTAATTTAAAGAAAATTTAGTTGTTTTGTATATAAAAGAGTTTTCAATAATTTTTAGTTTTTGTTTCTCATTGATTTCTTATTATTTATAAATTTTCAATGTTTACAACAGGCTTACAAAGTTTGACTAGTAGGTACCCGATATTAATCTGATTAATTATTTTATACATTTGAAATATTTGTTTAGCAATATAATTTGCAATTTTTTTTATCGCAAACGTAATCCACATATATCTCAAGTCAACAATTTTTGAGAGTTATGAGTTAACAACAGAGATCAAACCTGCCATCATAGGGAATATCAAATCCGTTTAACGTTAAACTAACCAAACTCAGTTAATCAATTATAAACATTGTAAATTTTAGAAAAAATCAAAAAACAAAAAAGAGTCAAAAACAAAAATAAATTCAAATTTATTTTTGCATATTCACAATAGTTAAACTGTTAAATTTAAACTTCAAATAATAATTTCATTTTAAACCGATAATATATCGGATTTTTAAATTTTTTCTTTTTAGGGTATATTTGATCTGTCAATTTGGTCCAAAAGGCCATTTTTCGTTATAGACGGATCTAAGGAGCCAAAGGCGGAAGAAACTAAGAAAAACGAAAAACACATATGAGATTAGGCCATCAAGGGGATGCATTTTTTATGTTTTTATAAAATTCACGTTTCTGTTGATATTTGTTGACCTGTGATTAACAAATTAGGTATTGTTTTAAGCACATTTTATTTTTCTAATTATTCTTTATGCTGCATACTACCAACTCATAAATGCTTAATGCGTTTCTTTTTATCAAAATTAAAACAGGAATTCACAGATCGGTTGAATAATTACCTTCAAAAATCAGGTCATAATTTCACGTCTAATTCAACTAATGGAGCTTTATTACACAAAAATCAAACGATCATTAAATACATGATGATAGGTGGCTTTACCGGTTTTATGGCCAAACTGAATAATGAAAAAGTATACGCAAAAATTGTAAATCATATTGACATAATATGAGCATATAAATTGTTAAAAAGATGCTTATTTTCTTTAATTTCAAATACGAACTCAAGTTTATTTTTAATATTATTGTGCAAAATTATATTATTAATATATGATAACCCAGGAAAGTATTTATAATTTTTTATTTTTTTTTTATAAATTTTTTTTTTCAAAAGGCATTTTATTCTAATATTTGGCCCTTTTTTATAATCAATGAATGTTTTTATTTTATATATTGGTAGCATATTTTTCTAGGATTCTATTAATTTCAATTGTTAAAACAAATACAATTCAGATTTTGCCCAATCTCAAAACTCTAACCCTATTGGCTGAAATACTGCCCTCAACTCAGATTTATACGAAAGCTCTCTTAAACATCCACAAATTTATGTTTGATACACCTGAAAATCTTCAAAAACATCGTGATGGCATGCGCAAAATGGCTCTTAACTCCTCAAAACTTTATAAATATAAATCAAAGAAAAATACAGATGGCCAACTTATTAAGGCCCAAGAAAGCAATTTGTGATCTATCCTCATACTTAACTATTTTTAATCTAATATTTAATTTTATTAGTTTAGCTTTTCAAACCTCAAAAATTTTTTTTTTTGATTTTTTGATATTTTGAAAAATTTGATTAAGAAATGTATGCAGATTTTTAATAATTATATATTATATGATGATAACATTACTTATAATTATTTTGACGTGTTGCCTTTACATTAATTTTATGTTATTTTTTCCCCCAATATAAAATTTAACTTTGAAAACGTTGTCACACAAAATGATTCGATTTTTTCTGAATTCCTTGAAAAATTAAATTCCCAAAAATTTTTCGTGTTATTGAACCTTTTTTTAATTTAATTACATTTTTTAGTAAGCCTAATGAGCACACCAATCCCAAATTCGCCGAATATCTGGAAATGGCCAATGCTGGAGTCATACCCCTTTTAGATTCCGATTTCTTTTTAGTCTTAATCAAAAAATACGCCACAGTATATGCCTTTAATACCGAAGAAACGGTAAAAAAATTTAACGACAAAACTTTTAAATTTCCATGTATTTTGGGTTATTTTAATCTTAAACTATTCAACTTTTTGAATGATATATTTTTATTATTTAATATGAATTTATCTGAATAAATTAGTATTTTTCCTGCGTTTTTTTTGTAGTTTATTGAATTATTCCTTAAATTATGGAAATTAAGCAGTTTCAAGGTATAAATTATATAAAAGTAAAATTATAAATTTTTAATTAATTTTTCCCGCCCCACCTGAGATTAACGATACGAAATTATTTTTATAACAATCATGTATCTCTATTTTCATACGAACAATTTTTTGGATAATTTATCTGTTTAGACCAAACAACACGCGTCTCGAGACTATCCACAAGCAATAGCCGAACTAATTGAAGAAATGCATAGTCGCAATTTAACAATGAATGTACGGCATTTTGGGGCATTAGCATTAGCTTGTCGTAACGTTCAAATGGCCGAGCAACTCTTAACCGACATGAAAGTTTAGTTTCTAAATTTTAACACTCATATTCCCACAATATATTTTTTAGTATTCTGTCATTATTTGGTACCTCTTAAATTTTTTAATATACTTAGAATATGCAGATCAACAAAATTTTGAATGTTATGGGCTAACGTCAGAAACCAAACTTGCTATTTTAGAGATTTTTAAATGTTTTCTTTAATCAAACTTTGTAAACCAACTATAATTGAAAATTTTTGTAAAAAAGTTAAAAAAAAACAAAAAATATTTAGAAACATATATATATTGGAACCGGCTATCCTGTTAAATTCAAGCATGAATATTTGTAAAACTGATAATATATTTTATTTCTTTTTTTCGTTGGGGGCCAAACTTTTGTATAAGTTGGTGTAAGAGCCTTATATACGTAAGTTATCTTCAATATTTAAGATGTAACAGGTGATTACAAAATGAAACAAAATTTTTTTTTACGTATTATTGAGGTCAATACTGGGTCATTTTTGTTAAATATAACCATTATTCGATTTTTATCTATCCAAATAGCTGAGATCATTCATTATAAAAAATGGGAAAAATAAATTTAATAAGGCTATTTAAGGGATTATAGTTTCATAATTTTTTTAACACTTTTTTTGGCCAATTGTGTAATTATAACAGTTTTTAATTTTATTTAAGAATGGTATTTTCCGGTATTAAACATATAATAAATTATATATAAAAAATTAAAATATACAGAATTTTCCAGAATTATATTCTATTTTTTAATGAATAATAAATAATAAAAAATAGAATGGAATGTTGTATTCCATGAAATATTATAATTGGATATGGTCAAAAGTTTATTAAGATGCTGGTAATAGTATGAGAAATAAAATTAAAAAAAAACACATAGAGTACGTATTCTTACAAAATTAGTAAAATTTTCAAAAGGGCACAAATTTGTTTTTAATTAAACTATATTATTTATATTTATTAAAATTATTTAATTAAATTAAAAATGGTAACTGATTATTAAAAAAAATTAATTAATTAAATAAAAAATGGTGATTATTGAAAAAATGTGAAGTCGCTTTATTTAAAATGTAATTATAATCAATTTTTCTATTTAATGAATGGGGATTATTTTGTATAGCAAAACTTTCTAAGATTTTTCTTTTAAAATTGTGTTCAACATTTAAGATTTGTGGCGTAAGATTTAATGAGTGAGAGGTTAAAAGGTGATGTTCTGCTAGAGCTGATTTAAAAAATTGGTTGTTTTTTACAGCAGATTCGTGTTCTTTAGTTCTTATATTTACCGACTAGTTTGACCTATGTAAAAAAAATTACAATTATTACAATTGAATTTATAGACACAATTAGATATATTTTGGTTGTGAAAAGTTTGTTTTATGAACTTATAAGAAGATTTAGTGGGTTTAAAAAATACATTGGCATAATTTTTTAATACCTGGCGTACATTCTGGCTTAGGTGGTTAATAAAAGGAATACAAATATTAGGAAGATTAAGTTTTTGATATGGGTAAGTTTTTGTTCTCAGAAATTATGTTTCGTGTGCGAGGATGTAGATGGGTTTTTATTGTTTTCGGATGTGTCATTATTTTTGTATAGATGCTGTAACTCAAAACTTCTGGATTGTGATGCCGGTTGTATAGGTGTATTTTTTGTTTGTAAAATTTTATTTATAACTTTTAAAATTGTATTTAAATTATAACCCTGATTTAAAAATTCCAATAAGAGCGATTTAGTTTGTTGACTTGAAATATGAAAATTACTGGGTAATAAAAGTGTTTTAAAATGTGTGTAAATTACAGCATTAAACGATGAATTTGGATGGTTAGAATTTATGTTCAAAAATTGTGAGTTAGCAGTTGACTTAGTAAAAACAGAATTATCTATATTTTTATTTATTAAATGTGGGTAAGGTAAGTTAGATTTTGTGTAATTTCTGCAGGAACTTGACGTTAAACCCAATATTATAATTCTGGGAGCTTTGCTAAGCAATGCTTGCCATAATTACGATATCCCCTACATGACCTATTGTATCAATTACTGTTTGTCGACATTGTCTTCTAAATCTCAAAATTGTAACGAAAATACGGCATCTAGCGAGAATTCTGCTGACAAATTAAGAAGTAAATTTATGTATTTAATAGCTATTAATGTCAGTTGAGACAAAAAAATTATACAAAACTTTTACTAAATTTTGTTTAAGCTATTATTAAAAAATTTCATAAATAGCACAATATACCCTTAAATTTTATTAATTATTAAATGTTGTACATTAGATAACAATTCGATATTTCCCAACAATATAGTAAAATCCAAAATTGAATTTACCAGCAAAGTTATCGACCAGGCTTTGTTGAAAAGAGTAAAAATTTTGTTACTATATTATATAGTATATATTCGATACTGATGTCGTATATTTCGTGTTATAGGCCTACATGCATAAATTCCCCAAATCTCAAAAATTTCAAACAACTGCTTCAAATACTAATCTTGCACCTGATTTTCTCAAATCAATAAATGCGTGCTACGACAGGATGTATAAATTACATACAAAAAAAGAAGATCCCGAATTATTGTTTATGCAATTTAGAAAAATATACAGAGATTGGCTTAAACAATCGTATTTATTAATGTCAATTAATTAATATTTAAATTTTTTTAATCTATATTAAAATAAATTTTTTTTTCATAATTTTTCATTTATTTCTAATTCTTATTCATGTTTTATTTTCATGCTTACATTTTATTACTCTTCAATTATATAATTTGAACAATATTAGAAAATACCGTCCTTAACATTTTCAATTTTAATATATAAATATCGACAATAGATATTAAAAAAAATGTATTAACTTGAGTTAATTTTTTTGATTGTTTACATAATTAAGCCACATAAGTTGTAGTGCGTTTTTCTTTGAACATTAAATGGAGACTCTCATATTTATATTGTTAGTATACGAATATTTTCCCTTAGAAGTCTAATCCAGAAATTATTTGTGACGCCGCCAGGTAAACTTTTCTTAGCACCTTTTTATACAAAACTTTCTGCCGCTTTATTGCATTTTTTGACGTTTCACCAGAGTGACCATTTAGCAAAGGTAGGAAGGGGGGCGGGGGACACAGCCTTTCGTATTTTTGATATTTTAAACCTATAATTTTGCCGGCGACCCACCAGACGTTGCTTTACTTCATTACAGCAAGAATGGCTGTGGCTAGGAAAAAAAAGTTTTGACAAAAAAAAATTGCACACATTTGAATAACATTGAGGCGACTAGTGTGAAAAAAATTTAAAAAATATTTTGTTAGGCATATTCTAAAACAACCAAAAAACCTAAATTCTCATTTTTTGTTATTAGCCGCTAAATTTTTTTATTTTAAAAATATTTTTTTTACAATTTTGAAAGATGTATTAGCCGCAGCCAATGAACGGAAAAATAAATAATACTAAATTACGAATAATTAAAGGCATTGCATTATTGCTTAGGCAACATTAACACAGCGCGTTAAAAACGCAAAAGAAAAAATCATTGTTTAGTTTATGTAAAAAATTACAGGACACGGTCTTATTTAAATTTGTTCAATTTTTTTATAATTAAACTAGAGTCTTGTTTGATCTAAACCTTGTTTTCTAACCCGGCCATCGAATTTTTTTAATTAACTAAATATCCGTCGGGCGTGTCTCATTACACTGGTCAACAACTTTTTAAATATGAGTTAACTATAGTGATCAAATGATATAAATTAAATTTTTTTGCTTCACAACCGTTAAAGTTAATTTCAAATTTCAAAAAATATCTTTATTAAAACACGTATCGTATCGTATTTAAATTGGACGCGAAATATTATCTAACATTTTATTGTTATAAGAGCTTGATATAACAGAAAAATTTATTTCTTACCATTTGAGGTGATAAACATAAGTTACATGGAATATTTATAATAAAAAATCTTAAATATTTTTTTTAAGAGTATTCTCGAGGTCGCAAAATCTTTCAATTCGGTCAAAAAGGGCCATGGATGGATCAAAGGAGCTGAAGGCAGAAGAAACTAAAAATAACGAAAAAAATATTTGAGCTAAGGATATCCTGAAATTGCACACTTTTATTTTGTTGACTTTTGTTATATTCGGTTTAACCATTTAAATAGGCTTCAACATTAATTGACATTGTGTGATGCTGTAAATGCAAATTGCATTTTACGCATAAAAGTGGTTTAACTTTTTTTTTTGTAAAAACAAAAATACATAAAATATCAAAGTCATAACTCAAAAGCTTAGTCACCCCGCAAAAACGGGCCGCGTATATTTTAGAATGGGGTGAACGAGCGAGGCCTAGATTTGAAAATTAAGTTGGGCCGGACCGAAGTTTTAAATCTCAAATACCAATTTTTTAAACTATTCAGGTCGAAAATTATTGAGTAAAAGAAGTTATTACACTGGGAGGAAATAAATCTATAATAGTCTAACATTCAAAAAAAATTAAAATCATAATAAACAAAATAAATTTGTATAAATTAATAGTTATTTTATAATTTAGTTACAATATAATTACCAAAAAATAATTAATTAAGTCAAAATAATTTATTTGATAAAACATTAATCCATCAAAAATGCCATACACCTAGCTTATTGCAATAATAATTTTTGTATACTTTTTTTAGTTTAGTTTATTTTTATTGATTTTTTTGCGTATATATTAATACACTTAATTAAGTTCTTAAATTAAATTAATTATATGTTTATTTTTGTTAGAATATATATTAGCTTATTTACCAACAAAAACATTTTTATCGTACGGTTAGGACCTCATCTGATTACTCTAATATGTCCGGCCCATCTTAGAACGGGCACTTTAAGGCGTTAATCAATAAATATTAAAAAGTTTCCAATGGATACTTCGAAGGTAATTTATATGCATTATAGGATATATTTTTTTTATTATATGAATGTGCTGATTTTATGTGTTTTTAATAGTTGGTGCAAATAATGAATCAAAGAAACCTTGGGAGTCTTAAAGAACCTCGAGGGTTCATTAAACTACTTCAAATTGTATATTTAATTGTTTACTGCAATTTTTTTTAAAGTTGTAATCTTTTAATATTTTTGTTTAGATTTTGGCAATATTTGCCTTTGCTACTACAACCAATCATAGCACATATTTTACATTCCAGGCAAATTGCCCAAATGGCAATATTAAATCAATGAAGGGGAATGTTTTTTATCCCTACAAGTTAATTTCCTATTAATTGTATTTTTATGTTCTTAATATATTTTTTACTAATAATGAAAAAATTTCCTAATCATTGTAGCATGTTATAAAATTTATAATAACCAAATATTTAGTAAAAAATGCAGATTAGAATGTGATCTTAATATTTATCTAAAAAACTTTTTTTATTGCATGTCAGATGGATTTTGAACAAAATAGTTATATTTCTTTAATGAAAAAAAAATACAAAGTTAAATTTTACTTACATACTATTCTACAAAATTTACTAAAATTTATATGCTGAATATGCTAAATTTTATATAATGCTAAAGTAATTTATTCTGTATTTTGTTTTATGCCCACAAGTAAGAAAAGTTTAATTGTGGATGAAAATTATCATATTATTGTGTCATTTTTTATGATTATAACATTAATGGATAAAACATTTTTTTATATTAGACAACTAAAATGTTTAGACTAGTTTGCATTATAATTTAAAAAAGAGAATTTTAAAAACTCTATGCTTGGGTATTTTTTAACCATTTTAATATTATGTGCATCTTGTACATTAAGCTAAATTTTCCAATAACTGTATTATTTTAATGTGTCATCCAAATTTGCCCTTTTATAGGTCTATTATGCCCTCTTGCCTGATATAAACATTTATTGATTTTTTACTTAAATTAAATGACTTGACTGAATTTTTTTTTGTTTCACATTGTCGGCTGATATATCAAATTGTTTTTATATATGTTTTCTTATCACCAGATTATTGTCCATTTAAATTTTTATAATACTAAAGTTAATTTTTGAATTTTGTCCATATTTTTTTGGCCTAATGACTAATGAGTTTTTTTTAGCCCTGGCTTATTTATATTATTACAGCTTAGCTAGGCCTGGCAGATTTGTGAAAAAAAATTTAAATTATAATTGTATAAAACAATATATTTATTTAATAGAATATTAATTATTGATTGATAAATTGTTTTACAAATCTTAGTGATATATTTCTAAATCATTACATTTTTTCAAGCAAAACATAGTTAATGTAAATAACACAATTTTCGATAGCAATATTAGAATATATTATGTTATTATTATTTGGTCATAATTTGAAATGGTTTGGCCGAATTTTGCATTTTTAATCATTTATATGCTATTTTTTTTCATTTCATAAATATGTTTTTAATATTTTGTTAAGGCCTTATTTATAAATGATTTGTAGTATAAGATTTAGTAAATTAGATGATTTTATGTTAAGCCTATCTAAGATTTATTTATAAGTTTCAAATTAGCAGCTTGTAGCATTTAAAAAATAATTTTAGCTAAAATTGTAATATCGGCTCTTTTATCAACAAAAGAGAAAAATCTACCTATGTGTAATCGTTAAATTTAGTGCCCATCATTTTTAATATTGAATTTTTAATATGTTAAAGGTAAATTTGTTTAGAGCCAGAATCGGACATCTCTTTTCAAAATTTTAATCACGTTATAAATAAATTCTTATTTATGTTAATGAATTATTTCAGAGTACAAACTCATGCATAATTTTTTTTATAAATACTTTTTTTGCCCTTTCGGGTTTTCCCTTTTTTATGTAATAAATATTACACGGGCCTGCTTGAATTTCTATCAAACATTGACTTAATTAATCCAAGATTAGTTTGTACAAATCCAAGGTGTTTAATATGGAAATATGGTTAATTGTTGTAGTACTTGCTAATGTACTTATTTCGATCTTTTATTAAACCCACCTGTAAAATTTGATAAATATTGAAATTAGCTTTCTAAGGTTTGCTTCTAACAATCAATCTCAAAATTCCTTATTTTCTCAGATAAGGTAAAAGGCCTTATTAGCATTAAGGTTTTGGCATTGGAGACCCAATTTTTGGATATTAGTTTTCCTGCCTTTATTGCTAGATATATTTAAAAATTCAAAAAAAAAGTCTAAGTTTACTGAAACGGCATTATACTAATTATTATTAAAATAGAGCTTAACTATTTATCAACAATGAATTTTTTTTCAAATAATACATTTTGTCATGTATGTCATAAACAAAACGGCCCATTACTTTCAATTTTATAAATTTGAATCGATTTTGTTAGAAATTCTAGTTTTTAGGGTTTTTCATACCTTTTTACTCATAATCACATCCTGAATTTCCTTTTCTCTACCTTATCACACTAATACCCCTTTTTTCACAAATCCGTTAAAGAAGTTTTCCTCATTTTTTAAAAAATTTTATTTGCCCTAATTTCACGTATGCAAGCTTATTTAATCACACTGTTCTACAAAATCTCTTTAAAATGCTAAGGGAAAAGAGTGAACAAAAAAATACAATGTCACAAAACTAATATTATTTATATATATTTTTGGAAATACAAAAAAAATTATAGCCTTTTTTTCGTTATATGTTTTTGTAGTAGCGGTATTATCCGTCCCCCTTTTCCCTATTTGTCACAAAAATCAATAATAATAATATCATTTTATATATCAAATCATTATGCCTTTTTTATACTATATTTCGAAATCTTTATACATCTTTAAAAGGAATACTTTCGTTAATGCATTTCATTAATCAATGCTTGACAGATGACACCCATACCAGAGCTGGAAAGCCAATTTTTGGGCTAAACTCATTTTGTAATAATTTAATTGAAAAATTGACCGGAGTTGTTAAAAATATATGTTCCGAGCATGAGGCTTCCTTTGAGTTTTGCTTTAACCAGTCTATTACGAATACTGGTATATATTTATGGCTCTAATGTATATTTCGGAATCGTATTTTTTCAAAAATTGGAAAATTGATCGCGACAATAGTTAAAAATGATAATTTATCAGTACTTCTTTTGCCCAATTAAATACGAAATACAATTACAAACGACAAAAATAATTTAACTTTATTTTTGTGATATTTTTTTTATCCTCCGTAATTCATATTTTTAGATTTTTAATTGTTACATTTGATTTAAGGATAATATCTTTATAAAACAGGCCAACAGATTTTTGAGAGTAGTGAGCCAACTTCAAAGACCAGATCTCAAAGATTTTCACTTTTACTATTTTTTTCTAATCAAAAGTTGTAAGCCAGCTATGAACATTAAAAATTTTTAAAAAGATATAAAAAAAATTTGAGGCAGTAAAATTTTAAAAACATTCATAATATATTTGAAACAGTTAAACTGTTAAGTTCAAACGAAATAATATGTTTGGATTCAAAACTAATAATAATATATTATGTCCTATTAGAGTTATGGTGCCAAATATAGCAAATGTTGATGTAAGTAAGAGCTTGATTTAATTTAAAATTTTATCATTAATTGATAATAAAAAATAGTTAAAAGTGATTTTAAAATGCAAATGAAAATGTTTTTTTTTATAATTTTTTCTCTTTAGGTATTCTTGTGATCGCAATAATCATATTGGTCAAATTTGACCATTTTTATCTAAAAAAAATAGCCGAAGTCTGAAGCAAATTTGAAAAAATACCCCCCCCTTCCCCTCTCCCCCTCCCCCCTTCCCCATTCCCCCCCTCCCCCTAGTGTCACGTTTTCTTATATCACTCGGTTATTTTTGTCGAACTGTGTAATTTTTACACCTTTAATTCATAACTTTAGGTCATTTTTTATTTAAAACGTTACAATATCAACTTTACAAGATAAGAAAATTGTAAGTTTGTCTGCGCTTTGGTATATAAAATCTTCTCTGAGGTTATTTAGTAGCATTTATCATCGTAAAAATAAGGAATACGCTTATTTTTTGCTCTCAATAATCCTAATCATATGTCTAACATCATGATTCCCCTCTACTTTTAATGTCCTTGAAAATCTAAACAAACCCTGTTGTCAATCCCAATTATATTTATAACTTAAAATGTTTGTTTTACCTATAACTAGGCCTTTACCCCTCATAAATTATTCAGTTGTAACGTTTAATTATATAGAAGTATTTTTTTCTAAAATACTAAAATTTCAGTTAAATTATTTTTAGGCTGTGGCCAATCTTTTTTGTGTGTGAGGCTAGCAAAATATAGTTTTTATTGATTTTTTTTTGAGGTAAAATAACTTTAAATAATGAAGTATTGAATTTTTTAAGTTGATTTGTATTTGACACTGGAAATCCTTTAATACAGGGTCATAGCTAATTGTTCAGATCGGCTATATTTTTCTCCTATTCAGACTAAAAGTTAATTAATTAAATTAGATTTTTTTTTCGAAAGATATATTCTAAAAAATCTCTTACTGTTTTAAATATTTAAGATAATCAAATTTTTAAGTGGGTTGATTTGGTAAAAACCCTTTTTTATATTTAATTTGATTATCGCAAAAGTTTTTAAATCATACATTTTTTTTAGTTTGTTTGAGGATGACCATATCGCTAATATCCTAGGCTTATTATTGCTGTAAATATTTAAATATTTTACAATTTTTATACAAAATTAATTTAAATATTATAAATTTATATATTAGGTTAGACCATTACGCCATAAATAGCCCTATCTGTACAACATCTTCTGGAACACTGTCCTCCGAAGCCAACGCAAATCTCATACGTGATACCCCTTCACGGACCTTTTTGGAAGGTTGGATATTTTTTTTATAAAAACACTGGAGGGCTCTTTCTAACAACCCAAAATTTATTTTCATAAAACAAATTTTTTTGGAAGTTTGTAATAGAGATTTGCCATTATAGGATTTAGATTTAGACGACGTGGCGGGAAATTAAAATAAACTGTGATTTTTTATATGATATTTTGCAATACAAATTTTTTTAATTCGAAACTTAGTAAGAGCAAACTAAAATATATTAAAATTGCTGTCGAGATTAACCTTTATTTGTGATTTTTGAAGGACAATGATATTCATTTTTAATTAATTTAACAATTTGCATTTAATTAATGTTTGTTTGTATAAAAGTATTTTGTATTTTATTTTTTTTTTCAACAAGACTCATTAGAAATTCATTTTTTGTTAATATACATAGGCGTGAATAAACGTTTAAAATTTATTGATTATATACTTTATAGATACAAGTATTTTTTGTAGTACAGACTTTAAATGAATGTGATTAAATATTTGATTGTATGATATTTAAGTTTTTACATTAATTTTTAAATTCTTTCAATAAACATATATCATTTTTAGTTATTTAAGATTAACCTACCAACGATGACATTATAAAAATTTGCTAGATAATTTTTTTATAAACGAGTTTTGTGGCAGTCAATGAAAAAATTTGTATATATTTTATAACAAAATTATAATATGTTAAGGCGTTTACAGCCTTTTTAAGAAATTATAAGATTTCTTAATTTATGAGTTTCAATTATTAACCATTGTTTCTTATTGCAAAATTTTTTTACTTTGCAACTTCTCTAACTATATTTGCAAATTTATAAAAACATAGCTGTTAATCATTACCTTTAAATATTTTAGCGGAATTTTTTAACCTTAAACCAATTTATTTTCAGGCAGAAAATATTCCAAAAAATGACTGAACTTTGAACGCACCCTTATAAAATATGTTTTTTTACAGGCGACTACTCTAGCGCGTCCCAATTTTACGTTGCAATAGGCGTCTTGGCTTTCCTCTATGCCTCGGCTGCCCTCATAATTTATGTCTTCTTTGATCGGCTTTACTACGAAAATGAAAAATTCCCCATGATGGTAAAATTTTTTTCGCTTCCATTGATTATAATGATATTGCTATAAAATATTAGTTGGAATACAAATTAATTTTTGTAAAGAATTTAAATTCTATTTTGAAGTCCGTTACTAATAAATTTTTGCAGTTTTTATTTACTTTCTTTAAAGTTACTCTTATTTAACGGCATGTACATTTTTCAACGATTATATTTGCTGCAGATTAGTCCCTATCCGGTAATTTTGAATAAGGGGGCGGGGCAACAAAAATTTTTTGTTGCCGGCGTGCTTATTGTTGTATAATATTAAGCAAATAACAAATTTGCCATAATATAAGTTAAGGGGTTAGTCAACCAAAAATCAAATTTAATTAAATTATTACAAAAAGGGGTGTAACACGATACGGTATTTTTTTAATTTTGATCTAAATTATTATTCTATTTGTATGCCAAAAAAGCTAATTAAATTTGTTTCTATATTTACTGTAGCTTTTGATTTCTTAAACTATTTCAGTTATAATGGCCGTGGTAATAAATGCATTGTGATAAGTATACCTTTAAAGACCAAATTTCAATTATATATAAAAATAAAAAATAATCACAATGTACCTAAAGAGTAGGCCCAAGCTCACTTCTAACTCATATTAAAAAGCGAAAATGTTTCACATTTTGGATTAAATTTTTAAAGGTTGTTTTTCATTTTTAACACATTTTTAATCGTTTTTATTACATTTTTATATAATAGGATTTCATTGTAACTATGGCGTTTGCCATTCTCTGGTTCATCGCCTCTTGCGCTTGGGCCAAAAACCTCAACGACCTAAAATACTATTCCAACCCGGACCACATAATTCCACGAATACCAGATTGTAAGGGCGGGACGGAAAAAGAACCGCTTTGCGTTACTAAGTATCGCGGTGATTTTGCTAGCCTTAATGTCTCCATCGTAAGTTTTTATAATATATTATTTAATTCAATTATTCGTTATTATTGATATATTTTTTAGGTAAGGTTTTTCGAGAAAGTGCTCAGTTCCATTTGAAAACTAACATCTGCTTAGTTTTTTATTTTTTTGTTTTTTTTTATAGATCAATTTGCCTTAATCATATTTTTAAAAGTCGAAAAGATTAGAAGCGAAACTCAAAAAAAATTTGTTTATAAAATAAAGTAATAACATTTTATTGGAAACACGTTTTAAATTTTTTACTTTATTTGATTAATAAATATATTTTTAATTTTTTGTAATAACATTTTATTGGAAATAAGTTTTCAATTTTTTACTTTATTTGATTAATAAATATAATTTTAATTTGAAAAAATAAAATTATATTTTAGTTTTTGAGCCTCAAGGTTGCGTGAAAACGTTACTTATGTCCCGAAGTTAATGATAGCATTGCTATAAAAGAATGAACAAAACGGCAAATAGATTTTAATATTAAATAATAATAATTATAATCCGTTGACTTGATTGTTTCATTTTTTTAGATATTTGGATTCGCTAACCTTATATTATGGGGCGGCAATATTTGGTTTCTGTACAAAGAAACGAATTGGTTCAAAATGCGCCACGCCAAAAACCTTCCTCCCACCATGGGTGGAATGCCTCCCAGCGGTGGACCATCCCCTCAGTCCATGGCCGGAGCCCCTGGATCATTTCAACCACCTGCGGGCCCGGGCATGAGACCTCCTCCACCCCTTTTTAATCGTTATAATTAAGGCATTCCCGTAATCTAAATTTAAGCATTTTGATCTAATGAATTTTTCAAGATATGAAATGCGCCCTAAATCAATATAAGTCAGTTGTTTTATGCAGAGCTGGGAAAAAACAGTTTTTAATTACTAAAAAGAAGATTTTTTTAGTATTGAGCTAAAAATTATGTAAAATATCGTAATTGTCTGCTTAGGTTTTGTGCCTACTTAAAGTTAACTTTTTAAATCTTGTAATTTATTTAAAAGCAAAAGAATGGCTATAGCCAAAAATAAACTTTTTCCCAGTTTCGGTTTTATAACGACTAAGGTCGTACTGCATCATTTAAATGTTATTTGTCAAACAAATTGTTACCTTATAAAAGTAATCAATTGACAATTTAAATTCTGTAAAAAATATCATTCAGTCATATATATTAAACATTTTATCAAAACTAATTTCAAATGGTTTACTTAAAATGCTTTGGATAAAATATTGTGGCTGGCGTTTATTAGTTTATAAAAATTTGTTCTAATAGTTATAATTAAACTAGTTCCTCCAATTTCTTAAAGGTTTGACCTTTTTATGCCTTTTATATCTCCATGAAACAAATAACGTGGACCACACAAATTATCTCCTGTGAATACAAATAAAAAATAAACCATTATATTTATTTCTTTTAGATTGCTTTAATGTAGTATTTATATTTAAAATGTTATAAGGCCCTTACATTAATCAATTTATAAGAAGTCTGATTTGCTATTTTGACGTTTCATCATCTATTACGATTCTACGCTATTTATATTTATTTTTTTCTTTGTAAATTTTGTTTTGGTTTGCCTCTCATTTTATTTTATGGTGGTTATTTAAACTTTTTTTTTATTGGCCCGAATTTGAGAATCTTAAAAGAAAAACTAAATAACTAATTAACTTTATAAAACTTCTTTTATTCGTACATTTAACAATTTATCTATATGCGAATACTGTTTGGCAGGCATTTTTTTTACAAGTTATCCATTTCAATATTTTAATAATTTGTTTGAATATGTTAGGCGAAAATTAACTAAGTGCTTGATTTATTTACTACCAGTGGTCATTTATATATCTGGGGTTAAATATCAAACAAATAAATAAAAAGTTTTAATAGATTCTGTCAATTTTTTTTCTTCGTTTATTTTAGTTTATAAGCTTTTTTTTGGATGACTTTGGATCCTTTTCTACCAACCTTTTTTTTACTTTTTTGTTGTAGCACGTGACATTTTTTATCAACATTGTCATTATACCGTTTAAAATGTATGTTCTTATTTGTCGACCTAATATAATAATCTAGAAAAATTATATATTTACGTTTTTGGTGCGACTATTTACATGTATAATAAAATAAACTATTTTGTCATATTTAATATATTTAAATAATTTAAAACTAGTTCAAATGGAATAATTAACCTTGAAAATCATTAAACAGAATAATAAAACCTTATTAAATTCTTAATATAGATCAAAATCGACCCAAAAACACGCCTGGCTGAACCGATTTGCTTTTTCTATCTTATAACAGGTCAACAAATTGAGATCTATTAGTTAGCTACAGAGATTAAATCGGCCATCATTGAGATTTTTAAATCCGATTACCGTTTTTCCTAATCAAACTTAATAAGTCTTCCATAAACATAGAAAATAAAAAAATAATGAAAAAATAATTTCATGCTTCAAATAATATTTTTATTAAAGACAATAAAAAGCTCATATTTAGGTTGGGGTGCCAAACAAGTGTATAATCTAAATGATGTAAGCTTGATATGCTTATAAATTTTAATTCTCATTACACAATTCAAAAAATTTTTGAGGGTTATGAGCTAACTACCGATCAAACCTGCAATCTTAGGGATTTTCAATTCCGTTTACCACCAACTTTGTAGGTCAGCTATAAACATTAAAAATATTAAAACAATGTCAAAAAAATTTAGAACAAAAATAAATTGAAAGTTTTTATATGATAACCCAAAACAGCTAAACTGTTAAATTCAAATTTCAGAATTTTTTATTAAAAACCGTTATATTGCCATATTTTAAGATGGAATGCAAAATATTTTGTATTATTTAAATGCTGATGTAAAAGCTGGATATACTAAAAATTTTTATTTTTTATTATTTGAGATGATAAATATAAGTTACAAGGGATTTTTATATAAATAGATTCTTAAATTTTTTCTTTTTAGGGTCGCCTCGAGGTGGCCAAATCTTTCAATTTGATCCCAAAAGGCCATTTTTCAATATAGACAGATCTAAGTAACCGAAGGTGGAAAAAATTACGAAAAACCGAAAATACATATGAAATACGGCCATCATAAAATTGTATGCCTATGTTTTCATAAATTTATTTTTTCTAATATTGACATGACCTCTGTTATTTAAGATAAAACATTTAAGTTATAAGGGGTTTTTTATAAAATATTCAACCCGCAGCACTGTGGAGTTCATATGGACCCTTTTTGAATTTAAAATATTTTCAAAAATATTCTATATTATTGGTCAAATTTTGCTTTTTCTTTAATAAAGAATAAACAAAACTAGTAATTGACATTTGGCCTAAGCCTAATAAAATTCATTTCAAAATTAGAAAATCTATTGGGGTCCGTATTGAATTAACAAGGTAAATTTCGATGTTGAGTGCAAGCTCGTTCAGACTCATTTCATTTATCTTTTGACATTGAACGCCTTTTTACAAAAATCGCCAATTTTTGTTATTAGCATTTAAAATGTTTTTTTTATTAATTTGTAAATGAACTAATTTGCTTTATAGCTTAAAATTTGTAACGCGAATGCTACATTGGGGTCCTTAAGAAAATTTACCTTTATAATTTAAAGAATTTTAAATTTTAATAAAGTAATATAAGTTATTATCTATGTATATTGTATAATTTAACACAAAGTATAAAAAAATCTAAAAGATGAAAATTTTTATTTCTCTATATTATATTATCTTGTCAACAATATGTCTCAATATTATGGATCAAATTGTTTTTAGGTCTATTAGAACATTTTAAATAAGATTCATGGAAAAAAAATATTCTGAAAAAAAAATTATGGCTATTATTTACCATAAAAACTATATATTTTAACCCGCGATTAGCACTGTGGGGTCCATACAGACCCCCAGCACATTATGAATTTTGAATATCTTTAAAAATATTTTATATTATGGGCTAAAAATTGTAACTTATTTTTTAAATATATAATGAATTATTTTTTTTCTCTTTAAAATATCTAGTTATTATGGTAAATAATAACCCATGAAACTCCCAAATATGTTCTATTAGACGTATAAACACGATTTGATCAAACATTAAATTTATTGCCATGTACGGAAAAATAAAATTTCAATTTTTCAGATTTTTTTTACTTGCCATATTCATCAATGATAACATTAACCTATAATTAAAGAGCACATATTTCTCTTTAAAATAATAAAAAAATAAAGATTATAGCTTTAAAACTCTTGAAGTTATAGAGGTTTAAAACGGACCCCACCATAGCATTCGCGTTACTTTGTCACCCTACCATTCGCGGGTTAAAAAGAAAAAAAATAATTTATATAATTATTATACAATAAAAACATATGCTTAATAAGTAAAACTTTAAAAAAATAACTAAAAAAAAATTAGATTTTAGTTTAAATTTACATTGAGGCATTATCATGGTCTAACAATGAAAGAGTGTGGGGTCCATATGGACCCCAATAAAATAAAATTTAATAGATTTTGTTATAGGACTAAGACTAAATTTTATTACTGGATTTGTTCATTATGTATTTAAAATAAAAAATTTCCTATGGCTGCGGCTAGTGGAAAAAAAAGTTTTGACAAAAAAAAAATTGCTCGCATTTGAATAACGTTGAGGCGACTAGTGTGAAAAAAAATTTAAAATTGAAAAATATTTTGTTAGGCATATCCTAAAACGACCAAAAAACCTAAATTCTCAATTTTTGATATTAGCCGCTAAAATTTTTTTTATTTTAGAAATATTTTTTTCACAATTTTGAAAAAAGCATTAGCCGCAGCCTATACTTTATAATATTTTTGAAAATATTAAAAAATCAAGATGGGGTTTATATGAATCCCACATAATTGCGGGCTGGAAATTTAATACGTAATAAATAAACTTTAAACACCGCCTTTTATATAATTAATTTCTTTTCTAACACCTATTAAAAATTCTACCAATCTAATTTAACCCCCCTAAACCTCTATCTAGTTATACCAAATTTCTAAATAAAAAAAGCTCATCACACATGTTCGGAATTAACAATTTATAGCTACCTCTAACAAACTCATATCAAGCAAGTTTTGATATATTTTAAAATAAAAAAATCTAACTTATTTTTAAAATTTATTTTTTTACTATGTGCTGATTTCTGCTCTATAAAGAAAAATGGAGCATAAAATAAATTGTCATAATACGGCAATTATATAATTAACTATATCAATTAGTTTATTAGGATTAAAAAGAATATATTATTGGATTTTATAGTGGGATAATTTTAGGGAATTTATATCCTGGTGGCCTGCCACCAGGATATCTCTTGGGAATATAGGTGTGAAAAGGTTTGATATATGCTTTTTATTAAATAAGAATTTATTAAGATAAGATGGATAAAAATAATATTATCTATTCTATATTTAAAAACTAATTTATATGAAAAAACTATTTCTTGCAAGTCATGATGACACAGATGAATTTAGCCCATCAATCAATCAATTGTCTAATATTATAAACCATTAATATTACGGGCCACGACACCTCCCTTTTTCAGGGGGCATCGTGCCTGTCGTAGTCTCCTGATTTATACAATTAGATGATTGCTGAAGATAAGTGTTTGCGTATGGACCAGAGGTGTTGAATATTTTTTTAATAGCTAAGGTCGGCTATCGTTGACTTGATTAGACTGTTGAAATTGCGATGTTATTGTACAAATGTTGAACTTTGCTGGTCTCTTGTTCCTTTTTTTAAAATTATGTTACCTCTCCTTGTGAGCGGCCTGCTTAAGTCGGGTTCTGTGTACCGGTGGTTTACCATCCGTTGTTGATTCATATATTTATTATTATTATTTTTTATGCTCCTCTACGAAGTGCCTAGATTAGACGGGACTTTTGCCGTAATCCATTTAGGGTGATGCTAGGTCTTAGACTTTCGAGAGTTATAGAACAACCTTATAAAAAGGAAGCGAACCGGTATCTATTGCGCGACCACCTTCTTTACCATCAGTGTGCAAAGCCTTGATCTCGTTGTTGAGGCGTGATCCCCTTTTATGTTTGAGAAATGTTTAGTTGATATCTGTTAAGAATTTTTGTTGAAGTGGTTTGTGTAGAGTGATGTTTAATTGTGGGTTATTTAAGTGTTAATGTGACCATTTAATAGTTCATACCAATTTGGCTTGAGAGATCAATTTTGTTGGGGCCGATTAATGAAAATTCAAATTTAGTTTGTGTCGATTTATATTGGAAGTCAATAACCTTCAATTCGTGTAACGAAGGGGGGGGGGGCAAATAAATGACTAGAGTTCCTTTTGTTGCCTTCAGAGAATTACGCATTGGAATATGTTTAATAGAATGTATTTCACTGTCAAGTTTAACGCTATCCCCAATGTATATTCATCGACAACCGATAATATTACCGACGTACCTATCGGCAATGATTTAAGGTGTAAGCCAAAATTTTTTTAAGAAGTTTTTGTTGCCTGGTTCGTCTACGGGTTTGGCGGCACCAATTTATTAGATTAAAAAGAATATATTATTGAATTTTATAGTGGGATAATTTTAGGGAATTTATATCCTGGTGGCTAGGCCACCAGGATATCTCTTGGGAATATAGATATAAAAAGGTTTGATATATGCTTTTTATTAAATAAGAATTTATTAATATAAGATGGATAAAAATAATATTATCTATTCTGTATTTAAAAACTAATTTATATAAAAAAACTATTTCTTGCAAGTCGTGATGACACAGATGAATTTAGCACATCAATTAATCAATTTGTCTAATATTATAAACCATTAATATTACGGGCCACGTCAATTAGTTTACATATATCATATATATAATGATGGTATATGATGTTAAAATAATTTTAAAGGGTCAGTTCTTGCCAAGAAAAAACACAGAAACTGTACAAAATGTCAATTTGATACAACAGTTCCGAGTACACTATGTGCTAATTAGGATATATTATTTTGGAACTCTGCACTCTCTTATAAAAAGGATGTTATTTGGTACAATAATTGTGCCTCCAATTTCAATGCTTTTTTAGTTCAAGAACTATCACCTTATGAAATTATTGTTAAAATCATATACTATCATTCTATATTATAAAATATGTAAACTAGTTAATTTGTTTAAAAAAATTACTGAATTTTAAAGATTTATTTTAGGGCACGTGCAAAGTGGGTTTTTATTTTCGTCAAATTTTGAAAATTCTAAAAATTTTAAAAATTTTATTATTTTTAAATTTTTTAAAAAAATTTTTATTTCAGAAAAAGCATTTTATGCGCATATACTAAATTTGGCAACTTTTTAAAAATTTGCGTTTTATTTAAATTTTTTTTTTCAAAATTTTTAAAATTTTACGAAAATAAAAACTCACCTTGCACGTGCCCTTATGCGCCACTTTGCCTTTTAGAGCAGAGACACTCCAATCATTATTTTTTTCCTCGAGAAATTATATTTTTTCATCATAATTAGTATTCATGTGTTCTTCAGTTGGTTTTAAATTGCACTAAATTGTGCTAAACAGCATACTATCTTAAAAGATGACTCACAATATGGGAATGGAACAATTAATTCCCATTGTGAATAAGTTACAAGATGCTTTTGCACAATTAGGAATTCCTTTGACCTTAGATCTTCCACAAATTGCAGTTGTTGGTGGGCAAAGTGCTGGAAAAAGTAGTGTGTTAGAAAATTTTGTTGGAAGGTATTGATTCATTTTAATTTATTATATTGATCTTTTATATATTTATTTTATGAATATATTTTATGAAATTATTATGTGAAAAAATGTTAAATTGGTAAAGCTTAAGTTGGTGATAAATTAATAATTTTGTTCGAATATTAAAAATATAGCACTATTTAAAATAAAATATGCAATCATGTTAATTAATAAAAATTATATTAATGATTATATTAATGCAAAATATATTTAACCTTTGCATTTTTTATATTTGGAATTTAAGAGAAATAAGGTTTTTGGGAAATTTTAAATAATGAAAATGAATTTATATTGTTAATAACTATTGTGTTTTTAAATATGCCAGTTTTTTAGAATAATTTGGGTTTATTTACATATATTACCTTTCAGATTACATTTTATTTAATGCCTTGTACATAATTAAGTGAAAATTATAAATAAATGTAAAAATAAGTTGTCAATCAAAACAGGTATATACTAACAATCAGATGCCAAAAATTAGCTATATTTAGTTAAATTATTTTTTTAACAACATAAAATTTTTTTAAGAGTGCTAAATTTTTTATGTGTATTTAAAACATTAAAAATATTTTTTTTATGACAAAAATTTAAAATATATTTTAAATTGTAGATCAATAACTCTGATTATAGCCTTACCAACATTATTTAACTGATGCAAATTAGATAACATATTTCATATCAAAATGAGGATTTGGGTCAAGGCGTATTTAAATTTAATTAAATAAAAAAATTCAATTTGATCAAGTCTATGAATATAAATATTTTTCTGCTATTAAGATTAACAACATTTTGTATAAATGGGTTGTACTTGCAATACAAGATAATATTTTTTTAAGATGATTAAACCCCTTAATTTTACTGTATAATACAAACATTTATTAGTACCATCAGGCTATTGAGATTTTTTAAAAATTAATAATGCTATCTGTATATATTGAATTTTTAAATCAAATTTAAAGCTAGTAAAATACTTTAACTAAGGTATATAAGAAAAAAATATAGATAATATTGGCTTTTTCATATAAAAATAATTTCTATCCCTAGTGTTAACCATGCAATATTAAATTTTTAAAGCCATTTATAAAACAATTTAAAATTAGGTTTTTATAAACTTCAGCCCAACAATCTAAGTGATAATCTTTGATCTATGTGCAGGTCAAAATTAATAGCACTTAAAAAGTTTGCTCTTCTAACAGTTTTACATTTGTGGTGAAAAACAATTTTTTTTATGACAGTGGTGTGTATATGTGAAATTCTATATTGATTTTTTAGAACGCTGCCTTGTTAACTTTTTTTTTCTGCTGAATTTTACCATTCTAAAAGACAGGTTCCCACATTTGTCCGTTATTAAGTTCCTCCCAAAATTCATATGCTCCCAATGTTTTTTCCACAATGGCTCTCTCTTTCTTTTTATAAATATATAAAAAAATTCAATATAGGGTTACATGGTTTTATTCCAAAGCTTGTCTTAGCCTAATTTTCCAGCAATAATGCAAACTTAATCTATATCATTCATTTTAAAACACTTCTGTTTAATTAATATACTGCTGGTACAATCTTATGCACATTTTTTTATAATACATGCTTTTTTAGGCGAACATCAAAGTTTTTAATTATATTTAAACTTAATGTTTTTTAATTTAAATGCTTTAAATATATCAACAAATTACAAAATATTACAGATAGAAATTTTGTAAGAAAACATAATTATTGGCGATCTAGATATTCTTTTAAATGCTCATATTTAAAAATTTAAGTTAAACTCATTGGATCTAAATCCCTTCACTTTCCCTCTATGCCCTATATCGGTTATTTGATTATTCAAAAAATATACGCTAAAGCCCAGAGGCCCAATTTTTAAAGTTCGGCCCGCCCGCATTCAAAAATCTTTTTGTCCTTCTCAGCTCGTCGGTGGATTTTTCATTTTTTGTTCGACCATTTAGCTGATTTTATGAGTTTTTTTTAAATTTGATAAAACGAAATTATATTGAAACCTAAGATAAAACAGTTGTTTGTAACAGATAAAAGGTTTAGATTTGAGTTATTTATTTCTAGATCATTTATCGAAAGAAGGTATACATTCTAATTTGTAATTTTTGTGGAACCAATTTTTTATTAACTCAATTCATTTAAGTTTCAAGACCGGATTGGCTTACGAAACTCATTGGTATTGATATTTAATCAATTAACAATTTGTGATTAATTTATATCTCTAAGCTGCGTCCCCCTATATTAACATTCTTTCTACTGGCATTGATAATGCTTTAATGTCATTTGCGACATAAATTATTTCTATTGTTTTTTTGCTATCATTTTCTTTTTAATTCCGTTATGCATATATTTCTCTTTGCATTTCAATTAACAGTTTATGTTTCATGGGTCCTTTTTCCCTTATTTCCGAAGCTATAAAGATTATACGATAGATTTGTTGTTTTAAACTCATAGTTTATTTATTACCTGACTTACAATTAGTAATCATTAATGCTATTATATATTTAATTGCTCAAATATCCATATTTTGGGGCCTAAACTCATCTGAGGGCGATAGGCTTTAGTTTTTTCGACATTTAGTAATCACCATTTTCTCTAGTTAATTGAATCTAAATTTGCATGATCAGGCTCACGTTGGAATTTTCAAACTTACTGTTTTTTAATGATATTGATTTCTTTATTTTTGTATTTGATTCATATTGGTTTCACTTGTTCCAATCTAATCTCTTCCCAGTTTTACCAAAAAATAGTAAATTTATGGGCAACCTTGAGCCAAAATTGATACACTTGTTATTATAAAATCCATACATTGTAACCATGATTTGTGTCAATTTGATTCATATTTTTTTATCATTCATTTCCGGTCATTCATCTAGAATAACGGTCCTTTTTTTATACACTTTTCCCCCCATATTTGCATACCTTCACTTTTGTTTCCCCATTTTTTTGCTCCTCCCCTTCCCTAGGGTCCTATTCATTTCACGCTGGATTCAGTTTTCCAACACTTTGCAAAAATGAGTCAAAAATATCAGTTAAAATGTCCCATTTAGCCCCCCCCCCCCCGACTTTTTTCGTATATAAGATGCGTTAGGATTGTCACACTGACCAAATCCTCTTTGCAGCAGTTATGTATTTAATATTCCACTCTTGTTATCTTTTCTCTTGAATATTTATGACTTGATTAAGAATGCGTATCATATATGACCACTTGAAATCTTCTGTGTTTTATTAATCATTATTTGTTATTTAAGTTGCTAAGAAGATATAAGATAAATTTCAAAAAACTAATCAATGCACAAAAAATTTATATTATAATTATATTCGTATTTTTAATCGCACTAAAAATTTTTTTATAGTATGGTGTAAATTTAAACTGTTTTTTTCTTTACTTTCTATATTTTGGAAAAGTGTTATTAAGACCAAACTTCTATGATATTTTGCAATACAAAACTAAAGGTTTCGTAGCCCGTCTTTATAAAATTTAAATAATTATGTGGAAAAAAATAAAACGCGATTAAATTATTTTACGAGAGAAAAACATAATTTGCAATAATTTTTTTTAATAATTATACAAGTTTTAACGCACCCTTATAATGCATGCACAGCTTGAAAAAATTGGGTTTAATTAATTTTTCTTATTTCTAAAAATTAAGAAAAAAAATTACATATATGGAAGAAAATATATATAAAATTATAAAATTTTTGCATAACTTTTCTATTAATCTATCATTAAATTTTTTTTATAAACAAAAAAATGGGTTTAGCCTACTTTTTAACAGCTCGAAATTTTTAATTTATTTGTTATTCACCCAGGGATTTCTTGCCCCGAGGGTCGGGCATCGTTACTCGAAGGCCGCTCGTCCTACAACTAATCAATTCGACTATGGGTAATTATTATTTTATTATATTTATTATTTTAATAATTGTTACCTATAACTATACCATTTGTTTATTTTTAACAATTTATTATTTGTGAGTTTTAAATGTTTGTTTTTCACTTTTTATTTAATTATTAATTCTTTAATTAACTTAATAATTTTTTATATTTTTATACAATTATTTTATTATTTTAATATTACATTTATTATTACGCAGGTCAACAAGTTTCAATGTCTTTAAAAACGTTTATGAAAACATAAAAGCATACATCCACGTGATGGCCTTATCTCATTATTTCTCGTGTTTTGTAGTTTTCTTCGCCATCGGCTCTGATCCATCCATATCGAAAAATGGCTTTTGACAGATTTTGCAACCTTCAGAATTCCTTATAAATAAAAAGTCCAAGAATCTCTTTCTCATATAAAAATCCGTTGTAACCTATATTTGCCAATTTAAATAAGGAGTAAAATTTTTTAGTATATCAAGCTTATTTAGATAATACAAAATATTTCGCGTCTAAACTTTACGACACAATATATAATCCATTTTTAATAAAAAGATTATTAAAAGTTAAAATTTAACAGTTTAGCTGTTGTAAATATACAAAAAAAAATTCAATTTATTTTTTTTTTATTTTTTTTGACATGTTAACATTTTTAAAGTTTATAGCTGACTTACTTTGATAAGAAAAAATGGAAATGGATTATAAAATCCCTAAGAAGGCAGGTTTGATCTTTGTTAAGTCTCAAAAATTTGTTGATCTGTGTTATATATATTATAATTAATTGTTAATTATTAATGATTATTGTTACCCAGGTCAAAAATAACTTGGGTAAATTAGATTAATTCTACTTCTACTATTTGTTCTTATTTTTTTTATGTTTTATCAATGTCAGCCTGCTATAAATTTAAAGGTCAAGCAGCGGCTTGAAATTTGACTAATTGGAATTTTGTTATTAATAAATTAAAACTAAAATTTTTTATGATAAAATAAGTATATTGTTTATAGTTTTTTAAGGTTTTATCTCTTTAATTATTACGACAAGATTTTATTGTGTAAATTAATTTTTACAATTGACAAATCATTTTATTAAATAAAATTATTATTTTTTTTATAAAAAATATTTTATGGTTTTGCGGGAGGTCGCCCCAAACGTCATCCTTTGTTTATTTTTTGAATAATTTTTAACATGCGTACTATGATTAAAAGAAAAACGGAAAAATGGAATTAAATCTTGGTCAAACTAATTAATAATCTTGTTATGTTCTTCATTTTAATTTCTACAAAATGGCTAAATCTTATGGGAAAATGTGTTTTTCATTATTATATTGATTTGATTTAGAATATGGAGAGTTCTTACATATAAAGAATCAAAAGTTTGTCGATTTTGACCAAATTCGGGAAGAGATTGAACGCGAAACTGACCGGGTCACCGGCCTTCGAAAAGGTGTTTCCAACGTGCCCATTAACCTTCGCGTATACTCACCACATGGTAAATTGTTTTATTTTAAAAATATGTCGGAGAAGGATGCGTATTTAAAATAAATTTTAATTAAAAAATATTTTCAAATTTATTTTTACTTTTATATAAAATTTATTAATGATACAGGTGACATAATGACTCGAAAGGCAGGCTCTAATGATTTAATTATTTTTTGTGGCCTTTTGGGTAGCATTGGAATTTGTCCTAAGTTTTTATTGACATGGTAATATTTGGATGAAATAATAGCTATTGGGATTTAATATTCTTTTATATTGACTTAACCTTTAATAGGTTTTTATTAGGCGAGTTTTAAAGAAGGCATTTGAATTTGTAAATTTTTTATCAAGTTTTTTGCTCAAATTAATTAAATGGAACATAAATTAATTTTTTGTGTTTTTTTGAAATGTTGTTAGCTCTTAATTTCTTGAATCTTCTTGTTTGACAGAACATGTTAGGTAAAGCAATAGTCACCGCTGTAAAACGTGTTCAAAATTATTTAACCCTAAATTTAGTTTGGGCAAGTGATAGATTAAATGCTTAAAAATCAAAATATTTTATTTCTCTAATATATTAATGTCAAGATTTATTTATTAACCTTTCTAACAGTTTACAATGCCTTTTTGGAATTATATATTTTTTATGTTGTTTATATAATTTTGTACAAACAATTAATATTTTAGCTTAGGATCGTTAGGTAAACTTAATTTCTATAATCCAATTTCTATTTTTGTTATATGAATCCTTATAATTTGATGACCAACTACTTTAGTCTGACACTTATACATCAGGTTAGAATTTGAAAGCCGTGATATTTTGGCCCGGCCCGCCTGACAGGTTTTATAAAGGCCCCGCCCGGCCTAGATTTCGATTATAAAATTTAGGCCCGGCCGAATTTTTTTTATTACAAGCTAAAAAATATTAACAATGATTATGCTTTTGCTCCATTCCGTAAAAATACGATTCGTTTGAAATTCTCGAAAAACTTATAATTTTGGGGGATTGAATGATATATCATTAAATTTTTCCGCTGCCCACTTGTTCGGTATTGCGCGATTGTCGCAATCTTTATCAGGTGGCTGTTACGGGCAATTTTAGGGTAATATTTTAAAAATTTGATGGGCTATTTTTTGCATTGAAGTATCTAGGTTAAATTGACGTATTAAAATAAGGTAGCACTGCCAAATAAACTTAATTAGATGTGAGATGATTGAACTCGGTGTATTAATTTTTTATTTGCATACAGCTCGACAAATATAAATGTCTAAAATATAAAGTTTAATTAAATATTTTTTTTCTTGTTAACAAAATTTAAAGAAATAGGGTAATTATTATGAGATATATAAAAGTTTTTCAAATCTCTTCTAGTTTGTACTATAGGAAAAGCTCTTTTTAAAGTCCATACATAGCCCATGTATTGCGGCTTGAAATTTTATTTCAATATGTCACTTGTATTTAAATAAATAATTAATTCAATATAAAATAAATAAGATGCATTACAAATTGGAAATTTGTATTAAAGGAGATGGGGGGGGGGGGGAGATTGTTTATGCACACAGCGTTCGCTCGCCCCTTATATCTAATAACTCCTAAACGATATCTCTTTTCCTGAATGCGACATTAGTGTACACGGTGGTTTTTAATCCACACTTGCTGCCTCCACTCATTACACCCCTCAGGATAGCCAGTCCGCCTTTTACTTCCACCAGGGGCCTCCCGAATCTCCAGAACAGCTGTTTTTGGCTTCATCGTAGTATCCGGCACAAAAATGTGTCGGGCTTACGGCGATGTTGGTCGAGCATCGGTCCCTACCCTGGACAGGAATACAATCGGCACTCAGCTCTAAATTTGGGCTGCCTTCAACGATATCCTCGTAACCCGACAGGTAAAAGGGCCGTTCCTACTTCTGGGGCGTCTCTCGAAAAATTATCTTCGGGCAAGCAAACTGGCCGGACCTTTTCGTTGAAGGTGATTGGAGTAGCTAGTCGTAGAACCGCTATATCTGCAAACCCAGAGGCGTATAATCTGGGTGGGCAATAACCCTTGCCACCCTTATTCCCGTATTTGGGACAGGTCTACTACTGTCATGCCGAAGATTTCTATGGTGCCATCTGATCGGGCGCAATGCGCTGCAGTTAGGACGTACCATTCACTTATGATTGAACCACCGCAGAGTCGAACGTCGCCGCCTCCGTTAATTTACATCATAAATTGCCAGGGGCAGCTCAGCGTTGAAACTTGTATCCCGCCAACGATGAGACTACTCGTAAGAGCGCTCCTATTTGGTCAATAAGGCGTTCTTCCAACCTACTCGCGAATGAACAATCTAGAAGTCCAGTGGATCCTGTTGCTGTTATCCCGCAATTTTGGGCATTGGCCACGTCTAAAATATGAAGGGCCCTTAGCCCAAATATTACTAGGACTCGAATAATATTGTGTAAGTTATAAAAGCACATTTTAAAAGTTCGATGTTAAGATTTACAGAAATTTTTAATATACGAATTTGAGAAGAGAATTGTCCTTAAATAGTTTTGGGCCGCCCCTCTAAAGCTTCAATGATTTGTCAAAAGCTTCAAGCTAAAGAACCGGGCAATGACGTTCCCATTCTTTGTATGAGATTCTACAAAAGAAATACGCATTTGCCGATTGACGGCAACTCAATCAAATATGCGCCATAGAATTAAACTTTTTTCTGTTTGTTCAGATTGACGCATCTTTGCAGACAATTTTACTTTTACTTTTTGGTTATTTACTTCTTTCAATAAAATTTCATAATTCCTTGCGCGTTCTTACTGAAAACTACTAGGTTGATTTATAGACCCGTTTTTAATGATTTTTAAATATTTGTTTTGAACGAGCCGAAAATATAAGGCTTAACTTTCTCTTAGTCTAAAATTCTTGGCTCGCCAGATTTATTTATTTACAGCTAGCTAAAAGCGAGGCGGATAACCCCTTTCGGCTAAATTCAGTAGTTGTATTTTCCGAACCACGCGGCGTTATTCAAGCGACTTAATTCTCATTTTTTGGGGGGGTGAGGAGCATTGAAAATGCTATGCGGCGACGTTCATAACCTCTAGGATCGGATTAGCGCGTCTCTCCGCCAATACCATAATCTCCATTGAAATGACGCCGTATTCTCCGAAATATTATAGCATGCATGCTTTACCTTGGGAGCCGAAGCCAGAGTCATTCACCAGCTAAAACAATGCCCCGACTTGCCCTATAAATTATAATATTTACTGTATATATGAATCACAATTGAATAGTTGTTATTTTGTTTAGGGCAATTATATTCTTTTAACATATAACTTATTTTAAAACAGTTTTGAAATTCGTATGCGCCTCAAAATGCTGTTTGCGCGTTAAGAAGGATCAAACTTTTTAAGTCGGGCATTAGTTGAAAAGGTTACAAATTAGTAAAAAATCCTTGTATCTTCAGTTAAAAAAAGGAAAGCTGCTTAAGGCGAAAATGATATATGTGACCCACACGGAACCAGGTAGTTTTGTCGAGATATGTTTTGAAATAAGTTGTTATTTGGCTTAAATTGAATTTAATTTCTTGTCGTTTGTTTTTAAAAAAAAAGATTCAACAAATTTAACCTAATTTGGTGCAGCTCCAACTAATCTGAATAGACGTTTTTCCTGCCCAATGTGTGTTTGGCCACGCCCAATTTCAACCACTATTAGCTAGGTGGCCCGAAAGCCGACAGAAAGAAGTAATTACGGGCCTGGCCACGCCGATTTTTTATATTTCATTTTGCCTTGTTTTGACAAAATTTAGAAATTTATTATTACGCGATATATTTCTACACTCTTTAATTGATATTTAAAGCAAAATTTTTTTGGCTTCTTATATAAAATTTCTCAGCCTATTTTTAAATTTGGGGTGGGCCTAGAAAACCCAAATTTTGGACCGGTTGGGCCTTTGAAAAATATGCCCGTTGGGCATGGCCGGTATAAAACTTCCCGGTTTGAACTCGATTCGCAATTGAAATTCCACGACTTTTTACGTTTTAACACGTATTTTTTACATTCAAGGTTAACTTTTAAATGAAATGTCATGAACCTGGTGATTCAATAATTTTTTTTAGCGGGGTCAGTTTTTTTTAATCAATCCCTGATAATTATAAATGTGGCTAGAACTTATGTTTAGGACATTACCCTATTTAGCTTAGAATATGCCATAGGATAAACATTATTTTGTTAATTAAGGTGGAATGTTAGGTAGTCCAGTTTAATTGATTATATCTCAAGGTATTTTTAGTTTAGGTAGATTAAGAAATTTTAACGTGACCAAAATGATTTGATTGTAAAACAGATTTATAAAAAGGAACCTTTGTTTTAAGTTGTTTAGCAAATTTTTTTTAGCACAATATAATAGAGAGAACATTTTTTAAACATGACCAGCTTGTTGCCTAAGGAATGCCTTGTATCGCTTAACGCCCTACATATATAATATTTATATGTATAACACAGGTCAACAAATTTTTGAGATTTACGAGCTAATTATAGAGATTAGGCCTGCTATTTTAGGGATTTTCAAATATGTTTACCTTTTTTTCCTTAAACTCAGTAAATTAGCTATAAACATTAAAAATTTCAGAATAAATTAAAGAAACAAAAATAAAAAAATATTGATAGAAAATATTTTTTAATTTAAAACAGTTAAACTGTTAATATCAAACTCCAAATATTATTTTATTAAATAACTCGTTGTATTTAAGTTTGGGCGCGGAATAATTTGTATTATTTAAATGCTGATGTAAGAATTGATATTAAATATTTTACATTGTTTGAAATAATTAATACAAATTATAAAAGATTATTATCTGAAAAAAAGATTCTTGAATTTTTTTTTACGGTATTCTCGAGGTCACTCGGTCGATTTGGTCAAAAAAGTCACTTTACTATATGGACGTATCGAAGGAGCCAAAGGCGTAAGAACGAAAAACGGAAAACATAGATAATAATACAAGGCTCATGGGGATGTATGCTTATGTTTTCATATTTTATTCTGACATTGATATTTGTTGACCTTACATTAGGTGCTACTTAATAAAAACATTTTTTATTCTTACGTATTTATTTGATTAATAGCAGGTTTAACGTCATAACTTTGTGTAATGAAATTACCTGAGTAATTTTATTGGGCGAGTTTTTGTGTCACCTATTTTTACGCGGCTGACTTAATATTTATTACGTTGTGTGATGAACATAAATATTTTATTATGTTAGCTTTGCTATAATGTCAAATATGTTTGTGATGCTTGAAACTCATAAAAAAATTGATCTCTCTTACCTTCCAAAAACTCATAGGTTTTTAGCATTTTTCTCCTGACACGCCATCAGACATTATTACATCTTTTATCCATTTGAGGAGGGGCGCTACGTCTGTGTAAAGAGCTGGCACCTTGGCTTCGCAGCTGAGACCACCACTCACTACGCCCCTTAGAATGGCCCGGCCGCCTTTGAATTCTACTAGGGGTCCACCGGAATCACCAGGACAGCTGTTTCTGGCTTTATCGAAATACCCGGCACAGAAATGGGTGGGGGACGTTTCGATAAAGGCATGACACAATCTTTTACGTTGAACCGGAACGCACACACCCCTGAGCTCGTAGTTTGGACTTGGGACGCCTTCGGCTATAAGCCCGTATCCTGTGACATATAGGGCCGTTCCTAATGTCGGAGTTGTTGGAATTGTTTCTTCGGGCAGACAGACCGGCCTAACCTTTTGATTAAACAAAATTTCCGTTTCTAATTTCAGCAAGCCAATATCTGCGGCAATAGTTTCCGGATCATAATTAGGGTGGGTTATAGCTGTCTCCACGCGTATCCCTGTATTCGGAAACGGTTTTCCACTGTCCCGACCGACGTAGATGCGGATGTTTTCGGAGCCTAAGCAATGTGCGGCGGTGAGCACGTGCCGCGCTCCTATAATTGAACCACCACACGTTTGGGTTTTTCCATTGCCCAAGGCACCCCTTATCATAACTTGCCAGGGGTAACTTAGCGTCGAAACGCGCGAGCCATCTATGATGGGGCTTGCTATATCGGTGCCGTTACCATGGATCTCGATTGGTCGTCGCTGAAATTCTGGTCTCCCCCGAGGCGCTGATGGATTAAACGAGCAGTCCGGAAGTCCAGTTGTCCCTGTGACAGTAATCCCGCAAGCAGTTTGACTTTCAACGACCTTCATAAATAGACCCGAGAGAGTTGTTGACGTGAGAATAATCGCAATTGTACGTATCAAGTTTAACTTTAAATTAGGCATAAGGCGGGCTCAATTTTTTAATTAAATGAAATAGCTAAAATGATAATTTTTTTTTGCTTATGATTGTGTTATTTGAATCGACAAATAAAATAGGATTTAACCTCTCCTACCTGAGCTTACATACACCCATGCCAAAATCTTTCAATTTTAGTTTATTATTCGAACGGAATGCCAAACGTTACATTTCAAAAAAAGTTGGTTTACTGATTTGACTGCCAAAACCCTATTTTGGTCTATTGCATATAACGCTGGCATCCTGATCCATTTCCACAACCGCCTTATTTACTTTATGCAGGGCTTGAAAGTTTGGCGTCGTTTTAAAAATTTTTTTTGACCGCTGTCTCAATTTTTAAACAAAATTAAGTCTGTTTGTATGGATTTTATTGGAAGGATCCAAAACTTAAATTTATCTAATCTTGGAATTTATTGCTACCATCAATTAGAAATCTGAGTTTTGCTTTGACGATCTTTAATAGAAATTGAATGGCACCCTACTTTATATATTGGCGAAATTTATCAGAAATAACTCAACTACTTATCTATAAATTATATTTATCGAGACATGACTTTGTATAAACTTGGATCGTTTTTCTGATCGAAACTCTACTCAATTAGTTAAATATAAAGGAAGAACCTTGTATTTACATTTTATACTTTTTTTTGTTGCTACAATTTAGTTTTTACAATAATTTTGTCATTTTTAATGTTCACACCTGGCATACCTAATTTGGCCAAATATGGTTCAACGTAAAAGTTAAGTATAAATAGCTATACCGAAAAGGTTTGGTTATTTTTCAAGGAAATATTTAGGGGCATGTTTTATTTTAGCTACATATATCTTCAAATATAAATTATGAAATTTTGTGTAAAGTAGAAAATAACCTTTACATTATATTATAATGGGTGTTTAATATAACTTGGTGATTGCTCAAAAGCGTGCGAATGAGCTCTCAAAGTGTCGTAATTTTTTTCTCTTTGCTATAAGTGCGAGGACAGTTTTCAAGAGAGCGCCGATCTGTCTTTTAAGCGCCTTTGAATTTTTTTAGGCGTTCACGCGCTTATAAGTCTGCTCCCTTAGCCTGGGCCCAATAACTCGTGAAACTAAAATTTTCTCTTATCTTATTCGCGATCCTTTTTTATTTTTTCCCTGTTTCTCTTACTAGGCTTTTACGCGATTAAGTTAATTATTGGGCGGTTTTTGTAATTTTTTTAATTATTTCTAGTTTGGCTTAGACGATGCACAACGGTTTAGTTTGCCAATAAATACGAATTTTATTAAATAGTAAATAGATATATTTGTGCATTCACAAAAATTTTCTATAATATAATTGTATTACAGATCAAAAATAAAATATATCTATGTGTTTTGGGTGGGTCTTCAGTCGACAATATCTTTGATCCAGTTGAGATAAAGTGCCACGTTTGTGTAAAGTGCGGGCACGAGGGCGCCGCACTTTACGCCACCGTTTACTACGCCGCGGAGGACGGCACGGCCGTTTTTGATTTCGATCAGGGGTCCTCCCGAATCTCCGGGGCAACTATTTCTAACTCGGTCGAAATACCCGGCACAAAAATGGCTCTCCGCCATTTTAACGTGTGTCGAACAACGTTTCCTATCTTGGGCCGGAACGCAGGCACCCCTTAGCTCTGTGTTTGGATTCTCAACCCCGTTTGCTATTATCCCGTACCCCGTAACGTAAAGGGCTGTGCCTATGGCCGGGGCTTTGCCCGAAAAGTTTTTTACCGGTAAACAAACGGGCCGGACGCTATCGTTGAAAGCCATTGGTGTCGCCAGCTCCAGAACTGCTATGTCTCCGGCCAAAGATTTGCGATTAAAATCGGGGTGGGGTATGGCTTTTTGCACCCTAATTCCGGTATTCAATTGGGGACGGCCGCTGTCGCGTCCAGCGAACACGTAAATATTGTTGGAACTAACGCAATGCGCAGCCGTGAGCACGTGTCTCGCGCCTATGATAGAGCCACCACATTGCTGAGCTCTTCCGTTGCCCGAATCTGCGATAACTAGCACTTGCCAGGGGTAACTCATCGTTGAAACGCGGGATCCATCGATGATAGGGCTTGCAATTTCGCTCTTATCACCGGTGTCAATTTGCCGCCATAGATAGCGTCTTTCGCTCCTTCCAATTGGCAATGGATTGAACGAACAATCAGGGAGTCCGGTGTTTTTAGTCACTGTTATTCCGCAGCGTTGTGCTGTAGCCGCATATGAAATGTGAAGTACAGTTGCGACGTTTAAGACGAGCAGTAAGAAATGGAAATTTGGAGTGTTTGACATATTCAATCAACGTTATTTGTTGGAATGACCAAATTTTAGACTTTCCTTGAACTTGGGTAAATGTTAGCTGTTTATTGGCATAAAAAAGTCCTTAAATAAGATTGAGAGGAGGGATCTCATTCAAGGAGTTATTTATGCCAAAAGTTTGTCACAAACCGGTTGGTATGCCAATTGACTGAATGCCAAACAGATAAAATATTGACATGTTATTCTGTATAAATCAAGCGACTCATTCCAATTGAGGATTGCACGTTCCAAAAGCACCATGGGCCAAATTTGCCCCCAGTTTGAAAATTTCATGACCCCTTTATATAAAAACTTTATTTTATGCTGTTTATTTACACATTAAAATTAGCCCTGCTTGTTTTGCTACATCAGATTCTGAAAAGTTTCTGCATACTAGGTGCTCAAGGCTGACTCTTATTAATACTTTTGTGCCCGGCATCTGGGAAGCCCAAAAGTATTAAATTTTTGGGATTTAATACACAAAGTTTTCTCACATGTGGCTGTATTGAACACGCGGAGTGCAGGCAAATTATGTGCCCGCCGCTATGGTAAATGCCATCTTTTATGTTAAGATTAGGCTGAATTGTCCTACCATTAGCTTTGGTTGCATCGGTTTTTATGTATTTTGGTCGAAGTTTAGTTAAAATTATGACAAGGTTTTTTAGGCTACCAACTTCTTTTAGGTATGGGCAATAAGCAATTAAAATTTAACTAATTTTAGTTTTGAGTGACATTATTTTAATTAATAACTAAATGTTAGGATAGAAAAAAAATCACATTTTCAGATCTGTTTTAAACTTTTGCGCTACTTCATATAAAAAAAAATTTTCTCGTAACCTTGGCCAATAATTGCCACTTTTCTTCATTTTTTGTAAAAGTTTGTATTTATAAATTAAATGAATGTGTTTTTTACATTAATTCATTCTCCACAGTCCTCAATTTAACTCTCATTGATCTACCCGGTATGACCAAGGTCCCAATCGGTGACCAACCGCCCGACATTGAACATCTGATCCGCGGAATGATCCTCGAGTACATCACCAATCCCAACTGTCTTATCCTGGCCGTCTCACCCGCTAACTCTGACCTAGCTACCAGTGATGCCCTCAAAATCAGCAAGGAGGTCGACCCTCAAGGTTCGGTTCCGTTTATGCCATATGTGTTTTTTGGGGCCAATCATTATCATTAAATGTTTTAAGTTCTTGTAATTAAAATAATTTTAAAAATGTATTTATTAATGAAACGCAAATTGACAATATAAATTTTTATACATTTCTGACAAGTTCGTTCAAATATAATATAATCCAGGTCGATTAAAACAGATTTCTTGTTATTTTTATAAGTTATTTATTTTTTTTATAATTTGACAAAATGGAAATTTGCTCAATAAAATTTGCTATTTTTCAAGATTGTGCTATAGAAATTCAAAATGTTTCTTTATTACATTATTTGTGAAATTTATGTTATATAATTTGACCATCCATGTAAACTTTGCACTTATGAAATACTATTTTTCCCCCAAACATTATATATACAAAAACAAGATATTTTTATTTTTACAAAATTAATCGATATACCAGAGCAATCTAACAAGTCTGAACTTGACCTTGGACCGTAAATAAGACCTTAACTAGTTATAAATATTTGATGACTTAATACCCCACTTATTTTCTCGCTTTTACTTTGTCTTTTTTCATCGGAAAGTTTTATAAGAAAAAGCAATTACAAGGTCCCGCTTGTTGCCTTGACATTTAAAACCAAAAAAAAATTGCTTATATCTTATAGAGTCCAATAATTTTTCACTGACTTTTGTTTTATCTAAGAGCACATCGGGAATATTATAATCAAGGTTATTGCAAAATAAAATTCTTTTGCAATTTATTATACACGCAATATTAGCCATCAACTTTTCACTGAGCGGCCAAAGTGAAATAAAATTTATCATTTTTTTTTTCATATAAATTTGGATTTTAAAATATTCTGATATTTAACTATATTTTCAAAGTTTAACCATAGACTTGGAGTTATTTTTTTGCTTTATTATAAGATTTCAAGGACCACAACCTAATCTTTTTTTGACAATATTTCAGTGAAGGTCATTTAAGTGACCTCTATTTTTCTATCATTTTTCACTCTTTTCAAATAAGTTTTTTGTACTGTCCGGATTTGTAATAATACACATTTAAATGTTAAAAATATTTCTTTTTGCCTTATCGTCTAAAATAATATATTACTTAATAAAACGAATTAAGTAAAAGTTTTTGAATGGGGTAGTAAAACTTTGCTTTTTTGATCCCAAATCAGGCCCGATTCTAGCTTTTCCGTTTTAGGGGGGCAAAAAAAACTCGTGGGGGGGCAGAAAAAAATTTTTTGCCGCCTTCGGCGGCAAAATTAGCCGTGACCTTCGGTCACGGCAAAAAATATACATCAACAATAGAATCCATGTTTAAATTTTTTTAACAAATTAATAGTAATTTATAATATTCTTAATTAAAAAAATGAGTTTATAAATTGAATATGTGAATTAAAATTAATTGTTTTCCTAAAATCAATTGCTTAAAAAGATATGAGATTTGAATTAATTGTAAGTATAATTTTATCATTTGGCATCATTGCACATGAAAATTAAAAATATGATATATATGAATAATAAAAATGAATTATATAAAACTTTGGATTTTAGAAAATGAAAAGTAAAATAAGATTAATTATCATGAAAACAAAATGTATAAGTATGCTAATTTGGAAGAATATATATGAAAAAACACTGGTTATATATAACTAGTTATTAATATTAGGGTAAAAAATTAAATAAAACATGGACAAAAACGTTAAATGCGCATAAAAAAAGTTTGCAACTATGTTAAAATAAAATAGTAAGCAATAATTAGCTGATTATGAGCAGTGTATTGTATTGATCAAACTATTTTTTCTCAGAGGATTTTAATTAAATTACAATATTCATAAAAATTCAACGCCCCTAGTTAAATTTTCGTGTTCTAAAAGAACCAAATTACCTTTAAGCAGATCACTACTTGTCAGCCGTTATTATCCTCTTAAAGAAGAAAATGTGGCCTCACAACTCGACGTTGAAGAGCCAATTAATAAACTTATAGGAAAAATGTTAAATAGATTAGAAAACGCATCATTGTAATCATATAAAAATTTAACAAAATCAACAGTAACACATTCTTTGTTTTTATTAAGTTTCTTATTAAAAAAAATTTTGGCTACGTCAATTTCTTTAGATAATGAATTTTTATCAATATTACTTATTTTTAAAAGAGGCTCTAATTTATTTATATCTAAATTAAAGGTTAATCAAATTTATAAAAGGAATCTAAAGATTTTAAACAACTATTATCGGTAAAAAATCTATTATTAAAATATAAATAAATCAATAATATTAATAGAAATACTTTTTAATTCATCATTAATATTTAAAATATTTTCAAACTTATGAGTAGAAAAAAAAATAAAAATCAGAAAAATCGTTAGGTTTATTTTTCTTTTATCCATAGATAAATTATTGTCATTTAGAAAAATATTAATATCAAAACAATTTTTGAATCTTCAAATGTATTTTTATTTCTTAATTGTTTAATTTCTAACAAACAATGGTGTATTAAATCAGAAGTTTTAGAAACATAAATCGTTCTGCATTGAAATTGATCTATAATTATTTTTAATAAATAAAATAATTTTTCAATTAAATACAAAAAAATAATTAGATGATTATAAATATGGTCAAAAAAACACCGATTCGGCCCTGTGACCTGAAGATATTATTTTTAATTTGTAAAGAGTATTAAATATTTTTGTGCAATTTTTAAAAAAAAAACAATGGGCAGGTAGTGACCACACCACCAATAAGGCAACAGCCGGTATGGTCCTGCATTCACTAACTACCTTGATTGCATCATGTTGAAAAAATTTATGAGGGAAGAAAAATTATCAAAAAAATGTTTCCCTGACAATCTTTTACAACAAGATGCAATCGGTGGTTAAAGCAATGAATATACGGGACATGGTGTCCAGCTATTTTGCTTAGAAATACTTGAACACCATTTTTTTCCCGGGCATTACGTTCGCCCCATCGTAGCATTGTGCGATCAGGTTCTTTGGTTCTAGATTATATTCTAACAAAAGATTGTTGTTAACTGAGAAAATTTCTTAGGCATCAGATTTATGAATTGGTTTCACAAATATAAAGCTTTCTGTAAATCAAATTTTTCTATATAATTCTGTTAGTTTGATCTCTCTTGCGGATGAGAAGTATTAATGAATAAAAACAATAAAAAAAAGTAAATATTTTAAGATAATATTTGTTAGATATTTTTGACGGAGCAAATTTAATTATATTATGTGAAAGAAATAAAATTACTATGTATTTTTGGGGGGGCAAATTCAATTTTTTTGGGGGGGGGGGGGGGGGGGGCAAACAAAAAATTAAAATGTATTTTTGGGGGGGCAAATTCAATTATTTTTGGGGGGGCAATCAAAAACTTTTGGGGGGGCACTGCCCCCCCAAAAGGGGTCTAGAATCGTGCCTGTCCCAAATACACCTACCATATAAAAGAACAATTGATGATTTGATTAGGACTAATGGGAAAATACTTATGTTTGTTTTGGCGAATGCAGGGTTTATCATATGCTATAAATAAATGAAATCGTAATTGTGTTGGCCCCATCTAGGGCATGTCAAAATTCCAGAATCCGGAAAAAGATTATCAACCCCGGAGTTCCGGAGTTTAATTTTTTTGAAATTTGCTAGTTAACATTAGTTTATTGGAAATATCGGAATTTGTATTTTTGTAGTTCAAACTCATTTTGCTTAATGAAAGTTGTAAATAAATGAAAGAGCAGCTTATTTATCTAATTATATGTATTAACTGGCAAATTCAAAAAAAAAACTCGGGAGTTTATGGACATATTCCGGAGTTTTGGCATGCCCTAGCCCCATCGTACTAAGCTTAAATTTTGAATCTATTCATATATTCGAACATATGATGTAGGACTTCGCACTATCGGTGTGATAACCAAACTCGATTTGATGGATGAGGGGACGGACGCTCGGGAAATATTGGAAAATAAATTTCTACCTCTTAGGCGAGGTTATGTTTTTTTATTTAATTATGTATATACCATTTACATTATTGTATATAAGGATTGGGGATCAATCAAAGTCGGGACCCCAAATCTCGCCCGGTCTAGCCTAAAAATGGACCGGCCAGGCCGGGTCCTAATTTTTAAAGAAGATATATGGGCCGGGCCAACAGTTTAAATCTCATTTTGCCTAATTATTTATAAACATTATTAACAAGAAATTAAAATAGTAAATTATTACAAATTATTATTTGTACCCTCTCTATTTTATTAATTATAAAAAAAATTAGCTTGTAATACTTTTTCGGCGTATATTTTTAAGTTTTGGCCGGCCCGGGCCTGAAATGAAAAGCCAAATTTTGGGACAGGTTATAAATGAAATAGCTATGTTTAAGTCCGGTCGGGCCGGATATCATCGGTTTGAACAAACATTTTATGTAATTCTTTATATCAAGAGTTTTTTACTTAAAACAAAATTATGTTTTATTATATAATTAAATAAACAACCTGAAATGAAAACTTCTCAAATAATGTAATTAATAATCAAACAAAAAATGGGATTAAAATATTTTTTTTTGATAGTTGTCGTTACTCTTTTTTTATTTAGAGCTCATTCACTTATTTTAAATTACACGTTTTAGGTTACATTGGTGTAGTCAACCGTAGTCAACGTGATATTGATGGAAAAAAGGACATTAAAGTTGCATTATCGAACGAAAGAAAATTTTTTCTAAGTCACCCTTCCTATAGGTTTTACTTACTTGTATAACACAGGTCAACAAATTTTTGAGAGTTAGGAGTTAACTACAGAGATCAAACCTGACATAAAGGGATAAAATCCGATTACCGTTTTTTTCTAATCAAACTTTGTAAGTCAGCTATAAAATAAAATTTCAGAAAAAAAGGTAAAAAAAAACAAAAAAGATTCAAAAAAAAAAATAAATTGATTTTATTTTTTGCATAATCACAACAGCTGAATTGTCAAGTTCGAACTTCAAATAATATATTTATTAAAAACAGATAATATATCGTGTCGTATTTAAGTTTAAACGCGAAATATTTTTTTTTTATCTAAATACTGATGTAAGAGCTTATTATACTAAAAAATTTTATTTTCAGTATTTGAGATGATTTTATATAAATTACAGGGAATTTTTATATGAAAAAAAGATCAGTAAATTTTTATTAGGGAAGGTATCAAAATCTGTCAATTTGGCTAAAAAAAATTTTTTGATATTGACGGTACTAAGGAGCCGAAGGCGGAAAAAACTAAGAAAAACGAAAAATATGTATGAGATAAGGCCATCATGAGGATGCATGCTTTTATGATTTTATAAACTTTTTTTTGTGACATTGATATTTGTTGACCTGTAATATGATTTTCAGAACTTTAAGCTGCTTTATAAGCTTTAGTTTTGAATTTTATATAAATGGGGTTTACCTGTCATTAATTTTCGCTAATTTTATTTCAATGCTTTAAAATAAAAAATTACATTTATGTAAAAATTTTTATAGGTCACTTTAAATTAAACATAAAATACTTATCAAGAATTTGCTAAAAACATCGTTATTAAAACGGCTTTTTTTAAGTCTCTTATATCTATGGCTACATTTAGACTTATTAAAAAATTAAGTCATATGATAGTTATCTGTTATATGGGTATATTATATTATTGAGTTATTAATTGTTAAAATAAAAAACGTTTTTTTTGAAGTTGGATAGGCCCTATTTTATTTTACAAGTTTATTTATTAAAATATTATTTAATCCTTATTTATTTTGTAATTTCTTTCAGGCATATGGCAGACCGCCTAGGCACGCCTTACCTTCAGAACACGCTAAATCAACAACTCACAAATCACATCCGGGACACCCTCCCAGCCCTCCGTGAAAAACTCCAGAAGCAGCTGTTCAGCATGGAGCGAGATGTCTCCGAACTCCGAAACTATAGGCCAGATGACCCATCACGCAAGACTAAAGCTATGTTGCAGTAAGTCCTTTCGAAAGTATTTTTACTTTTTTTTTATTTGATTTATAAGAAAATTAGGATTTTTTGTATATTAAATATGTTAATTAATATTTGTTAGCTCATTTTTGGTAGCTTTTGAAGATTGATTGACAAAATCGTATGAATTTTAATAAAAATTCTTTTTTTTGCCTTTATAGGATTTGCGACTATTAATACCAATGTATTTTTTATTTCTCTCTATGCTGAATTTTTAATAATTCATTGATCTAATGCATCAAGATTTTGGCTTGTATTTTCATATTTAAAATTCTTGAAGCGTGTTATTTGTTTTAAAAAGATTAAATTTAAAAAAATTTCACCACAAGGTTTTAAACTTTAATCTCAAGTAGCTTCAGATTGATAATTTTATTATTTTTCAATATAGTTTTGTTATTTCCTAAAGGAATATTTAGACTTAAAAATAGTTTTATCTTGTTGTTTGGCCTACAAGAAATAATAAATTTATATTTAAACACATTGAAAATGCTTATAGGATAACCCAGATATAATTTATTCCATTACATAATATTTTAGATATTGTTTTTAAATTCTAATAGACTCGTACAGACTATAGCTTCCGATTTCGATAAAAGCATTGAGGGTTCGGGCGGCAGTCAGGAAATTAACACAATGGAGCTCACCGGCGGGGCACGTATCAATAGAATCTTCCACGAAAGATTCCCTTTTGAGCTTGTCAAGGTATATTACCTCTTAGATGTTTTCTATAAAATAAATTCTTGTAGAAAAAACGGGGGAACTTAGGATTGATTCCCAGGGCCTCTTAAAAAAACTTTTATGAAAATTTTGGCATGGACTTTTTATAGGGCATCAAGCGGTTAAGATTGTTAGCTTAAGTACTTATAGGGAGCGCATTAAACAATTTTGGCAAACCCTAAAATTGTTAAATAAATTACCTTTTGCAAAAATTGATAACTATTGAATTAGGAAAACATATAGCTTTTGCCAATAATTCAAATTTTTGCAAATCAAACAGAAATTCCGATACGAACGATATAATTTTTAAATAAAATTTTGCTCGATAATAAGTTTAAAAATTTATTACCCCAAAACAATCTTTGTTACAGCAATAAAAATTATTACAAATTTTATTTTATTATATATTACATATTTTGATTAAAAACTTATATTAATAATTTTTTTTTTAAACAGAAAATTATTAGAAACTCGTTTTAATCAGAATTTATCATTTTTTTTTATTTCACATTTATGAAATTTATTTCATAGATGGAATATGACGAAAAAGAGTTGAGACGAGAAATTAGCTACGCTATACGTAATATCCATGGCATTAGGTTATTTATTTTGAATATATACTGTTGGCAAAATTATACGTTTGCGGTAATTATTTTTTTACTTTTTCCGGCAACAATTATATTTTATATCAATTACACTGTGCAACGAGAAAAATGGTAAGTCAGATGAATCCTAGCATCCAATTTTTAATTATTTGCTCAAAGATGAAAACTTTGCCTCCTAAAAATGGACAATTTTTAACTCTTAGGCAATGTTTTTGCAATTAGACAAAGTTAATTAATGTACACAATTTACATGCCAATAAAAAATAATTTTTTTATGAGCAACAAAATCAGCACCTAATTTATTTGATTTTGTAAAATAAAAATTTATGTCGTTAAAAAAAATTAGAGATCGCATTTTTTACGAATTCTACTTTTTGGCCCGAATGATTTTTATCATCGACATTTAAAACACGGAATTAAAAAGTCGAATTAATTATTAATATTTTTTAAGCCTATTATGCCTATCGATGAGTCAACCTTTTTTTCTTATCAGATATTTTTATCTTTAATTAATACTATTTGGTTGCTAATAAATTTTAATATTTTTTTTTTACATTAATGTATAATTTCTTTTATCGATCGTACCAGGGTTGGTCTCTTCACACCAGATATGGCATTTGAAGCAATAGTCCGTAAACAAATCGCCAAACTTAAAACACCGACTCTAAAATGCGTTGACATGGTGCTGAGCGAGCTTTCAACCATATTCACCGGTTGCTCTAAAAAAGTTTAACTTTTTCGAAAAATTAAATTTTTTGTTTTTAATATTTTGTATATTGAATTGATAACAAAAATTCTATATCAAAGTTTAGAAATTCATAACACGTATATATAGGTATCATTAAAACTGTGAAATACATATAAATTTAAAATCGTAGATCCTATTTCCTAAAAATTATTAATTTTTTTGCCTTATATTTTATCTATACACCCTTTTTTTTCCTATTTACATTAGCTCCTATATTTATCAATTTTTTCAACGTTAAATTTAGTTAATTAGACAGGTCGATAAATGTTAACGTTTGAAAAAAAAACTTATGAAATATAAATGAATACATCCCAATGATGGCCTTATCTCATAGACATTTTTCGTTTTTCTTAGTTTCTTCCGCCTTCGACACCTTACATACCTCCACATCGAAAAAATGGCCTTTTACTTACAAATTTTGCGACCTCTAGAATACATTAAAAAGAAAAAATTCAAGAATTTTTTTTTATATAAAAATCCCTTGTAACTTATATTTAATCTCAATAAGAAATACAATTTCAAAGTATATGAAGCTCTTAAATCAACATTTAAATTATACAATTTTTGGCAGCCCAGCCTAATTATACCCAATTTTTTGTTTATTATTTAAGGTTTGATTTTAACAGTTTAACTGTAATAAATACAATAATAATTTTTCTCCAATATTATTTTTTGTTTTTTTTTGATGGCAGGTTTGATATCTGTACGTAGCTCATAAATCTCAATCATTTGTTGACCTGTTAAATTCTTAACAATATTATCATATTTCAAATTATAATTATTTTTTTTAATACATCAAATATTACATATTTCATATAGAATCACAGCATCAAAAATCAATAAATATCAAAGGGCGTTATTTAAATGGTTCGCTTCTTAGTCATTTTCTGAGATATTGGCTGTTGAAAGTTTAGCTGAATCTCGCCCTTTAAAATTTCCATGTTTTATTATATTTATAAATTATTACATAAGTATATAATCAAATTATAGATGTCCTCATTTCCCCGCCTTCGCGAAGAAACTGAACGTGTTATTACGGCACATTTGCGGGAACAAGAACAAAAAACAAAAGATCAACTAATTCTCATGATTGATATTCAGCTCTCTTATATGAACACAAATCACGAAGATTTTATTGGATTTCATAAGTAAAGCTCTTTTTATATGAGTTTCATTATTTTTTTTTTGAATTTGGGGGTTAAATTTTGTTTTAAAGTTTATAAATTTTTGTAAAAAAATCTGTTTTTTATTTATTATGCATCAAAATGGGTTTTAAATCTACTATACAGGCATCTTAATTGCCATTATGTTTTTTTATATTAGTGCTGAACAAAGTACAAATGAGAATGCTTCTAAACGCAAATTAGGAAACCAAGTTAGTATTTTGCAAATTTTGAAGCTTATTAGATTGATAACTTATAATTATATAATTTCATAGTTACTGTTATACATAGAAGTGGATGAACGTTTTAATTATTAAAAAATATTAAATTCATTTTCTAACTTATCCTTTTTTTAAATTCTTTATTTTTCTATTATGTATTTCAGGTCATTCGCAAAGGTTACATGTCCATTCATAACATCAGCATAATGCGGGGTGGCTCTAAAGATTATTGGTTTGTGCTTACGGCTGAAAACCTTACTTGGTTTAAGGACGAAGAGGTCTTTTTTTTGACTTTCTTAAAATAATTTGGTGTATCAGGGGAAGGGTGCTGGATAAATTAATATTTTGATATTGATTTTATTTTAGTTATTCTAATTAAACTTGAAAAGTAAATTATTTTTCATATTTATACTAATTCTCATAAAGCCTTTATAACATTTTGTAAGTCCTTCTCATGGTATATTCTTCACAATTTTTCTCTGTTAACTTATACATCTAATTCAGGAAAAAGATATGAAATACCGTCTACCCCTCGATAATCTAAAAATTCGTGATATGGAACAGAGCATGTTTTCCCGCAGACACCTATTTTCACTCTTCAATACTGACTCGAGGTTATTTATTTGTTCTATTCAATTTATCAAAATTTGATTTTATGGTTCTGACCTAATTAATTACCTCAATATGTATCAAGGAAAGAAATAAAAAATTATATTTACTGAAATATGTCTACATTTTATTCAGATATCATTGATATTGGATTATTTATTAACAATATTTTTGTATCTAGGTATTTATTTACTAATATGATAAGCACAAACATTTGTTTTAATAGAATTTGATTTTGAAAATTAACACAAAATTTATCTTAATTTGGAATCGGCCTTACAAATTCGTATTTACCTACAGAAACGTTTACAAGGATTACAAACAACTCGAACTTTCTTGCGAAAGTAGCGAAGAAATGGATAGTTGGAAGGCTTCTTTCTTAAGGGCCGGTGTATACCCACAAAAAGATACGGCACCCGATACAGAATCTGAAGTTTTTTATTTTTTTTATCTCCGTTATCGTAACTATAGTTTTATTTTAGTTAGATAAGACCTAAGGTCGAAACAAATTAGTTTTTTTGTATTTAATTTTAGTTATAAGTTTTTACGGAAGTAATTATATACAAATTCTTATTTATAACTCTTTTGTAAGAATTTCAAGTATTATTAATTCTTGGTTGAATTGCATTGTTATTAAAATGCCAACATTATTCAATTTTTTTTTAAAACCCCCACCCACCCTTATAGATAGCTTTTTTAATTAAAAAGTAAAAAAATTCCATGTTAAAAATACTATTTTAAAACGGTTCAATTTTTCTTTTTTGTACCATCTATATGAACAAAAATTAGATATTTATTATTTATTGTTAATATCTTTTTTTTTATATTTGAGTTATTTTGAGCCTCTTTTGATTTATATGTTAAAGGTATACAACTGAGATTTTTTTATGACTCTGTTATTAATTTACATTTTAGGGCAACGATATAAGTATGGATCCTCTGTTAGAACGACAAGTTGAAACTATACGCAATTTAGTTGAATCCTATTTGCGGATCGTGACTAAGGAAGTTAAAGATCTTGTCCCCAAAACCGTTATGTTTTTCATGATAAAAGATGTAAACATTTACTTTAATATTTCTTTTGTACTCGAATACATTTCATTAGAAATTTTAAAAATTTTCTTTCTGAGTTAATAACTATTTTCTTTTGAATCGGGATACAATATAGTTTTTATTAGAGCTGTAAATTATTTTTTAATTAAACCTATTTTGTTTTAAAAATTTTGATTTAAAATTTAAGGTCCATCATAAAGAGATTAAAAAAAGTCTTAGCTCGAACCTTTTATTTTTATTTACAAAGACAAAAAGTTTTTTATCAACTCTGGTTATTATATCGAAAATTTTGTTTTAAAATTATTTTTACGTTTTTTAGACAAAAGATTTTATCCATAGTGAGCTATTGGCTAGCCTCTACCAAAGTACCGACCAGGTCTTGTATTTTATCAATTATGAAACTTATTATGTTAAAAATAAAAGCTTATATCAGATAATTCGTTTAGATTATATAATATGTTAAAAGCAATTAATTTATTTTTGTTATAATTTATTTGATAAAATCTTTTTTTCCATTATAATAATAAATCTTATATTACAACAAAATAGACAATAGTTGATTCATTGGACAACAAAAAAACTACATATTTTTTAATCAAAGTATTTTCTTACAATTCTTATGTTTAGTTTTTTCTCTATGTCATCATTTTTTATAAGGAGTCCAGATTTTTATAAAGTTAAAAAGATTTTAAAAAATTATATGCCATATTAATAATCAAAATAAAAAACTGATAAAATTATTACATTTGCAATGTTATATAAGGTCAAAAACGGATTGATGAAAACCACTATTTGTACAAAAGTAGAAATATTCAAATAAAACAATTAAAAAAAATCTTACGTTGTTAAAGAATGTTTTGTTAATCCATAAATGTTTTAAATCTTTTTTTTTCACCCTTAGTATAGAAAATTCTCCCAATATAAAATGTATTTGATACTGAAGTGGCTAAAATTCGGATTTTATATTCGTAATTAGCACCAAAAACATGACCGAGAACGATATTTACCATAAACCCTGCATAAGGTCGCTCAAAATTTGTTGTCCGGTGCTATTAAATAAAAAAGAAAGATTGCAAGATTTTACTATTTGTAAAATACCTAGTTTTACTTAGCTAAAATTAAATATTAATAAGTTTAATTACAAGCTACAAAAACAAATTAATTATGATAATTTTCTACTAGAGCAAATTTAGTATCGACTTTAAATTTTTTCAGTATTTTTTTCTTTTATATATAGATGAAATAATTTTATATGTAGAATACTTTAATGGAAGAAAGCCAGGAGGAGGAAAGTAGACGCGAAGAAATGATGCGGATGTACCATGCGCTAAAAGAAGCTCTCAAAATTATTGGTTTTTCATTTTTTATATTTCATTTTATTTGTTAAAGTTAATTTTTTTATTTATATCATGGCATTGGTTTTATACTAAGTTTTCATTTTAATTATATCTTAAACCTTTTTATTTATTAAAGACCATTTCACACTTTTTTGCGATTTTTAAATCTATAAATTAATCATTCAAGTATTGTTTTGTGTTCGGGCTTAACATATTACTGAGTTTGACGCATTGATTAAAAAGAAAATGATTACACTGGGGAAAAATAATCCTCATGATGGTCTTATCTCTATATATTTTTAAAGTTGTTTAAGACTTCGGCTATATATTAGCTATATATTTAAAAAATTGCCATATTTAACCTTGATTAATTTTGCAACCTCGAAAATCAAGGAAAAATGAAACAAAACTGTTTTTACTAAAATCACTTTTTATCTCAAATAATGTCAATTTAATAGGATCAAGCTCTTACATCAACTTTTGGGTTATCCAGAATATTTGGCATCCTAACTAAATTAGGACAGCATATATTTTACTGTTAAAATTAAAATATTATTTAAATTTTTAATTTCTATTTGTAATGTAAAAACATATAAAAAAAAATTTAATATACTGTTGTTTTTAAATCTTTTTGTTTTTAACATATTTTATTAAATAATGATTATAGCTGGCCTACAAAATATGAATAAAAAAACGGCTAACCGATTTAAAACATTTTTAAAATAACAACTTTTAATTCTAATTATAAATTTGTTGACATATGTTATTTGCATTGTGTAGAATTTTCTATCATCATTTTATAATTTATTTTTCCAAAAGGATATACGATTATTATTGTTATTTTTATTATTATTATATTTTTTTACCATTTAATTATTTATATATTTCTTAATCACAGGTGATATAAACATGTCGACAATTAGTACGGCCGTACCCCCACCCCTTCGGAATCCTCCGAACTCCCACCTCAATGACCTCATCATGAATGGTGTGGGGGGTGGGGACGACCCTCATCACATCTCCACCGGCAGGCACAAACCAGCTGTTAACAGCAACACTAATGCCTACGGAAATTTAGGAGCTCCGAGTGCTTATTCTAAAACGTTTGCAATTTTTATATGTTTTGCATTAGAGCAAGTTTGAACATTTGTGAGAATAACAAAAACCATATTTTTTCGTTATATTTTTTTTAGCCGAATATTAATTAAAAATTATGAAGTCGAAAATACAACATATTTTATAAGTTTATTTTGAAAGATAATTATAATTATGTTTGTTCTATAACCCTTAGTTAAGAACAAAATTTGCCGAAAATATAATTTTTACTAACATTAATTCTCCTTATTTGAGTTGACGTACTGTTTTGTTTGAATGCTGTATTGTTTAAATAGTTTCGAATACTTTTTCTCCTTTAAGTTTCGGAAAATATTTTAATTCTACGCTCTAGCTATATTTCTACATTTAATTTTCTTAGTTTCGCATTTTGTAGTTGATAACTATTTTCATAATTTGCTTTCAATCATTTTACAATTGTGCTAGCAGTGCCTAAATATGTCTTTTTTTCGCCTATACATTTATATTTTTCACTCGCTAACATCTTTACATAGGTTCGCTCATAGTGGCTAGTTAACTAATTTTAATAGGAAAGGCAACTTGTTGCAATATAAATGGGGAAGGATTTTTGTGAATTGAATAAGGAACTAAAAAAATTTAATCAACTTACGTGTTTATAAAATTTATCTTTAAAATTTGGTTTTTATTTAATAAACTTGAGTACTACTTAATATGGCAAAATAAAACAAATGAAAGTTTTAGCTCTTTTTAACTTCTCTCTGCATTCCTAATTTTTCGCTCTACTATTTCTCTTTCCTCTTTTCAAATACTTTTTAACTCTGCTTTAGTGCTTCGACCCCTTCTTCGCCCGTTTTTCATAACAGCAGTACCCAGCAGCAGAATAATTTAAATGCCACTACTAACGCTAATAACCCCTCTACTTCTTCTACTTCACATCACCTTCATAGCGGTCACCATTACTCGCCAAACCCTATTGCAGCTCAAAAAACGGGCCCGATATTTGGAAGCACAGGTGGTGGTGGCATGGGTGGATTTTCGCGAGGCTCGGCCCTCACTTCGAGTGTCAGCTCCCTTACCGGTGGTGGACCAATGCCCGTGATTGCCCGACCGGCCCCTGGGATCCCTAATAACGCAGGTAGTTTATTTTTGCATATCGCAGCTGTTTTTTTTGTGTGGTTTAATTTTTAGGGTTTAGTAGTTTGACTATTTGCATTTTAAAACAAATTTTTCAAAATTTTTTTTTAAAATTCTTTTAAAGGATTATTTTAAGGAAAAGCTTGCCAGGTTTGATTGTTTTTTTCATATATTTGCATAATTTTAAATTGGGATTTAATACATCTTCATATTTCACTAAAACAAAAATTATTTTTTTTGAATATACGGTTTGATATATATATTTTTTGTAAATATTTTTTCTACAGGTGCTGGTAATCTACGTGCCCAACAACAATCTACGGCTCGCCCACTCCCTCAGACTCCAGGAGCCGCCATGGGAGGTAGTGGTGCCCTACCTCCCCCACTCATTCCTCAGTGAGCCAATTTTATATATTTTTTAATTTGATTTTTATAAATTATAGTTGTTGTTTTTAAGCATTTTTTAGACACCAAATAAATGTTGGGGGCCGAAAATAAAACCAAAAATAAAGATTTTATTTTTTGTTGCACATTTACTATTCTAAGGGCTGGATTCTAAAATTTTAAGCATGTGTTTTAAACTGGGCCCGACACTTTGACAAATTTCAAATAGTGGCCTGGCTTGGATATCATAGATTACACTAGACAACAAAATTTGGACGATCCTAAGAATCATTTATGACAACTATGGTTTTTGGTCAAGTTTTTGGCGCTGATCACGAATATGAAATTAGAAAAGCCAATGCCTCAGATTTCTAGTTATTCGCTATCAAAGTTGAGATTTTTCAATTTTGGGGGTATTTTGGGCTTCTATATCATAAACCCTATGGGTAGTAATAAAAGTTAACGGAAATATTCATTATTAACGTAAGGGGTTTGATTTATTTTTAAATATTTAATTTTTTTATATTTTTATAAAATTAGTGGTTTTCGTCATAAAATCCGTTTTTTGATCCAAAATAACTTGAAAGTAAATTACTAATAATTTTAGGTAATAACCTTTTTTAGATATGTTTTTTTATAAGGAAACTGAATTTGCCAAATTCGCTAAAAACCCTCAAATAATCGTCGATGTTGTTGTTTTTTGTTGTCCAGTGTTATTAATTAATATTTAATAAGCATTATTATAATTTTTTAGATTTTTATACAATTTATATATATATGAAATAATATTTTAAAAGTCGAGGGACTCCAGAAATGCTAGGAAACGATCCGTAACCAATTATTTTAGGCTTTAGTTGTCGTTTCAAAAACATTTGGAATTATAGATTTTATATGTTTTTTTTATTTTGAATCGTTGTTTAGAAAAGTTGCTGGCTATAGTCAAATGATGCTTCTTTCAAGAAAATTTAATGATATGTGGCGTTAAACATTAATTATTAGTTATAAGAATTTATTGTAAATGATTGTTTAAAAAGCTTACGTGTGAATCTGTGTGTCAAACTTTGTCAACTTTTATTTTACATGTTAATATAATACCAATTATTGATATGGAAGCTTTGATAAAGCTTTATATATATGTGAACGGCATCTTATACTTATATTAAATGTTTTATGATGAAAATATTGAAGAAAGAAACCAAGTATTAAATAAAAGGCGGTTTTTCAATATTTAATTAAAAAAATTAATAAATGTTTTATATCAAAATATACAAATTTATTTTTTACATGCCTTTTTTGAGTGATTTTTTTTTTAATTTAGAATTTTTGATTTTTTTTAGACGTGTCACAAACGCAACCCCAAATCAAACTGGAAATCCAAATCTTCCACCTCGCCTCCCAGATCGACCGACCAGCAAACAGAATTAATAACGACCAACTTTTTTTAAGAAGAAATTGATGTAACCCTATGAAAATCATGAAATAAACATAAAGAAAGGTCCAAAAAATGTTAAATTTTACTAAAAAAATAGTGTAAAAATTACTAATCAACGTATTAACAACGGATTTATGAATTCATTGTTAATACTAATAAAAATTATGCCAAAGAAAACGTTTTTGACAAACATTTCAATTTGATTGGTACTCATTAAAACTTACGGCGAATCCTTTTACTTTAATTATTTTTTTCCCATATTTATTAAATAGTTAATTATTATTTTTTATACATATCAATTTTTTTTGTAAATTTATTATTTTATAGCTAATTAATCCTACTACTATAACCCGTCTTTTATATTTATTCCGTAGGGCCCAGTGATTTTTTATCCCTTATATTTTAAAAGTTATCAATCAATTGCAACATTTGTTAATTTGTATACTTGCTATTTTGCATATGATTGGAGGACGATTTCATTTATTGTTACACGCGCACCAATTAATTATGACGGATTCAAATAAATGCGCATAACGCGATGTTATGCGCTTTAATCGCATACAAATAAGATGCCTACCTGAAATAATTTATGCACGTTTGACAATTAATTTGGTCGTTTTTCTCATATAGTAACTTTCTGCATTAATTTTATGTCCAGCCAAATTCCTTTTAATATTGAACCTTTATAACTGTAGCTGTCTAAATGGATGATTATATCCCATGCTTTTTTTAATTTAAATATTTGTTTATTCACGCTTAAACCGATATCTTTTGCCACCGTGTTATAGCCTACCTTAATTACGGATTGTCACATTAAACCTATAAAACTTTTTTAGTAATTTTCTTAAAGTCTTATGGTGCAAAATGCAAATTGTGCTTCTTAAAGACCATATTAACCGCTTTAAGACTAAGAGTTTTGACATTTTTATAAAATTTAAAGAATCCTTCATATTCAAGAATTATTTTGGAAAAAACTTTAATGTCTTAGTTTAATTGGAATTATCAAAATGTTAAACAAAATAAACTATAAAGACTTTTCTCTTAAAAAGGGCAAACCCTTAAATACACTACCCACATTTTATACGACCCATGTTTAAATATGTATATTTTATCTTGTTAATGAAGCAAAAGCGACACATTCCTAAATCATTCTCGTTATTATATTTTTTTAATTAACAATGTTTATAACCCATTTAGCTAATTATTTATATTATCGCGTGAATAGTAGCATATTTTGGCTAATATTACAGTACCTTTGGGTATTATTAACAGATTGTCCATATTTAAAAGTAAATTTATTGTTAACGATATATTTAATTTTTTTTAACTCAAATTATATTTAACATAAGTTCTTTTTTTAACACAAAAATCAGTTTTTTTAATGTAAAAATACAAGGTATCTAAAAAAAATTTACAATTTATTCTACATTTTTGAAAAAAAAAATTGAAATTCCTAATTTTTTTTTCAAATATTGATTTTTGAGGATTTGCTAATAACTTGGCACAATGTCCTATTGTCAAAAATTTGCAAAAAAAAAACTCACGACAACTTATATGATGTGAATTGTGCATGACATTTTTTTTATGACGCCTAATAAAATTTAATAATTTAATCCAAACGCCCAGTGTTTAATAAAAAAGAATTCAGCCGCAGTGAATTCCTCAATTCTAGTGAATGGTGAGGAAAGAAAAAAGTGAATATTAGGGAATTCAATTTTTCACTGGGGTGAAAAATATTCAAATGAAATATTTTCATTTAAAAAAAAAAAAGAATATTCCTCATTTTAATAAAAAAGAACTCAATTTTTTTATTTTTTGGTAAAACGGAGTTTTGATAGTATTGATGAACCTTTTTCCTTTTATTCAATATGGAATTTTTTCAAATGAGTCGGAGTGAGGTATTCTTGGCAATTTTTGGAAAACTTTAGTTTTTTATATGGCCAAACTCATTTTTGTTATTTTTAAATTTTATTATAATTAATATTTTCATAAGTTTTTTAAAGAACCAAGCTCAGATTTATTAACTTTTAAATAATATTTCCTTAATTTGGTATTCTTGGGTATTAAATGCCATTTTTAATTAATTCACACTCAAAGCAATTATACCCAAATTTGGCAGCAGTTCCCTGTGATAATCTTAAAGTTCATTTAGCTTGTTCGGAGAAGCCATTTGAGCTCATTTGAGGAGAATAGAAACAAAATGCATTTTTTTTGAGAATTATTCATTTTTACAATTAGGAATTTTTTTTTGAGGTGAGTTGCAAGAGAAAGGAAATTTTTTTTTTCATTTAAATTTTTTCAAATAAGGGGGGGGGGTAAAAAATGGTAAAGAGTTGAGTTTAAAATATGGCTAATTTTGCCAAATATTTTGAACTCCAACTCTTACAAATAATTAAACTCGCAAACGCCTATTAATTAATTATCTTGGCCAATTTTTTAATATTTTTAATTTGCATAATAGTTGTATTTTTATTAGATTAAATCAGATTATCGGCTCTCCGGATAGTTTTTAAAAAATTTAATGTTGAGCTTCATTTTGCCCTATCCTCCGAAAGTTAAACCATCAAATTCCACTCACAATGGGCCGGGCCATATTTAAGCTCCTAAGCGAACTTTTATCACCTGAAAGAAGCAATCGTTTTTTTTTAGAATAAAAATCACCTTGGGTGCCCTAAAGGTTTATTAAAATTTAGGTAAGATATTGATTAATCCTTTGTTCCCGTTTGGAAAAGATGTTTACCTGCCCTTGAACATTGTAGGATAGGTTAATGTTGGAATTTTTCCTATAACTCTTGTTTGATTTTTATTAAGGGCACAGATTTTAGGATAATTAGTTCGCTAATTTGATTATCTATAACCTAGATCTAACGAGCTGTTTTCAATTTCATTAGCGCCTCGCCAATGTTTGCTCACCTGGTATTCGGAGAATGCCACGTGAATCATCTTTTCGTTGCCTTTTCACAAAGAAATCAATTATTTTTATCTTTTATTTTTCGAGATTCAATTAATAATTTTTTGTGCAGTCTTTTCAGAAATTTCGAGAGATAAATTTTGAGCCATGAAATTCGTATTTGGTTTTATTGTCTTGGCACTCTTCATCTTCAATATCTTGGGCATGTCTAAAGGTAATACACCCCTTATTTTTACAATCTTTAAACGGAACGCGGCTTTGCTTGATAAAAATATATCCATAGTTGAAAAGGTCAAAAATATAAATGATTTAACGCAAAACTTTTCCAAAATTAACATTTTTTTATTTTTTGCGTATTTCACCAAATTTTTGTTTATTAAATTAAAAATTATTTCATGAAGGATCTCGAATTGCCATGTTTCAGATTTAAAAAAATCTATGCCAGTAAGTAAATTCAGGGCCTTAGTGATTGAGCAGCTCGGGACAGGGGTTAGAGTAGTTCCCTTTTAAGAACTGCAAAGTTTCACTATTTTTTATAATTCGAATATTTCATCCGAGGTTCCCTGGTAAGGTGACGGGCAACCCTGAACAAACTTAATAGTTAATATATATCCGTTAGCGTCTAAATCGAAAATATCACCAGCGGAAGGAATATTTTTTAACAGCTAAAATTAAAATTATCAAATTTTTTTCCTGCCAATTTCATTACAAAAAATGAGTCCATCAGATTACGGGTAGTGTAATTACCTCAAGCCAGCATTTTTTCTGAGGAATTATGGCCGAATGTAGATTTGGCGAGAGTTATCGCTTTGAATATTGTGCCTTTGGTTCGGGAAAATATTCAACAGGCAAAATTTATTTGGACGCTGATATGTGTCGTTCCTTACTAAAAATTTTTTTCGACATGGCTCTTAATGGATTAGACAGCATTGCATTCACGGATATTTTTGGATAATCGAAATAATATGTACGGTCTAAATAAAAAACTGTATGGACGGCCGCGTTTAAGCATACAAAAAATTGTTGGGTAAAAAGAGATTACATTAGACATACATAATTGAAGGTATATATTTCTTCCTATTTTACCTAATAAATCCTTTATTTTGCATATAGCCTTCCCACCAAGTTATCAACAAGGTTATACAATTAAATTTTTGGCAAACTATATTTTATAAATAATTTTAGAAAACAACTTGTTTATGTGGGTAATTATTTTATTTTTGTGTTGTTATTTTGAAATTTATATATGTTTAGTTGCAACTGTTATTTATTATATAAATTATTAAATATGTTTATTATATTTACAGACCCAAACGAAGGTAAGTAGTATTACCTATTTATTTTTGTCTGCCGACAAATTGTCTGGAAGATATATAACTATTACATTTTTTTTTATATAATTTTCAAGATTGTGTTTTTAACTCCTTTTTTTTATTAATTTAAACATAGAGAAAGAAGATAATAAAAATCATGATATTTTTCTAATTGTCTCGAAACATATATGAGTTTTGCGTTTATAGTTGTTGCGGCCACTTACAAAAAAAATTTTGAAAAAAAATTTATGATACCCTTTTTGGCGTGAGTCCGCTTCTATTTTCGCCAATATTGTAAATCAAAAATCCCATTGTTTATTTTTCATTATAAAATACAGGTCAATTAATTTTTAAAAACGTCGCTTAGCTTTTACAAATACTTTTAAATTAAATTTTAATAACAAAACAATTTATCAGAAAATATTAAAATATTTAACATATTGATGTATTTTCTCATTATTTTACATAGATTTAATTTTAAATGACCGAAATTTAATAACCTCAATTTGTCAGAAAATAATCATTATGCTCATTTTGTGTATATTTTTATTATTTCTAGTGGACTATGGTATTCATTTTATATACTTAGGATTCAATTTTAACAAAAACATGAAACTAAGATATCATTTATTGTTTGGTATAACTCAAAAAGAAAGAAACTTTATTTTTTTTAGACCTATTTACAATTCATATGTTATTTTATTAAATAATAAGCTTGGTCTGAGACTGGTAGGCTGTATTATTTTTAAATAAGCACCTTTAAAACATAAAATAACAACTCTTAGCGTAAGATTTATTTAAACAATAAATAATAGCTGACTAATTAAAATATTTACAATTTTCCAATTATTTCCCCTAAACTATAACGTTATAAATTTATAAATTAAAAAAGAAGATCACCTAAATTTATTCTTTACATAGTTTAACATATTTTATAAACCAAGACCGTAACAATCGCATCTACGATAATCTATGAAAGAAAATAAGCCCAAAAGACAAGCAATAAATGTTTATAAATTAAATATTATTTTGAATACATTGAAATTTAAGCATACCAAAAATAACACGATCCCATTTAGCTTAACAGATTGCACATTAATATTTGGTTTATTAAATTAAGCCGTTTAAAAAAATATAAATAAAAATTTAATAAATGGATTAACATTAGAATGCGGTTTTTAATTACTAAAAAATAAAACTTTTTATGCAAAATTATTAAAAATTATCTACTCAACGGTAAGGGCATTATTCTAATTTTTTTAAATTTAAATTGTAATAGGCCACATCCATTTAACCATTCTTTAAAGTTTTTATGAACAAGGTTGACGATTGACAAAAGACCCTATAATATGTTTATAAAAATTGCTTGTTATTTGTAAAAGATTAATAAAGGAAAACTGTCACTAAGTTTTTTTAAGGGCTATATATATTTTAAAAAAAATTTATGGCATTATTTTCACATATTTTAGTGATTGCAACAGAAGGTTTATTTTTTATTTTAGTCACAAATTTTCATCATACATACATTTCACTTTTGTTAATAAAAGAGCCATTTAACAGCTTTTCATCCATAGGCTAGAGTTCGAACCGGGTCTTTTCCCCTATTAGGCCACGCGACCCCTTCAAACCTGCAAAATTTGGTTTATTTTAGGCTCAACCCGGCTCATTTTTACAAATACGGCCCGAAAATTTTACATTACAAGCCAAAAGTTTTTTGTTTTTGAATTGTTAATAAAATAAATGATTAAAAGCAAAATCAGTGAATTTATTAATTTTAGTCCTTGATAATAACAGTTAAAAAAAAGTATATGAGGAAAGAATCGGCCCGGCCCGCACTTCTTTTGACCCAGCCACGCGGGTTTTTAGAAGCTGGCATCAGGCCGGGCGGAGTTTGGGTCCAGACTTTGATCTAGCTTAGATTTTTTTAGATGCATAAAATGTTATTTTTGCCAAAATGCCAAAAATTTTTTTTACCGCTTAAACATTTTATTGACAAAATTTAACTTCAGTTAACAATTGTGCAGTACTAGAATGGCACTATATGATCCTTTGTTTTAAATTGGGTCACTTTTGTAAAATTAGTCAAACTCTCAACTAAATCAAATTGGCCAATCTCGTATAGATTTTGCGTAAGTTGTTGAAAAATTTATTTTATCCAGTCACATTCTTTATTTTTTTAAGTTATTTTTAATCATAAAATTACACAATTGAAATATTATCTAAATATGACACGTACCTTATAGATAATTTAAATATCGTTTACCGTTTTCCGAAATTAATTTCTAGTACATTTTTAGTAAGAGTTTTAAATATGGTAAAAAAACGTTTTTTTGTAAACTTTACCATTTTCCAAATTTGTAATGAGCAAAATGTTCTCTTTATGAAATTCATTATTTAATTTTAACCATATAAATTTAAAATTAACAAAAAACATTTCTAAAATAAGTTAACAAAAAGTTATGTAATTAGACAAATTTTCAAAAATTATTTTACCCATCTAAAAATTTGCAAATTTGTTTTTCATGTCAATACACACTGGGGCAAAATCAATTGAAAATATTTTTTGCAATATATTAAACGACTTTTATGAGGTTGGCCAATCATAAAAGTTTCAATATGGACGTTTTAGGAAGAATGCTAGCAAATTTTGAAAGAGGGTACATGTCTTTATTGTAAATCGTATAGGTATAATCCAACCGAAAGTTAAAATTTGTCGATATGTGTATAGACAAAAAATGGCAAATTTTTCACTTTATAATTCAGTTTCCTTTTTCAATTTCCTACAAAGTTCTTTATAAAAAATTTATGTTTACTCAAATAAAAAACTTACATAATAAATTAAAAAATAATTGAATACGAACTAGATTTCTATTTCCTTAATGTAACAAACATTACGAAAGTTTGACCTGATAAAATAAAACGGTAAACGGATATACAAAAGACAAATAAATTATTATCTAAATGAATATAATGCTGGGCTGGCAATAAATAAAAAATCTGGCCGGATTAAATTTAAGTGTGGCCAGTCCTTAAATATAAAACCAAAATCCGGGCCGGACCAAACCGCTGGTTTAGAAGGGTCGGGCCTAAGTTAAAAAATATGTCGGGCTGGCCTGTTAAAAATATAACACTCCGGTGAATTATGCATTTTAAAATATGATATTGAATGACTTTCTGTAATAACAACTTCGTTCACAATTCCTCAACTGAAAATTTGTTATTATTTTTTGCCTAAACTCATTTACGTAAAGATTCTATATTAATCTGAGCAAACTTTTTTTAAGATAACTTTTTTTTAATTTTGATTTAAAAATTAAAAGAACCATAATTCCTACTCTTAGTATTAACACCCTAGGATCTTACTAAAAATATAACTTGTGGTATAGGAGTTCTCCAAACCTTTTTCCTAGGGGACGGCTTGCCCGTTAGGGCTTTGCCCCTTTTAACTCTATAGCAGGCCCCGCAGAGTTAATTGAGATTAAACATGAACCGGTGGCCTAGGTTAGGCCTAGGTTCTCAGAAAATTGGCCCATCCAACTACTAACCAGGCTCAGGCTCAACTTGACTTGTATAACACTGTTACATAAGCAGGATTTTATTAAAAACAACTTATTAACATACGAAATTTAAATTATATGTTTATAAAAAAACTATAAATCCGGGTCTAATTTTATAAAAAAAAATTTTTTAACAAATAAAATTCATTCATAACATAGAGCGCAATGACTTAAGGGCACGTGCAAAGTGAGTTTTTATTTTTGTGAAAATTTTAAAATTTTGAGAAATTTTATTTTGAAATAAAACGCAAATTTTTTAAAAGTTGCCAAATTTGTTATATATACATAAAATGCTTTTTCTGAAAAAATAAAATTTTTATTCAGAATTTTCAAAATTTTACGAAAATAAAAACTCACTTTGCACGTGCCCTAATATAACAAAATGTTCAATCTAATAAAATAATCATGTCGTTTTTCGTTTTTGTAAATAAAAACAACTCTGAATTAGGTTGAGACCAAACTTAATTAGGAGTCAAAAAATAAAAATGTTTAATTTTTATAACATAGATCAAATTTTGTCACCAAAAATCTTTCATCTTGTAATAAAAATTAAATTTCTTAGATTAAAAGAATATATCTCAGAACAAGAGGAGTCCTAAGTCGTTTTAGAGTCATAATTTTGATTTTGTAGTAAATTTAATGGTATTTTTATTTATTATTTTCTAGATCTCCCAGAATTTAGTAATTAATATTTATTTATTTCTATTCTACAAACAATAATTAAAGGAAAAAATAGATATTTTAGTAGAATGCTTTTACAATTTATTTGTAGTCGGAACGAAAAAATATTTAAATTTTAGGGGTATTTTATGCCAGGTTTTTTAAGCCTTTAGTTAGTTTGGGGCGCTTTAAAGTTCGTAAACACATAATCCGTCTTATGGGAACTCATTAGGGTGCTTTGAGTGAAAAAAAAAATTGCCTGCTTTCAAGAATCACTTTGTACGCGTTTGAGAAAACACCTAGCTTATGTGTCTAGTGAAAAATCACATTAAATGCCTAGCCGGTTGCTTTCTAATCAATCCATGTGCTGAATGCGGGGTGCCCTGAATTTATTTATACCAATTTGAGATTTTACTTAAAATTATAAACTTTTCGTGAAACGGTAAGCTGGTGGTTTAAGTTCCTTTCTATATATTTGATTGATATTAAATAAGTCCTTGTAAAATAATAAAATATTTGACTCGATACTATGCATTAAGTTTACTCATTCTTTTTCTAGACAGGAAATAAATGATTAGGAGTTAAGGACAGATCTATTTAATATCAAAATTTAACCCAATTACAAAAAATATGTGAATTAAAGTTTTACTCGAAGGATAATTTTTCAAGTTTTGTCCATGTCTAATTTCATGTTCTTTTTTATGAGAATGAAGTATTAGTTACGTGCTTAGTTATATCACAGGTCAACAAATGAGAGTTTTGAGCTAAATACAGTGATCATACCTGCCATCTTAGGGATTTTCAAATCCGTTTAACGTTTTTTTAATCAAATTTAGTCAGCTATAAACATTGAAAATTTTAGAAAAAATGTAAAAAAAAAAGATTCAAAAACAAAAATAAATTAGTTTTTTTTTGCATATTTACAACAGCTAATTGTTAAATTTAAACTTTAAATAATCTTTTTATATGAACTGAGAATACAGTCGCAATTAGGTTTGGATGCGAAATAATCTGCATTATCTAAATGCTGATGTAGAGCTTGATATACTTAATAATTTTATTTTGAGATGATAAATATAAGCAAGGAATTTTTATATAAAAAATGGATTTTTAAATTTTTCGAGGTCGCAAAATTTGTCATTTTGGTCAAAAAAGGCTATTTATTCGATAGGGACGGATATAAGAAGCCGAAGGCAAAAAAAGGAAAATATATATGAGATAAGGCCATCAGGGGATTGTATGCTTTAATGTTTTCATAGACTTATTTTTTCTGATATTGATATTTCTAGACCTATTATGCATTATTAATTTTAATGTTTGTATATAATTTTTTAGTCTCACTTAATAAAATAATACTTAATTTCGCCAGCTAGATTAAAAATTGACGCTTTATTATTTTAGTCCCAAAAATTAATAATGCGGAATATTGTGACTGCATCTTTTTGGTATTTTGTATGAATTCTAATAACATGGTAATTACAAAATTATAAAACTTATCAATTATAACACTGTATTTAGTAGCTCCCCCCCTCTCCGCCTTTCCCATATAATTATTATATTTAATTTTTTTATAGCCCCACCGCCAGGTATATTAATATAAAGTTATATAAGTTTGGATAATTTGTAACAACATTTGACTGCTAAAGGATAAATTAAACATTAAAATAGCAGGGTAATAGGTCTTAAAAATTAATAAAATCATTATAAATACCTAAAAACACTCACAACCATCAAACATTTTAACTTCAAAATTATTTTTAACGTTTTTCCATTTATTAAATGTTAGAATCGTAACCGGGATTTTTAAATATCAATCTTTCTCAATCTAATCACAGGCACGCGAAACTGTATATTATGGTCTTTGTTTCACATTTAAAGCTAGTATATTTGCGGTCAAGGAGTAGAGAAAACCCATGAGTGGCGAGCGAGAGTGGGACCAAATTGTTGAATCTTTGGTGTCAAAAAAAGGCATTACTTTTAAACCTCCTTTTCTCTCTCTAGTTATAGTTAATGGTAAATTCTTTAATGCAAGAAAAGTTAACCAGCGATATCTTTTTCAAATAATGCTCCCTCTCTCGGGCAAATTATATCAATTGAACTTAATTGACCTAACGGCTTTGAGCACTTCCAGATATAATTTAGGAAATATAAAATTACACATAAAAATTAGTCAAAATCAATTTCGTATTTCCAATATTATTTTTTAGAATACGAAATTGTTTTTTATTCTAATTTTAAAATTTATTTCTATATTTGTAATTATTGTTTTGATCTTTACAGACTAATAGCTAAATTAAATCTATGTTATTAGGTGAAATAAGGTCCAAACGCGACGTAAATGACGGTGATTATGTTTATGGTATATATTTACTAATAACACTTAAAATTTGTAATAATATGTATAAACTTATTGAACATTTTAAAAATTTTAAATTTGAGCTAAAAATAAGATTTTTAAAACATATTAAGTATTTATTTTAAAATGATGATAACCAACTAATTCCTCACTTACTAAATCTTTGTAATTCTTTTTCTATTTAAAAAAATCCAATATTATAAAATTTAAATAAGTTTACAAAATTACAAAATATTTGTTTTGATTGTTAAACGGTGTTTTATTATAAAATCCAAATTATATTTAAAACTAGGTATATTAGTTTTTAGGCAATCTATAGAGTCACATTCAAATATATAAAATATTTTTTTAAATTGCACCTAAAAAACAATTAAGTCGTATATAATTAATAAATATTCACTTCTATAGACTTAAATTAATAATATATCAAAGAATAAATTTATTGTATAAAAAGGGCGTTTTGTCGAAAATATAGAAAGATAACTTTTTTCATTTGAATAGCATCGAACCAAATATTTTACAAAAATATAAAATTTTATTTTGAACGTGGTCTGAGGTGAATTAATTATTGCATACTTATAATATCCAATAACTGTTTATATAGAAACCGATGACTATGATGAACAAGATGTGCATTAAAAAACCCATCTCCAAAAAGACCTCTTGAATATCTTTTCAATCCAATTTTTTCTTTTTTTTAATAATTAATAAATAAATTGGAGTTTTTGGTAATTTATCCGTAACAATAAATAAACGTTTAAACTAATGTGCTCTATACCCGCCGACTTTTAAATGTGTAGAGGAGAAAAAATTTGTCTAGAGAAATCGGTTATCAGTCGTGTAGTTTATGCTTAATTCCGTCTTTTTGCCTACATTTAATTTTGTTGACCTATGCTTTGTATCAAGCAATATTATTCCGGCCGTTCAAAAATTTTGTAAATATCAGAAAACTTATTTTTTTTAAATCGCCATTTTTCAGCTCTTTTTTAAAATTGCTATTTGAGTAGGCATAATCTAATTGGGCACGTTAAATACCATATTTTGAGTTAAAAAATCGTCTTTTGTGAATTTTTTTTCTTTTTTTTTTGTTAAGGTATAAGAAAATATTATATTAAAAAAACGTCGTTCAATGTTTTTAAATTTAAAAAACGGCACTTTATTATAAAAAACAACTTTGAACGTTTTTACGAACTTGAATACCATAGCAAACTTTTCACCTTTTTTTTTTGAAAAACACAAGTTTATTTTGAACGACTAAGTTTTTAGCCTAGGTAGTTCACTCATTAGTTCGAAAAATGGGAAAAACTTTGAAATTCACTGTAAAAAAAATTTTTTTTTTATACTTTTTAAAAATTTTATTTAGAAATATTGGCACTTTTTGTGGAATTGAGTAAATAATAATAAAGTATCACAAACAATAAATCTCACATTCTTATAATATTTATGGCTGTGGCTGTTAAAAATTAATATAGAAAAAAAAATCGAATGCATTTGATTAACAATAAAGTAGCTAAGGGCACGTGCAAAGTGAGTTATTTTCGTGAAATTTTAAAAATTCTGAAAATTTAAATATTTATTATTTTAAAATTTTTTTTTCATAAATATTTCCAAAAAAGCATTTTATGTGCATATATTAAATTTGTCAACTTTTTGAAAATTTGCGTTTTATTACAAAATAAAATTTTTCAAAATTTTGAAGATTTTACGAAAATAAAAACTCACTTTGCACGTTCTAATGTAAGTAAAATTAAAATTAGTACTAGACACAAACTATCTCACCTTTGAATCTCTTGCGTTTAAAAACTCTCATTAAAAAATTAATTGTATAAAATCCATTCATGTAACCAAAATTAATCTGCTAAGCCATAACTCTTTTCCTAATGATCAAGAACCCATTCAGTTTTGATGAAAGAAAAACTCTAAATTCATGAAACAAACCAATAATTCAAACAATTGTTTAAAATGGTGTCTAGTAGGCTAAAAATGTTCAAATTTGTACCGGAAATGTTAGCATAAAGCCGTAATTTATTGAGAAAAAATATATGGATTTTTTGCAGTATAAAGCACATGAGTTCGGTTTACCCCACTAAATTGCAAAAAATTACACATAATTTAGGTCAGCGTTAAAAGCTAACTAAAGGGATCAAACCTGTCATCTTAGGGAATTTCGAATCCGTTTATTATTTTTTCGAATCAAACTTAGTCAGCTATAAAAATTGAAAATTTTAGAAAACAAAAAAAGATTAAAAAACAAAAATAAATTGATTTCTTTTTTGTATATTCACAATAGCTAAACTGTTAAAATCAAACTTCAAATAATATTTTTATTAAAAACCGATAGTCGTGCCGTATAAGTTTGGACGTGGAATATTCTGTATTATCTAATTGCTGGCGTAAACTGGATATACCAAAAAATTTTATATCTCATTATTTTAGATGTTAAATATAAGTTAAAGAGATTTTTATAAAAAAATTTTATTAGATGTCGCAAAATGTCAATCTGGTCAAAAAAGCCATTTTTTTGCTGGGGATGGATTCAAGGAGCTGAAGGCAGAAGAAACTACGAAAATAAGACATTATATATGAGAAAAGATGCTTTTATGTTTTCATAATCTTATTTTTTTCTGACATAGATATTTGTTGACCTGTGTAATAAAAGCTAGACGTATTTGTAAGGCGGTTAGTCGCTAGTGAAAAAAAAGTCTTGAAGAAAAAAAATTGGGCGCATTGATTAACCTTAAGATGGCTAGTGTAAAAAAAAATTAAGAAATTCAAAATTTTTCAAAAAAAGTTTTTTAATTTTTTGTTAGGCAAACAACTAAAAAATATTAATTCTCATTTTTGAATATTAGCCTTTAAAAAAAATTATTTTTCACAATAAGAAATTTGTATTAGCCGCAGCCTAAATTGCAAATAAAGTGAACACACTTTGCCAATAAGTCATTATCTACAGAAAGTTTTAATTTGTCGTGCGATGGTTTACAAATAAATATCCTTCAAATAATATACTTAGAAATATATTTTTTGTTATTTTATATTAACAAATGCTTTAGCTCAAAAGAATATGCGTAAGGGCTAGGGTAAAACCAAACTTCATTCATTGGTTCAATCACGCGCGCCCTAGATATTACGTGTCCTTTAATATCGAACCAAATAAGGACAAAATGTGTGTCATTTGAATTGTATTCATTCGGATTAACATATCAAATTAAAAGTCAATATAATAGCGCTTACTGGCAAATAACATAGTAGGAGATAGGGTTAAAACTCAAATTAAATCAGAAAGTAAATGCTCGAGCTGATATCTGTTTTTAAAATTTTTTTTTAACCTATAGGGTTTGGTAATTCTGCTAAAAAACCATTTCCTCGCAACCTAGTCTTTATTGAAGCCACCTTACTTGTTAAGAATCTCTAATATCAAGAAAAACCCTGTGTTTTGTTCACAATTTCTATAGAAAGCTGGTATGCCCTGGCCCCAGCCCTGTACAATAAAGTGCTTTGCACAATTTTTCGTCAACAATAGGTGAAAATTAGATATAACAACATATTTTTGGTAATATTTTGGCAAGGAGGGTTGTAAATAAATTGTTTTAGTTTCAATTTATTAGTGACCATAATTTGATATTTGCAATTTAGGTTAGAAGGTTTAAAAATGTAAAATACTCGAAGCCTAGGTTGCTCTAACTATTTTTTAACTGAATTTAGATTTTGAATTGAATTGCTTCCACAAATTTTACAATATAATCAAATTTGGTAGCGCCTAAGAATTCCTGGCATTTTGACAAGATAATTAGGCGAGGCCACTAACCTCTGCTGAAAAAAAAATTATCCAGGAGAAATATAAATGCTCAATTGTTAAACTTTTCTTTTCAGCTGAAATTTAGGTATAATCGATCCGATAGATTTATTATGCTATTGAAAAATAACCACGTATTAACTTCTCTATATGCCAAGAAAATAAGGTGAGAATAAAAATTATTATGGAGATAGTTAATTACAGTAATTATGTTTATTAAAACAATGAGCCATATCTATGATTTATGTATTTAAATGAAATTATGGTAAAAACTTTTAACCTATATAAACAAGTAAATTAATTTAGATTTTTTACAAATTCAAATTTTTAATTAAATTTTTGGAAAAAAAATTATATTTATAACAATAAAACTATATGACCTAAATTCTCATCGAGACATGCGATCCCTAGTTGTCTCAGTCATCGTGATTGAATTGATAGGTAAAAAGTCTATATTTTATCAATAAGAGGGCGCCTAAAGATTATAAAAGAAAAAAAATTGTATTCAATATTTCTGTTAAAAAATTTCTCATAGGACAATTCCAAAATGAGGAGTTAATTTTAGACGCCTTTTTTAAATTACCCTATGCTTCCCGAGTTGTGCACACTCTAAAAAATATTTTAAAAGGGGAAGAAGAAAGACTATGTGTCCTGTTTAGGCCTGGAAAATAAAAAAGAGCCAGCCCTTAAAGGGGATTTTTAGGGGCATTTCCGTTTTTATTCTTAGCAGTAAGTAGTCTTTTATCCAAAAGGCTTTTTGGGCTTTTTATTTATAGTAATGTATCCCATTCCAACTTTACTATATAGAAGAAAAAACTAAAGGATTGTGAAAAGGGCTTTTCCCCCCATTTTTTTCGGGCTTTAGTGTTAATATTTAAAAGTATTTTCCCTCTCATATGGCCCGAGAAGAAAAAAACCCATTTCCCCCGTTTAGTTCACACTTTTTTTAGCATTGGTCCTATTATTATATTTACAAAATAAAGTATACGGATAATAAAAAAAATTAGATTTTATAATATTGGTAAATTTATTCAATATTAAAAAAATTTTTTATTGAACAGATATTTAATCTATAAGGTCAAACTTAATTTTGATTGAGAGTCAAATGAACAGGAAACTTTTTTAAAAATATCGCCTATCAACCAGGGATGAGCACTGTGAAAAATTAGGTAAAGTAATAGTTTTCTATCATCAATACGCTATGACTCTTATTTTTCCAGAGTATAGAAACGCATGGTTAATGGTAACTTAAATGCAATTTGCATTACCTTTTGGTCCACATTAATGGAACGACTTAAAAACGCGGTTTGATAGATAGAAAACCCATCGTTTTTAAATTAGCAAAAAAATCAAAATTATTTCGAGAATGGCCAAACCTTAGTTTTAAAAGTCATAGTTAAGTTTTTAATAATTTTTTCCTTTTAATACCTTAAGGGTTATTTAAATTTAAAGGAGTTAATGCTAACTTTTACTTAATTATTTGTGTAGTACAGGCGCCTCTAATCTGTTTTAGGGCGTATTAAATGTCTCGGAAATATATTTTTTTTCAGGTTAAACTCTAACATTCTTCCTAGTGAATTTTAGTATTTGAAAAAATAATATATGAAAGTATGTCAGTGCCAAACCTACGAGTTGTGCGTGCATACGATTCGACATATCGGAAAAATAATTCATTGATTTTATTTCACACAAAATGAAACGAATAAAAAGGTTTAAACCTAATTCATTCGGCTACTAAAACTCCTTTGTACGAGACCGAAAGTAAGTTGCGAAAGGCACTGTTGACGAATTACGACAAAGATGTCATTCCCCAGATCACTCCAACTTCACCTGTAAACGTGGACATTTCATTGGCTGTCGCAACGATCCACGAATTAGTAATTTATACATATTTTTTATTTGGGGGAGCATTGAAATTGCTATGCGGCGACATTTATAATTCCTGTAGGGTTAGTAGAGTTAGGTGCTTTTCAGTCAATACCATAATATCCATTGATATGAGCATTCTCCGAAATAATGCAGCATGTAGGTACATCCCAACAAAAATTAAATTCCAAAGTTTAGTATGTTAGTGAGGGATTTCGGCGTAAGGAATGCTTATGCTGTCCTCGTGGATGCATTGGTCCTCTTTGCAAGTCCTATACTGTAATAATAAAGGTTTAACAAAATGCACATATATTCAGCTACCAGCAAGCATCTCTTTCGATTTTTAAAATTGTTTAGCAGCAAAAATTTTAGAACAATCATTGTCTTAAGTTCTTGTTGATAAAATGATAAAATAAAAGAGTTTTCAGATATAAGTTAAACAAATTTTTGAGGTATACTTATAAATTATTCATTCTCTTTATATTTAGTGTCCCGAAAAGAACAATAAATTTACTGGCGAAATATTTCTCACACTGGTAAAATCTCTTTCCTATATTATTCTAATTAAAAATTATTTTAGGTTAAACAAAAATTTAAATTTATGTTTGCCTCATTTTAATCAAATTACCACAAAATAGGACATTTGTAATAAACATCGGTGTTTAAAATTTATTTTAAAATGAAGTTTTATATTACATTTTATAATACATTTTTTAATTTTTGCATATAAATTCAAAACAGATATATTTGGATAGCCTTATAATTAATTTTCTGTGCTGTTTAGGGATGGGATGATCCCCGGCTTAAATGGGAGCCGTCAAAATACGATAACATTAACAAAACTAAATCTGTTAATTTTAGAGAAATTTGGTCACCACATATTGGACCTTTGTTTGGGTAAATTTATATATTTAAATATATGAATAATACTCATGCATATTGAAATCCTGATACATTTTCAGCGCACCCATAAGTTTAAGCTAACTTGAATCTTTATTTTCTTTTAAAAGATTTTAATGGTTTAAATTTAACATAACGAAGAGATAAAAATGTGTATGGTCATATAGTGGCTCAATAACGCTTCTTTTGCTTAAGTCGTGATTCCAAATTATCTTATAATAGCATTATTTGATTAATATTTATTTTACAAAAAGGGTCAAAATCTTTAAAATTTGTGGAGATTTAACTATAAATAAGAAACATTTGAAAATGATTCATCCTCACAGACCAAATTTATATTTTAAATCCTAACTAACAATCCTGTCGGCTTTATGCGATAAATTTTAAGATCCAAAAAGCTTGGAAAAAATGATTATCCTATGACTAACAAATAAATCAAGTATTAGTTTTTATAATTTAATAAGATAAAATAATTATATTAGGGAGGCCGATGTAGATGAAGCGATGGACGGTCATTTATATACGCAAATTAACAATACGGGCTACGTAGTTTGGGTTGTTCCCCTCAAGATCTTAACTCATTGTTCGAATCATCCTCCAAATTGCACGCGACATTTGAGGCGTCAAAAACACCAGGGAGACGGTAGTCACGTTAGCCACGCGTATGGTAGCAAGCTGGCATCCCACCATACCCGAGGCCGAGGTGAACCCCACCCTGGTGTTTTGCACCACAGCTTGCACCATTCGTCTCCGAATCACGTACAAAACCATTTCAATCGAAATAGACGAGCTGCCACTACCAAAAAATCCACTACTCCAGCGCCCTCGGCCGCTAAAAAGAAGGCTGAGTCTCCGAAAGACGATCATCATGAGAAAAAATCTTCTGATGGACCGAGCAAACAAAAACATGACTCTGAAGGAGAGGATCATCATCATTTTGAGAGTGAGCGGTATGACCCGTACATCAATCACCATTACCTGTCCCGTTGGTGCTCTTTCGAATTCGGTTCGCTCGTTTTTGATAGCCGAAAACTCAATTTTACCATGCATCTCAATCACACACAACTTGAGTTTTACCATGCTCATCATGAATGGGAGCTAGTGCAACACTACGCAGCCATCCTGACAAAAACATACGATTGCTGTCCCGAACGTCCCTTCTCGTGGGCAGGGTTTTATTTGCAATTTAAGAAAAGGTTCGACTGAATACTTGGGAAAAGACCCGAGAATGTTTATTTATATATATAAACTATATTAACACTAAATTTTATATCAGTACTTTCTCTGGCAGTCTAAACAATATTTTTCTATTAATTAAAATTGAACCAAAAATACTTAATTTGCTATTAAAATACCTATTTGTTTCTCACTTTTGCATTTTTGTTATACTTTTCATATATTTTCCAAACCTGCGCTTTACAATATCATATTTATCCTTTTATTTTAATTAGGAATATAAAGGTTTAAATTTTTATATAAATGCTTAAATTTTTTGCAACTTATAGACGTTATTTTTTACGCAAAAAACTTATTTATATTTAGATATGTGATATAAAAAAAACATTTTAAAAAAATGGCCTAAGATCATTATCAAATGGGTCATTAAAATATCATGGTAAACATCCAAAACAAAACATGTGGCGGAGTATTTTTTAAGATTTAGTTATAGTTACGTCGAAACTACGGGATTAATATCACCTGAGTATTGTAATAACCCAGAATATTACCAGCATGATTTGACTGAAAATAGGTATGAAGTCGGTTGTTTTGAACATAGTGAATTTAATTTAATAGTTAAATATAATTTTGGATGATTACACCGTTTGATGCATCAATTTTAGGAAAAAATAGGGATAAAAGTTGTAATTTTGCTTTAATTTATTGCTGTAGATTGTTTTATTAGCTCGTAGAGATTGATTTTTATATTATCGAAAAAAGTAGTGATTCCTTTTAAAGGCCAATTTAAAAAATTAATGCATTTTTACTGTTTTTATTTTCGTTTCGATTTTTTATGTTAGTTCTACAAATTAGAAAAACTACATCAAAATTCTTAATATTTTGAGACCTCGAGATAAATGAATAAAATTAAAAAGGTAAACCAATTTTAGCTTCAAAATAATAATTTAATAAATTTGAGTATATCAAGCTTGAAAATCAACATTTGATTTAAGGTTTCGCGTCCATTCAAACAGACACGACTTTTTACTTTTAAAAAATACTTGTTTTTAGTTAATTATTCTATAATTGATTTTTTTGTATTCGTTTTCATTAAGTTGCATTTGCCTTTTTAATACTTTTCATGTTTAAAGCAGACTTAAACCTGTGGATTGTTGTAAGGTTGGGGAATGCGCCAGCTATATCTAGGGGGAACTCATGGTCTCTCAGCGCCCCCAAGCAAGTTTCAACCCTTCTTTCCATAAATTAACAAAAGATCACCTTAGATGAATTATTTTGTGATTTATTTTAAACTTATAATAATTAAATTGATTTTCACTGGGCCCAATAAAACAGCGGTTGAGTGATTATACTTGCCCAGTAGAATTTGCTCATATTTTTAATAATTTTATTTTCGATTATTGAGTGATTTTTATATTACATTTTATTATTGCCTAATTTAATAATTTATATTTTCACATTATTTATAATACTACACAACGCAAAGTTATACGACATTTATTAGAAGCAGTCAGGAAGTGAATCTGTATTCGATTCTAAATTGAAAATGTTTATTAGATTAGCTTTTCCGGTAAACTAGGTTTTTGTTGTGAACGGTTATATAATATTTACTTACTAGAAGATATATAGCTAACATTAATTAAGAAATTACATTCTTAAATTGCTTTTAGGTGCCCAACATCATTAATTATTAACCAAAAATGTAATCGCTTGTATTTTTACATGATTTATATATAATAAATATGTTAATATTTAAAGGCCTGCGCAATTCGTAAATCGATTCCGGCTAAATATATATATAATGGTTTTAGATCACCCCTTTAATCTAAATTTGATTAAAATTTTATAATTTTTATATAATATAATTGTAAAAACGAATGTGCAGACGAATGCTAGGTGGTAATTAATTAATTAATAAATTTAACTTTTAATCAGACTGCAGGCACGTATAAAGAAACCATAAAATATCATAATCTTTACAATGTATATAAAAGGTTTAAAGGCAAGCTGGGCTAAGATAATTAAGAACCAAGAGCCGAAATGGGTTTCATAGTTTTGTTTGAAGAAAATAATAGAACTTAAGAGTTAATAAATCAAAAACATATATTCTTTTAATAAAATTTGAAGCATTTATTTCCCCCGTTAAAGCTCGGTAAATTTATGCCTCTTGTATATTAAAAATGTCTACTAGACTAAAAAACACCATCATATTAAAAGGAGATAAATTTTAACCCAACCCAAAATCTCTAAGATTTTCTCTGAAGCAAGCCGAGTTTGGCAGGTCTACAGATATTATGGATAATTTTAGTGATCATAGTTTTAAGCAAGGGCGTAGCAAGTTGTAAAGCTTGGGGGGGGGGGGTTTCAAAAAAAAATTTTTGCCGCTCTTACGCCAATGGTTTTAAGGCAGCTTTGTGGAGCAAAATTGTTTTTTGTAAGGCAATATAACTTAAATAGTTTATAAATTCATAAATATTATATATTTTTAAGAGTAAAATGGTTAATATAATTAATCTAAATCTTACTTGAGAATTAATTTTTTAACCTTTTAAATCAAAATAACAATATCAAAACATTTAGTGTCGCATTTTAGAGCAAACATTTTGCGACACGGCCTCTTAAAAAAATCGTGGCGCCTCCCGGCTTTACTTGGGTTGACTCTATGAACGCACAGTCATTGGCTATATCTCTAAAATTAACCTGTTTAATATTTACAAGACTTTATTATATATTTGGGTTTTAACTGTAAGATATTCATATGTTATGCTGTTTATTTACATAACGGACCAAATAAATATAAGATTTAAAGCAGAAAATCACCAGTAAATAAAAGATAAATGGATCACATGGTTTTAGATTATAAAATTCACATTTTGGTAATGATAAAAAGAAATAATTTCGTTGGGCGCGTTTAAAGTTGAGTTTTTTATTTTAAAAATATTATTTTTGAAATTAAAAATTTTGAAATAAACAGTATTCGGTGCTAATAAAAGGTTTTGAAAAGTTTTTGAATATGCGTTTTATTGCAATTTTAAATTTTTTAATTTTAAAATATTGCTCCTTAAAACGCGCCCTCATCAATATTATAATAGAAATTTTTAGTTTAAAAATCTTATTAAAATTTGGTAACGAAACATTATAATATGAAACATAACGTTTCAGTCTAATGTATCATTATTTTTTTTACATTTAAAAAATATATTGGTTAGGAGAAAAATTAAAAATTTAAATAATGTTTTTTAAAGTTAAATTTACATTTGCCCTATTTTTTGCTAAAGAGAGTTATATAAGAGCATAGATTTTAATACAACAAATATGCTACGCCATATTAAATAACACCTCATATATACAATGAGGCGAAAATGATTAGTGAAAAAATTTACAGAAAAATTCGATATTAGTTTTTGAAAGTTTCTTTTAAGTTTTATATAATATTTCTTAAAAAATATTTTAAACATTTTGATACATATAAAAAAGTTTTTAAATTTTATATAATTTTACTTGTTTTAATTATAAAATATTAAATTACGATTATTTGTTTAAATTTGATTTTTAGACTCTATATTTAACTCAAAATTTCAAAAAAAATCTATTGACCATCATCTACTATATAGAATACCTCAATGACAAGTATTTTTTAAAATCTGTTTAAAATTATCATTTTAATGTTTAACTTTTCAAAAAATTAAATTTTACTATATAAGTTAGAAGTTAAGGATAAGTGAAGTGGTCATCTTTTCAAATACATAATTTTAAAAAATTTTCAATCCCAAATAAAAAACAAATAATTAAGATGCGGGGGGAAGTTTGTTTAAAAGATTTTTAAGCCCAAAAGTTAAATAAAGATTAACTAGAAAATTTTATGTAGCATTTAGAGAAAAAACTAAAAATATACAAATCTAAAATTTATAAGCCCGAAGAATTACCCGGCCCAACCTCAGACCAAAACTCGGTTAGGCTGGTTAATTTTTCCTGAGTGTTCGAACGCAAAAGAATAATCGGATCGGAATATGTTGTGCCATTAAACCATCGTTTTTCTTTTATATACATATGTTGCGTTATTGGAAGGGTTGTGTAACATTGAGTGTTAAATCCGTAATAATAAATTTTGGAGTTGATACAGATCTGTTTTAAAACAATGGCACAACAAATTAAAATAAATGTAAAACGAGGCGGGTTTAAAATCATTTTTTTTAAAGAATATTAATAATTAAACTATTTGAAAATTGCAAACAAAATATTCTTTTGTGCTAATAATTAGGATTGTCGATAATTTGTAAAATTAATTTTTTTTTAAATTTTTAAAAAATTTATTAATATACTTTTGAAAAATAAATTAACATTGAAGGTGGTTATGAAGTGACATTTAAAATATCATAAACACCTAAAACTGCGCGATTATGCAATTTCAATATTTTTGGAGTAAATTCTTTTATGAGCAATACTTATTAAAAGTCCAAAGTCTGAAAACCTAAAACACAGGTCAACAAACATCATTGTCTTACAACATGTATAAAAACATAAAAGCATACATCCCCATGATAGCCTTATTTTATATGTATATATTCCGTTTCTCGTAGGTTCTTCCAAATTAGGCTTCTTAGATCCGTTCATATCACAAAAAAGGCTTTTGAACAGACAGATTTTGCGACCTTGTTAAATATCCTAAAATTAAAAAATTTACAAATCCTTTTTTTATATAAGAATTCCTTGTAATTTCATCTCATGAGAAATAAAAATTATTAATATATAAGGCTCTTTCAGCATTTAGATAATACAGAATATTTCGCTTCTGAACTCAAATTACGACTATGTTATCGTTTTAATTATTATTTGAAGTTTGAATTTAATAGTTTAACTGTAGTGAATATGCAAAAAAAATTTAATTTTTGTTTTTAAATCTTTTTTGTTTTTTTTGGCATTTTTTTCTAAAATTTTCAATGTTTATAGCTGACTCACTATATTTGATTAATAGTAAACGGATTTGAAAATCCCTAAGATGGTAAATGATCTCTGTAGTTAGCTCATAACTCTCAAAATTTTTTTGACCTGGGTAATATAACACTTTTATGGACTGACTCCAAAGCCATCTTTGAAATATAGAAGTTTATATCAAGATTTGTATTTAAATTATTGGCGTTTAAAGTTCTTTATATCTTAACAAAAAATAAAAAAAAATAGCTATATTTTATTATATTTAATACATTTTTTGTTTTAAATAATTGTCAAACTGCTTAATTTATGTTCTGATAAAAAAAAATTTAATAACTATTTTTTGAATTTAGTTTTTTAGATATTCGACATCCGTGAAATATATAATTTTTGACCTTTAAGCAATTTTAACAGACATAAAAAAGCTTATTTTAATAAAAACGGACAAAATTTTTAAGGAGGCCAAAAATGAGCTAAACAGGGGCGTTGAATAAGGATTTTAATATAAATTTAAAAAAAACGGAGATATGAATCTAGCAATATCTTAGGCTATCTATAGCGTCTTTGGTTTAAAAAATGACCAGTTCTACCAATTGTAAAATTTATTTTTTTTTGAAATTTTTGATAATTTTTTACTATATACGTATAATAAGATCTGTCGTTTGATAGCATATATATAAATATTTTACACTTTTTTTAACAAAATTAAATATTTTCCAGATTATATTACAATATAAATTTTTTAAAATTTGTAAATATTGCGGTCATTGTTGAGTTAAGCAAGAAATTATATTCATACACTATTTCGTTAAAAAAAAATTATTTACTTGGCATTAATTCAAATTATAACCAATTGTATTAATACATTATTTGCCCAACTTTTAAATATTCTTTACATTTTTGCTTCCCGAGTTGATTACTAATTTAATTAATTAAACTTAAAAGTTTTTTTAAAGTTAATTGAAAATCATTGCGTCCAAGCTAAATAACAACATCTCATCAACACTTGCTTTATAATTATATTATCTTCAAAAAAGTTAACTTATAGGCTTTCTCAAGGCTAGCACAATTGTGTTTATAAAACACGGAAATAATTCAGAATTTTAGACACTTAATCTTAATTTTGCAAATAAAGCAAATTTTGAACTGATAATTAGGGTTTTAATTTAATTTTTAATATGTGAAGAGAGACGCAGGGGAAAGCAGGGGGGGGGGGGGGGGGGGGTTAACGCCTATAAAACATCATTCTTTATACTTTTTTTCCCTAATACATTTTTAATATGATTATGTGTGCAATCACCTTCTAAATATTCCACAAGATAATTACTTTACCAATTTTGAACATAGGAGCTAAGGCTGTTTTACCAAAAATCTTTTTTTTTAACATTCACGTGTTTGAGGATTTTTGCCAGTACATAAGAGCAATCCACACGCCAGGCAGTTTCTGGTTAATCGGGTTTAACATCTAATTATTAGAAATGTGTGTTTAAGGCGCTTGACGACAGTTTAGCGGCTCAGATAAAGACCGGTCATGGAACAATAAAATGAAATACTATATGTTCATGTTCAGGACGACTTTCGTTTATACGGATAACCCAAGAATAGAAATTTGTTTCGATATCTATGCACAAATAGAATTAATTTTTTGGATACAATCAAATCATATTGCGCTATGTATTTTATAAAAATAATAACTTATCAATTTACAAAAATTAATTTTAAAGGATTAATTGGTTATGCCATATACTTTCTGCGCAAATTTAGACAGTTGGGAATTGTTAATTATTTTTAAATTATTTAAACACATAATTTGAGTAATGCTAGTGTTTTAAAATATTTTTCGAAATTTTTTATTTTACAATGCACGAGTAACAAAAATCAGTTTCTTAAAATATTGATTAGAGCAGGTTAAAATAAATTTTTTTTTTAAAAAATTAAATTTTTTTTTAACAAAATTTTATCCATAAAACGTTGGAAAACAAATATTTCTATACAACATATTTATTTAATTGTCAAACACTACGACATAAATATTTTATGGAGCTATGTATAATTGGTAAAAATTTTCAATCTTAAATAATTTATTAAAAAGGTGTTTAGTATTTACATTAAAAAACGAAATATAATTTAAGCTACAATTATTAACATTTAAGCAAAATTACCTCCTAAAACTGGAATGTGGCGGACGTAAATCAATTGATTTGTGATATCGACACTGCTGATATAATACATATATTATTTTTTTCTCATTCATGACTTATTGTATTAAATCTGCCTTAAGCTGGCTTAATATTATTTAAAAAATATTAAATATACAAAAAATCAACCAGTTGGATCATTGTAATTGTGATCTGTTAGCCAAATTTTTTAAAAATTAAAATTAATTAAAAATAGGCTAGGCATATTGTAAAACGAGAACTTATAGTTAATTAATTAAGTTATCATTTTATTATATTATCTATTAAAATCCTGTTTCTTTTGACCTTAAAGAGCCGTAATAAATCTAAACATTTGAAGAAGAAAATTTACTTGAATTGTTCCCAATTGGTTCCATTTTCATAGTCTGTATACATTCTTTCGCACATCTAAGTTAAAATATAGAAATATTTTTTTTTTATTTAATAGATCATTAAATATTTTTATTAACCTTAATTTTAAATTCACGTGTAATTTTTAATTTTTAGGCAAAACTAAAAAAAATATATTGGTGGGAAATATAAATTATTCTGTGCTTATCAAATGCAACTAAAAAACTGTTACTTATATTTTTTTTAAATTTAATTATCACAACAGGGTAAAAAAGATGCAAAACGAGATAACAATTAATAAATAAAAATAAAAATTTAGATCGAAAAAAAAAAATTTGTAATGGTGAAAAGAAATTAAACAAGTAGAAAAAAACTATATATTATCACTAAAAAATTAATAACCTATATATTAAACTAGGACACCTTAATAATATGGACTATTTCAAATCTCAAGTTTTCGGTATGACTTAAATGTAAAAAATAATTTAATCTTTTGCTCAATACATACTTTTAATTATAAATTACAAAGATTTCCTAATTTTATTTAACGAAGGATATCTAATGTCATAATATTTCTGATTAACACGCTTATTCAATTATTTTTTATCCATATGAAGAAAATTAAAAAATATTCACATATCGTCAAATTTATCGGTTGGGGCGATAATTATCTATACCAAATAAAGACGCTCTTTAAATAATGTGCACTTTTATCAAACTTGTCCAGATATTATATTTTTAAATTTTTTACCGTTACTCATATATTATACAAAAAATAATTTATGTTTGGCCTATTATTGCTGTCCTGACATGTCTGAACACAAATTTAAAACTTTTTATATAGCCAGAGTCAATTATAAATTGTTTAATAACATATTGTTTTTTTGTGATTATAGGGTTTATTTGTAAATTTTTGTCAAAACTAGATAGGTAAAATATAAAATTTGCGCATTTTTTACAAAAATTATAATACGGAGTGATAGCCGAGTTTTTAAGTTTCGAATACCGCATTTTTTAATATAATAAAAATTATAATTCAACGAATGTTTGGCAATCTATATTGGTCAAAGGGATTTAGGTATAATTACTGTTATAACCATATAGTACTGATATGTGTTATAATAAAATAAGATTATAAAATTGAAATACAATCTTTTTGTTTTTTTTTGTCAAATTCTGTCCTCTTTGCTACCCAGAAACTCAATAACTAAAAGAATATTAATATAAAATTTTCATTATTGTTTTTTGATTACAGAAATTTAATATTTTATTATTAAATTTATATTATCACTCTTGTCTTTATATTGTTGTGCCGAAAATGAGGAATGAGAAAATTTAAAAAATTCTAATAGGCAATAGTGTAAATTTCATATGTAATATATTAAACTTAAAAAGAGTTTTAAAAGTTTTCTGCTATTTTCTAAGATTCATGTAAAATTATACCTGTGTTGTCCTTTCTAAAATATTAATTTATAAAATAAAGTTTTAATTTCTAAAACTTTAACTTAAGGACATGCATAAAAAAGGCAAGAATATAAATAATGTTTGTTATTTTAGTGTAAAGACGTATATTTTTAACGCCTTTTTTAATCACAAGATTATTATTGATAAATTTTTTTTAGATTTATATAATTACCTCGTCAATTTAATGATTTGGCCACGTAATAATCTCTTTTTTTTTAAATTTGTAAAAATAAGTTTTGTAAAAAACGCATTTATTTAGAAAACACTTTTTCCAAAATAATACATTTTATAAAAAAATTATAAAATTGTTCAGATTTTTTAAATTTTCCGAAATCAAAATCTTCTTTAGCGTATTTGTTATATTATTTAGCAAAAAAAAATGTTTGAAATAAATTGCCATAATACAGGTCGACGAAATCAATTATTAAAGAAAGAAAATTTTGACAATGAGGGAAAAAAATCCCCATGATGGTCTAATATATATTTTTGGTTTTCCACGTTAAATTTTGGTTCTTTTTTTTGGTACATATCAAATAAATGCCCGATGATAGATGCGACCAAGATAATTTTTTTATTTTAAAACTACTCGTAATTTATATTGTTATCTCTACTTTTTATGTCTCTTACATTGACATTAGGCTATATATAATATTTGGCACCTTAAATAGAACATTATATTATAGGTTTTAAATAAAAATATTCTTTGAATTTCAAATTTAACAATTTAATGTTTTGAATATACAAAAATATCAATATTTTCTTATATCTTTTTTGTTTTTTTTTAAATATTTTTTTAATAAAGTTTTTAAAGTATGATTAAAAAAAACTGTATACGAATTAAATCTCTAGATTGGCAGGTCTAGCTAATAACTCTCAAATAATTGTTAAACTCTGTAAAATGGCTGCGGCCTATTACATTCTGTTTGCATAAAAAGGTTTAAAACATGATTCACGGTTTTTTGATGCATTTAAGATAAAACTCTTAGCGCCATTTATCAAAATGAGAATAAGGATGCTGCCTATAACGGATAGTTTAATTATTTTTGCTAGAACTAACAATTGGGACCTCTATATAAACATATGTGTGTGTGGTATGGTACTTTTTATTTACATTTTCGCTAAAATTAAACAAAATAAAATATTTTTCTATCGCGATTTTATTTTTATTGATGCTTTAAGGTAGACGTTACGGGTAATGCATTATATTACTTTGGAACTCTGAGGAAAGTAGTGCTTCAAATGACTTGTCATCTATAAAAATAAACCAATAAAGTTGTTAATAAAATAAAATTAATATTCCAGCCTATGACTAATTTATATTATTCTTTGTTATTTTCCATCATCTAATTGGTTATCTTAAAATTTAGTCTTTTTCATAAACATTAAACTAAATGACATTACGTTTAAAGACTCGTGGAAATAAAACTTTTTTGTAATTAAAAAAAAAAAAAATATTTGCTCATTCATTTGGTAAATTATTCATATAAGGTATATCAAAATACCTTATAACCTTTGAAATTGTCAAACTAAAATAAACATACGGAAAAGAGCTAGCGTCCATATTTTTGAAAAGTTTTGGCGGTTACTGATCAGGCCGTTGGTAACTTGCATACATCTGTACCCTCCAAAATCTCCTAATATACCAACCTTGCAATTGGTTGAAGAGGTTATTGCTGCCTCTGGACATATCTAAATTATTAAATAGCCATTAAATTGTCCCAACCGGTTTCCCTAACCCTGAACCTTTAATTGTTTTAGAATGTAAGGGGCTAGTCAAATAAAATCCAAAATACGTCGGCTTTAAAATGTTTCGTAGGTAAGACTCCATTTTCAAAATTTATTTGAGATTCACTAAAAAAAATTTATTTCGTTTTATTCATTTTTAACTTTCTCTTTTAAATATCAAAAGTATGTAAAAAAATATTTTAGATTGACAGTACAATAATCAATTTTTAATCAAGAGTTTTTATGCAGCATTATATGGAAAAATTAAATAATGGGCTTTATTGTAATGTGTATTTTTCCAAAACAGAATCAAAATCGTTACATACATAAAACTTTTTGCACAAAAAAAACATGAAAAGTTCGTTTTATATTTTAGACAATATAAATAGTATTGTAATTTAATCTAATACATTATTCGTAAAACTACAAAATTATGTATTTGTTAAATTTATAAAAATTAAATTTGAAACAAAAAATTCATATGGAAGTGTGCAGCCATGCCTTTTAATATATTTTCAAGATTTTTAAAATATTATTATATACCCAAAATGTATCATGACTAGCATTCATTTTGGCGTATAAATTAAGCTTTGATGATGTCCCATCTATATGCAAAATATATCCAGATTATAAAATAAAAAATTATAGGAAAGATGAAAAGGCATTGCAATACTAAATGCAAAAGCAAGTAGGCAGTTAATGTCTTTCCTCCCTTTTATTTCTATTGTTGATACATAATAAAACAAATTTGTCGCATCCCAAATAAATTGTTTTATGCTAAACGATTTGCAAAATTTAAAAAATATTTGCATTCTGGTCCGTTAAAATGAGTTGTTGTTTTTTTCGCAATCATGTATTGTTTTCTCCTGCCTTAGGTCTACAAATATACCAGAAATAATAGATATTCACTCAAATTTGACTTAATGTATACTAATTCTCTTTTTTCATTTTTATAGCTCTCCCTCAATCTGTTATAATTAAGCCAAATACATTTTGCTAAATCTTAAATTTTTAAAAAGAGTTAAATAAATTGAAGTAGAAATAAAAATATAATTTAATTAGATTTAACAATGTTGATTTAATACTTTTAAATTTCAACAAAAATTTAATTGGATTGAAATTATATTTAGACTTAAAACACTTTTTTTTTATTTTTGCTAGCCTAACCATGTACATATCAAAATTTTTCATAATGCCTCAAATAAAACTTTGTGCAAATTTATTATTCAATATTTATATAATAGTTTTAATTTTTTTATACAAGAAGACTAAAACCTTAACTTTTTAATAAATATAAGTTAGGTCTATTTTAATAATGGTAGAAACAAATAAAATTTTGCATCCAAGCTTTTAAAAAAAATGCCAATATAAATAAAAATAAAATATACCTATTATTTCGATTAAAAAGTATAAATTTAATTAACTATATTTTAGATTTTAAGTTTAGAGGTGGCGAAAATATTATTTTTTAGATTTTTAAAACTTTTTATCATTGTAAAACGTTTGTATTTTTTAATAAAAAGAACAATTATTACAAATAATTTATTAATTAATAATTAAAAACAACATAGCAACCTTTTTAATATAGTAATAATTATAATAAAAAAAAATAAAATAAAAAAATATACAATTAAAGCAACTTCTAATTAAATGAAAAAAATAAATATACGTAGACATTTATTTATATAAATATGAGTTATATAATTTTTATTTTTTGCTCTAATTTTTACTATTAAAAAGACCAAAAAATTAAAACATATTAGTTTTTAAATTATTAATTATAATTAAAGACACTAAAAATAAATATATTTAAAAGAACAATTATTTATTTCAAGATATATACTTGCATAAAAAATTTGGAGGAACAGCGAATTGTTTTGATAACTATAAGGTAAATTAAAAATTTAATTTTTATAAGAAATCCAGTTGTGAGATTCTTAAGAATTGCTATATTAAGTAAACTTTGCAGTAATTTAATAAAGAAAATTTTCATGAAAATGAACAATATTAAAAAAGATACAAAAAACCTAGATTGTTATCAAGCCATTTAAGCACTTCTCTTAAGTGAATTAGCTTACAAAATGAAGAATAATTAGAATTGAGAGTTTTGCTATAAAGATTAGCGTATAAGTTTTGTATTAATAGGGAAAAAACGCCTTAAACTATTAATAAGTATGAGTCAATATTGAAATTGATATATTTAAACTACTGATGAACACAAATAAGAATTTTAAGATTTCTAATAATTTGAATTTTCTTTTTATAATATTTGTCTTTGCAGGGCTATTTTTAATCAAAGTGGTCGTTTGATTTGTTTTAGTTACCTGTATTAATATAGTTAATTCAATCTCTTTTTATTGGCGTTGAAATTTAAAAACGGTGCGCAATAAGTTCAAACTGGGTCGTGATATTCCGGCCCCGCCTGCCCTACATATTTCTAATTTCGGCTCGAGAAATTCTTGATTTACCGGCCAAAAATTTCGCATTAATATAATTTAGAGCTTTGAAGTAATACACTTTTCATCGTGTAACGTAGGTTTCTTTTTTTCTTATTAATAATTATTAGGGAACATAAAATTTCAAAAAGTCGGCTGGGCGCACACTTATATTCTTCTAATTCCAGTTTGTTCTAAATTTTAGCCCACCAGCATTGGGCAGACGGGCGGGCTTTTGGGTCCCTACTTTGATCTTTAATTTAAATACGGTTACATTTTATAGCTAGAGTGGAAAAATCTAATGTTTAGTAGCAAACCTAATATTCTTATATAAATTGATTCCAAGGGGGTAAATATATTTTTTTCTTAAAAACAAATTAAATATATTATGGGATTTACGCTAAAAAGGTTTGGGAGGACAATAAAACTTTAACCGTTATATAGTTTCAAATCAGCATAGGAAATAAATAAATATTAGCACGTTGCGCCATTACAACCTTTTATTAAACTGAAAAATGAATTAAAAATTACAAGATACATATGAAAGGCTCACAAAATATTTTGCAACTAAATACATGTGCACGTATAGGGACAAGAGACACAGTATCCACTCGCTTCAAAACAGTACTAAAAAATATGTTTTAAAATTAAGGAAAAAAAAGGATTTAGCCTTAATCGAGAAAATATTTATAATCTCAGATTTTTTGTTTAAGGTTTGCATCTTTTAATGAGATATCCAAGTCACCAAAAGCCCGCCAGGCTGCCGGCCTGAAAAAAGGGGCCCAGCCGATATTTATAGTTGGTCGGGCAGGACCTAAATTAGGAAAAAAGAACGACGGTCGGCCCAATATTTAGATATCATTTAAGTTTATTTATTGTTAACTATTTAACAAAAACAAAAAATGATAAATTTTTTGTCACACGATGAAGGGTATTATTACTACACTCGTTATTTTATTTATCACAAAGCAAATTTTTTTAGCTTGTAATATAAAATTTTTAGGCCTTATTTACGGGCCTAAATTAAACAAAAGTTTTGTACAAGCCAAACAGCAGGTTTGGGCTGTAAAAACCGAGCCTAAATTAAAAAATATGTTGAGCGAGGGCTATAAACTTTAGTAATCATTTATAAATTTTTTTTAAAAAACAAAAATAAATAATTTTGCACTTATATTTCCTTAATGCCTCTGTTGAAGAGTGATGCAGAGAAAAATGTACGTAATTTTAACTAAAATCCATTATGCAAAAATAAAATTTTAACTATTGAAAAATGATAAATAAATCTACAATGAAAATTAAATTTTAATTCTACCTTAATTTTTAAATATCGACAAGATTTATAAAAACAATTTTCGTTAATGTTAATAATAAAAATTTATAAGATAATAGGGTTCCAAAATTAAAACACTAACATAGTAATTTCCTATTTCATAATTAAAATAATTATTAGGGTAGCATTTTTTTTGTAATAATTTTTTGATTAAATTTTATTTATCAAATTGCAAATTTGTTATTAATTAGATAATTTTAACAACTTGTAATAATTTCATGTATTTGCTTTTATTTTTGAATTATTGTGAATGATTTAAATAAAAATACTTATAATAAATATTTGGTCTTAAATTCTTCTAACGAGTGATTGTTATAATTTATTTTACCTTTTTATAAAGATAAAAATCACGTTATTTAGAAATTCTAGAGTTTAAAATTATTCGCATAAATTAATATTACATTTTTCCACAAAGATCGGGCTTGTCTCTTCGAAGCTTATAACATGTTTCGAGCACCTAGAATTATTAGAAAGAGAACAACATATAGGATTGGCTTTTTTTTAAATGATATTATTTTAACGCCTCCGAAAAAAAATTTTTCTTGCATAACTTTTTTTTATAAATTTTTGCAAAATAAAGTAGTTTAGATCAATGTATTTTTATAAAATTTAATTTTAGTAGGCCAAAGTTATACATTTCTTATATAAAAACAAATTAATAGTATTTTTTGTTTTATTTCTGTTCGTTATTAAAATACTCAAATTAGTTGCGAATAAGAATTTTTGTATATGCTAATTTAACTTAAATTTTTTAAATGGGTGCTAGTATTACTTATTTTAGATAAAATGTCTAGTTTATCTAGCAAACAGAAAGAGAATGAGACCCGTTATCACTTAACTTACGGAAATTAGAAGGTTTCTATGTTTAAACGTAACAGGAAAGGTACCAAGGAAGGAATCAAAATTTTTTAACACAAAATCTAATATTTTTTTATGGTATGTGTTTAAAAAATAAGGGAAAAAATTAAGAGTAGGAGAGTAATTTCTTTTCACCAAGGTAGTTTTTTGTGCTTTTTGAGACAATCCCTAAAGGCATAATAACTTCCTATAGAAATAATATTTACCGGTGTGGCTATTTTATAAATTAAATATCAAATATATGAATTTAGTTTAAAAAAGCTATTAATTTCCCAAACTCATAATTTTACTATAAAATAAAATCTATATACAGTTTATAAGTATCTGCTCCCTCTTAAATGTATAAATTTAACATATATATGAATTTGATAGAGCTAGGCCAAGGTTTATGATAAAAGTCACATCAAAGACGGAACGTATGCAATCTTGTGAATAACTAACCATTAATAACATCTACATTAAGGCAAAAACTTTAAAATAAATTTTGAGATTCAAAAAAACGCTTGCTTGCTACTTCTACAGCGCGTTATTTCAATTTAATTCAAATTAGGTAATTGGGGTAATCATACTTCTTAATAGCAAAATTGTGATTATAGTAGAGAAGAAACCAGAAATGAATTTAAAACTTTCTAAAATATAGTTTTTAAGGTGAATAATAGCCAAAAATAACTTTTTATTTCATAATATTTTTTTCCATGAACATAAAATGTCCTACCCGACCTAAAATCACGATTTAATCATTAATGTTACATATTTTTTTGACATTATTTATTTAATGTAATATGGAAAAATAAAAAATTTTAATTTTTTAGATATTTCTCTAATTTGTGTTAATTAAAATTTGCAATCTTTATTTATATTATATTAGTCTATAATTAAAGAACACAATTTCTCTTCATAATAATAAAAAAAGAAAGATCATAGCTTTAAAACTCTTGAAGTTATAGAGGTTTAAAATTGGGGTCCGTATGGACCCCACCCTAGCATTCGCGTTAAAAATTTTTTACCCTACCATTTGCGGGTCAAGCGAAAACTTGCCCAATTTTAAGGGGGGCGGGGGAGAGGAATTGTGAGAAATTTTGAAAACAATAGGATAGAGATATTGCCAAGGCCTAATTTATTGCATTTTTAAACGTTTCACAAGTTGGGAATGTCAAAACTTCGGGAATCGGAAAGGAGTTCATAAACTCTGGAGTTTTATTTTTTGCTGGTTAACATTAGCTTATTGGAAATTTAGATTTTGCATTTTTGTAGTCCACACTGATTTTGTTTAATGAAATTTGTAAATAAATGTAAGAGCAGCTAATATGTAATAATTAAATGTATTAACTAGCAAATTCCAAAAAACTCCGGAGTTTATGAACTCCTTCCCGATTTCGGAGTTTTGACATGCCCTATTCACAAGAACGATCATTTAACAAAGGGGTGTGGGTGCGCACCAGGTTATCTCCTTTGGTACGCCAAAGTCTTTATGCTTAAGATTATATGGTACTTACGTATGATCCATCTTAAATATTCGTCCATCGTTTCATTCCTATTTGATCCCATAAGTGTGTATTGGCCATCTTTTCCCTCCAATTGAAACTCCCCCTTATTTTTAGACATGATGCATGTTCCATTTTCATCGATTAAGAATTTGCACATCTATAACAATGATATTAAAACTTATATCGGTCTTACTGAATCGGGGTACAGGTGGTATGCGATGTGCCCTAAAACCTATCCAATTTTTTTTAGGTCGGACTACATTGAGCGCATCTAAACTTGTTTAAGTTCTACACTAAGCAGCGTTGAGCCTGGTAGTTAAATGGGTGACCTCCAACGATTTTCGCCACATACTTCAAAAAAACTCCTAGGAGCTTTAAAAAATAACCCACCCATTATTATTATAAAGATAATCAAATTTTTATGAAATTATTATAAAACACAAAATGGGCTTTTTAAGGCTCTTTTTAAGAGCCATTTTTTCAAGTTTTTTTTGCCCCTTTTCTTAGTATGGGCTTTTTTTAAATTCTTGATTTGGCCCTCTATTTGTAGCTCCCTTTCTTTAAGTTTAGGGGGGGGGGGGGGAATAAGCCAAAGTTTTTTTGGCTCATTGTTTTGCCAGCACTGATAAAAGGATTAGTTTAAGAATTTTGAATAATAGTTTGGAAATGCCAAACCGTTTATAGTGACCACCTATATGTGGGGGACACAAGTCAAGCAATTAAAAAAAATAGTAAAGTTAAAACGGCCGATGGATTGCATGCCAGCGCCTCCTTCCTTCTTCTTACGTCTATTGCTTAAGCCTTTTTTACATAGAATTCGGAAGTGCATTGGATGCAGGCACGATTCTAGACCCTTTTGGGGGGGGGGGGCAGTGCCCTCCCAAAAAGGTTCAAATGGTGTACATGTATATTTTTTGCCGTGACCGAAGGTCACGGCTAATTCTACCGCTGAAGATGGCAAAAAAAAATTTTCTGCCCCCCCCCCCCCCCACTTGTTTTTTTTGCCACCTTAAATTTAAAAACCTAGAATCGGGCCTGATTGGTCAGTAAGAAATAAAAATATTTAATGTTTTTTAATAGCTATTTTTTGCAAATATTTTTAATTAAAATGTTTGGATTATTTGACGCGCAATAAAAGCGGGCACAATTGCTCTATAAAAATAAATTACCGTAAATGTATCCTCTCGATATTTGATACTCATATCCGAATTGCATCTTACTTGACTTAGAACTATATACACAAACAGATATATATAAAATTATTTAGAAATCCAGATGTTGTCAATATGTGATTTTGGTCAACACAAAATTTAAAAGGCACGTTCAGAGTCAATTTTTGATATAACAAAATAAATTTTGTCTCGTTTGCACCAACAAGGAACAATATTGTAATTATAAGTACAACAGAATACTATAAAATATTTAAAAGACGTTGAACGTTTTTTACAACACATTTAACTAACTTAGAAAAACAAAATTTTAACTTTAAAAAAAAAACAAAAGTTTTTTTTAAATGTGTTGAACGCATGGTCATTTTATAAATCATATTACAAGTGACCTGCTAATGAAATATTTTGTAAAAAATTAAATAGATCAAAATTCCTGTTTGTCAAAATTTTTACAAATTTATAACTATTTTAATATTTACATAATTAAAGTTTCTTTTTAAAATAATAGGTCATAGCCATTCAACAGTATAAAATAGGGCTGTATCGGGTGGCAACTCCAGAGCCCTAGCGAATTTTATTTATCATAATATTTGTAAGCACAAAAAAATTAAAATTATTTGCCCAAACAAACATTGTGTTAAGCTTAAATGCAAAGTTTTATAGTCCGCTTAGCCCATGATCATTTATGGGTATAGCTACCCTGCCGGCCGAGTTAGAAATTTAAGAAATATCTTTTTTATTGTATCACATATTTTTTTATTAGAACAGAGATATTAAAAATGTAATAAGACATGGTTAAAAACAGAAATATAAACACATAAGCTTTGTACCAAACTAATTTTTCTGACTTTACACTTATTTATTTAAATATTATATACGGTTGAACTGCAAAAATGATTATCAACTAATTTTTCAGAGTGTTACATATATGTTTTTTCTTAAGGATGGGTTTAGAGTGCATTTTTGGAAAATGGTTTCATGTTAAAATTTTTTTTAAGCTTTTTAATTTTACAGGAGCCATCTACCAATTTCAAATAGATTTAGATATATTCAATAAGATTTCGAAATAAACATAGAGAAACTGACCTGTAAGAAAATTTTATAAAAAAACAATAGATAATTTTTGATGTAAAAACTCTTTAAAAATTTGGAATTTTCAAAATTTTATAATTTTTCTCTGAAATAATTAAACACGCCCTACAACTTCATTTTTTCTCTATAAATAAACATAAAGTCAAATTTGAATTTATACTTGTCCGGTTGTTAATTGCTATATTTTTATATTTAAGTAAAATAAAAATATAGTGAGAACAACAGAAGAAAACAGGTTAAACTAATGTTTGCAATATTATCTATCTTTTATATCTTTTTTTACAATATAATTTTTCAATATTTTTAGTTATTCGATTAATGGGGTTTATATTATAAAATATATGGATGGGAATAAAAGTTAAAAAATATATATGGATAGAATATTCATTAATAACCTAAGGTGTGTGAATTTTTTTATTCGCATATGTGAGTAATTGGAAGCTGCCATAAAAAAAATAAGATAACTTAATACTAAGTGTCGAGAATGCCATTTTCCCTCGAACTTATATTAATGACAAAACTTAATATCCTAATTTTATGCATCGAATCTGTTTATATATAAGAATTCAAAATAACAAATATAAAACCTTTAAAAGTAGGCCAATACATTGAGCCTGTTGTTCTAAATTTATAAAAAAAGAATATAATTAATATTGTTAAAAATTTATTCAGATAGAAAAAAATTAAAACAGCGGAACAAATATTGAATTTTATTGCCTTCATTGTTAGAAGCATGAAAAGTTTCCACTCCGCATTTGTCAATAAATCGTGTAATTTATAAATATCACGAACTGCCCGACATAAATTAAATTTAAATCCTGGCCTGACAGTTGGATTTTTATTTTAAATCTCACCCAACCAAGCCTGGCCCGAAACTTGGATCTTCATTTAAGGCACGACAGAATTGTATATAGGACATAAGGCCATCAAGAGAATGTATTTATTTATATTTTCAATAACTTTTTTCTGAAATAGATATTTGTCGATTTGTGTTAAATAGTAATTTTCACGCTGACTCTGTCATTTACTTTACTCTTATATAGCAATAGCATTTTTGTATGTTGGCCATTTATGGAAAAAGCTGTAAAAATTTAGAACTCTATAAATATCGACCTTGTCAGAAGTAGTGTCACCTATATAGGTTTGCCTTTGATTAGTATTTATTCTCGATAAAATATATAACTAAAGGGTAATTTTTTTAATGTATGTAATAAAATAATAAATTAATAACACTGGACAACAAATTTTGAACGACCGTAAGCATCATTTATGGCAACTATAGTTTTTGGTCAAGGTTTTGGCGCTGATCAAGAATATGAAATTAGAATTTTAGCCAATGCCTTAGATTTTTAGTTATTCGGTGTCAAAGTTGAGATTTTTCAATTTTTGGGGTATTTTGGGCTTCTATATCATAAAACCTATGGCTAGTAACAAAAGTTTAAAAATATATTTAGATAACGAAAACATTCATTATTAACGTAAGGGTTTTTTTTTTTAAATATTTAATTTTTTTTTATTTTTTCATTTTCATAAAATTAGTGGTTTTCGTCATAAAATCCGTTTTTTGATCCAAAATAACTTGAAAGTAAATTACTAATAATTTTAGGTAGTAACCTTTTTTAGATATGTTTTTTATAAGGAATCTGAATATGCCAATAGATTTTTTGGAAAATTAATAGTTAAAGAAATTTTGTGAATTTTAATCTGAACTTTGGACGCGGTTTAAAAATAACTGGAGGTTGGAAAAAAACTAAACCCGGGATCGTTATCGCAAGAAAATTATCTACAAAACCCTCAAAAAATCGTTGATGTTGTTATTTTGTGTTGTCCAGTGTAATATATGCATAAAACTCTGAAAAGCAAGCTAGGTTATTTACAAAATTTAACATGACTACTTTTTGCAGTATTTCCCCCAAAAACTCTTTTCTATTGATTTACAAATTTGATCTCTCTAAATATATAGGTGCAAAAATAAAGGCATTATTGTATGATACTGCACAACACATACTTTGAGAAAACAAAGGAGGGCTTGAAATATAGTTTCTTTAGCTAATGGCGTTTTAAGATACTTTTCAGGGGCAAGGATTTTGAGAACGCATATATTTAAACTCACAAATAAAAACACTTTTTTTTATAAATCATCGAGGTTTCTAATTACTTTATTTTATTTTTTTTTAAATTTAAAAAAATGCCTATGTTTATATATATTGGTCTATTCTAATATTCTTTTTTTATATTGAAGATCGTAATGTGAAAATTTTTTTAAGTTACCAAATTTAAGTATTTTAGATAGAAATAGCTTAATAAACGTATCTTTAAATTTTCTGAAAAATTTATAAAATATGGATCTTAATAATCTTAATAAATATAAGATTGTAAAAGTTTAGGTCGGCAAAACTTTTAAAATAATTTAAAAAATTTAATTTTTTGTCCAAATTTTGGGCCAAATTTATGCCCTTTGCGCTGTATTTGAATATGCCAACGTACTATATTTGATTTAAAAATTAAAACATAGAAGCAATTACGTTAGACCATAATAATTTGATTTATTGAATTAATACCATTATAAGATAATGAAAAAGTGAACTTCAAAACGGAAAAAAAGTAAGATTTTTGCCTGTTATTAAATTGACTTTCTAGTTAAACAGCCAATGTTTTTTTATTATTTAAAGTGTGTTTTATAAATAAAATATCGCTTAATATATAGTAACCCCACGCTTATACAATAATAAAAAAAAAATTTGCCAAAAAACGGGTAAGTTTCAGGTATCAAAAATCTAACGCAGATTGTATTCGTCTCTACAAGCTTATTTTTTTATTATATTTGCATATTTAACTTTAATATTTAGAACCTATATCAATCATAATTTGCTTGTTTAAAAATAATGTAGTATATATACGTTTGTTTTGAAAATCTCAAAAGAACAAGATAGAAAAATTACAAAAAGGAGAGTATAAAATCATTCCATTGTTTAAGTTTGTAATTTATTATATTATTATAAAGAAAATCTTATGTAAAAATTTGTAAAAAAAATTTGGGTATAAATTTTTTTGGGTCTTTGCCCAAATTCATATGCCTATAGAATTAAATAATAGTGATACTTCATAGGTCTAATGCGTCTTTATGAAACAGTAAGATGTAATTGGCACTAGAATTATTGGTTTTTTAAAATAACATATTGGGCATTTGTGAAAATTAGTAAAAAAATACTGAATGTCTATATTTTATTTATTATTAACTAGATCTAATATTTAGTTTCTAAAATTATTAAAGCTCCTTTCCGTTTTGATCTTTTAAAGTTGTTGAACCCAAGTGACTTGTTTTGTGTATTTATAATATCAAAAAACGATATCACTTTATATCATAAAATATTTTTTTTACTTTATTTTAAGTTTGTTGATATGCATAAAAAACATCTGTCAATATTTTAAATAGCCAAACATATTTATTTAATTTTTTATCAGGTTTAACGTTTTGTGGCTGTTTTATTTAAAACCTAAATAAAAATGAGAAAATAAATTTTTAATTTTTTTTACCCCTAAATATTTTTTCTAAATCCTCCCAAAATTTTTTTATATAACAAATTTAATAAATATTTTGAATTTTGGCAAGAATAAATGTTGAGAATTAAGTATAATTTTTGGTATTGTTCATCAAACCAAAAAGGGCTAGTTAAAATTAACAAATGTAGGCATACCAAATTAAGTATATTTACACCTTAAAATTTTAATAAATTTGGCAATTTGTTTTTCTATAAAAAACCATGGGTATGTTAAATAATATTGGAGGAAATTTATGTTCTAAAGCGATATTTTTTGTATAAAAGAAGTTAGGAGTATTAAAAAATAACAATTATTTTGTTCCCAAGTTCATTTTTTCTTTTCTAATTAAATAATTAATTAAATTAATAATACAGTTATAGCCAAACATAATTGCCCCTATGACTGACTGCTTTCATACAATCAATTGGGACTTTTAAATATTTTAATGTAATGTAGGAAGCATATTTGTGTATCAAAACTTTGAAAAAATTTATTTTTTTGATATTTTAAAAAAGTCATGGCGGTCTTGGACTTTTGAATAAATTTATAAAGAATATTAAGGAGTATATTTTAGCAATTTTTTAAATTTAAAAAACGTTTTTTTAGTTATATTAAATTGAATATTCTTTATAAAATTGTGAAATTTTATTTTATTTTTTTTAAATAGTAAACACATACAAGATAGTCCTAATTGTCCTCTTCAAAATAAAAATAAATCTCCTGCAATATTACTCTTTGACTTATCCTCCCAAAGTTGGATCAAATGTAAAATTTTACCTTGCGTTTTTTTGCCCTCACCTCCGTCAAAAATCATCCGGTCAAAAAAATTCCATATTTTGAAATACCCTTAAATACTACCTCCATGCAAAATTTCAGCCAAATCTAAAAAGGTGACCCTCCCGGACTTGTTGGAATGAGTGAATTGACCATTTATGTTAAGTAAATCCAGACCAAGCGGTTCCAAAAATTTGACCGAGGGGGTTAGGTATTCGAGGGGGGTAGGTATAGTTATGGGGGGGTATTTTAAAAAGGAGGGTAACTATAGCAGTCAAAGTGGGTAATTTATTTAACGGGAATATAATATTTTTCTTAATTTTTTAAACGTCTGCACACAAAACATATATAACACTGGTCGACAAAAAATGACTTTATATTTTAGACCAAAAACTTTGAACATTTATCTAGCGCAGTTTTTTCTGCTAAACATCATGGTGCTTTCCGTTTTTTCCTATCTGATCTAGTTTTCATTTTATTTGAACATCATGGTGCTTTCCGTTTTTTTCCTACCTGATCTAGTTTTCATATTATTTGCTATTAAAGTTGTCAAAAATTAATTAAAACTTCTCTTCGTAACAAAATGGGAGATATGTTTTTACAAAATCTCCTTTTGTTAAAATCTGAAGAGGACATTTTATTGCAATTAGATAATGACTTAATTATCAATAATTTTAAACATTTATATCATTATAATAATTCATTATAATTAATAAAATTGAATTGATTTGAAGTGGCTGCTTATAATCACACAAAATATTGGGTGGGGGGGGGGGGGGGGGTTTAAGTCACCCCCGAGATTTTGCCGAGGGGGGTAGCTCTTTCATGAAATTTGGGGAGTAGGAGACGCTGAGTAAATCGTTTATATGCTCTCGGCGTTTTTGCTCAAATACAATATACTTTTGAGTTAAAAATTGGAGTTTGAATTGTTAAAACCTCTGTTTTAATTTTCACCGAATCTAATAGATAATTTATTTTAAAAAAATACAAATTCAAATACTTTGTTATCCGCTATATTATGATAAGATATAAATGTTACTTTGCATTTCGCACCAATTATATGGCATTTTGATTTATTTTACTAAATTTTTGTATCAATATTAATTTTTTTACAAGTTAATAATAAACAATAGCAAAAACCTTAATTATAAATTTTAATGACAATATTCTTTTAGCTTGGCGCTGTATACAAAGCAATGTAACAAAGTAGGGCGGACAGGCTTAGTTAATAAATACTAGACATTTGATTTTCCCAACTTTAAATTAAAAATTATACGCCTATCTACAAACAAACATGTGTTTCAAATTGCACAATTAGTTACTATAGTGATAAAAAATCTGAAATCAAAACATATTACGGAAATTTGAACAAATATACAACGGAATGCTATATGACCATCGGAATTATGAAAATTAATTATTAAGATCACCACAACCCATTTAATTTGTGAAGTTTGCCTTATAAGGGCTTAAGAGATGTTCTGTTTTTTTTAAAGATTATCAAACAAATGAAAAAAAAATATTGAATCCAAGCCATTTTTCGTGTTTAGTTAAGGTTAAAGACACAAATAAAATATTAATATCTTAAATAACATATCATCACAAAAAAATCTGATAGGATCTTTTAAGGACACTCACATTGAGTTCGTGCACCAAGATTTAGATATATTTGGTTTACCTTTATAACAGGTGTTAATTAGTTATGAAATTTTAGCGCCTAGTTCGGGCTGGGTGGGACTGTAAGATAAAACGGTTAGGGTGGGCCAAATCTCGCCGTCGGACAAAAAATAATAAACTTGGGCTCAGCAGGGTCGGGTGGGCCGACTGGGCCAATTATATCGGGCGAGTTGGGTGGGAGTATCATGGCCCAGTTTGAATTTTAATGTATGAGACAACACATATAAACATTATGCTTATTACTTAACGTTAGGAAAATATTAATTAAAGTAATTAACCCAGGAAAATTAGTTCCCAATTAAGAATATTATTGTTGTAAACAAATTAAAGACCGATAAAAAACATAATCACCTAAGGAAAAATAAGTGTCACAAAAGAAACCAGCATTGATACCGAGAGGGGTGTGAATCTCTCCCACTTTGCTAAATGAACATTCTAGCCAAAAAATGCAATAAAATTAAGATATGCCCCATTCCAATGGTTTTCCAAAATATTTGTCACATCAATTTATTTCTCCATCCGCCCCTTTTAAAAATCCTGGGTACGCTTCTGATAACCGTGCATAATAATTCTTACCAAAGTTAGGCTTATACATTGGGGTTCCTATTGCGGAGAGCTGACCGTTAAATACTGCTACGTTATTTTTATTAGTCGTAAATCCATAAACGCAGTTTTTATTCTTCGAGTAAACGGCACTATGATCACACACCTAAATAAAAAAACAATCTAATCGCAATCAATAGCATTTTAAACAAATTTTAAACTTATATATTTTTGAATATGGAACTGCAGTAATCTTACATTTGGTTGTTATTTACAAATATCAATGGCACAACCGTGAATTTTATAAAACATAAAAGAATATATCCCCATGATGGCCTTATCTCATATAGATTCTTCCGGTTTCGGCTCCTTATATCCATCCATATCAAAAAAATGGCTTTTCTGACCAAATTGACAGATCGAGAATACCCTAAAAAGACAAATAAGAATCTTTTTTTAATATAAAAATCCCTTGTAATTTATATTTATCATATCAAATAATGAGAAATAAGATTTTTAAGTTTATCAAGCTATTACATTAGCATTTAAACAATAAAAAATATTTCGCGTCCAAACTTTAATACGACACGTTTTTAATGAAAGTTTTATTGCTTGATAACAGTTTAGCTGTTGTAAATATGCAGAAAAAATTAAATTTTTTTTGTTTTATTTTTATTTTTTTGGCATTTTTCCTAAAATTTTCAATGTTTATAGCTAACAAACTAAGTTTGATTAGAAATGGTATACGTATAAAATCCTTAAGATGGCAGGTTTGATCTCCAGCTCTTAACTCTCAAAAATTTGTTGACCTTTGTTATCGACATTATAGAGGTGTGAGCTCACAATTTCGTTTACCAAAATCGTATTTTCATAGCTTAATTTTAATTCATCAGTCGTATTAGTTTTTCATATTTATTGAAGCCTAAATTTAAAATTCCCGGAATACACAACATATTTATTCAAAATTTTAATTATAAGCTGCCAACCCCTACATCTCTAATGAGCTAAAATATTGTGTCATATTTTAGTGTGAGTGCCGAATACTCTGTATAACCTAAATGTCGATGTAAGAGCTTAATATACTTTAAAACTTTTTTTCTCATTTGAGATAAAAAAAAAAATAGGAGTTAAAGTAAGTTGAGTGTAAGTTTTTTTTATAATATTTGCTTCTTGAATAATATACTAGAGTTCGTATAACACAGGTCAACAATTTTTTGAGAGTTAGTTAACTACATAGATGAAACCTTTCATCTTAGGGAATATCAAATCATTTTACCGTTTTTCCTAATCAAACTTAGTTAGTTAGTCAGTTATAAACATTGAAAATTTTAGTAAAAAAGGTTAAAAAAAATATTCAAAACAAAAATAAATTGAAATTTAATTTTTGCATACAATAGTTAAACTACTAAATTTAAACTACAAATAATATTTTCATTAAAAACCGATAATATATTGTGTCGTATTTAAGTTTGGACGCGAAATATTTTGTATTATCTAAATGCCGATGTAAGAGCTTGATATATTAATAAAAAATTTTTCCATTATTTGTGATTAAAAATATAAGTTACAAGGGATTTTAATATGCAAAAAAAAAATTTTAAATTTTTTTAGGGTATATTTAGGATCTGTCAATTTGGTCAAAAAAGGCCATTTTTCGTTATAGACGGATTTAAGGAGCCAAAGACGGAAGAAACTAAGAAAAACGAAACATATATGAGATTAGGCATCATGAGGATGCATTCTTTTATGTTTTCATAAATTCACGTTTCTGACATAAATATTTGTTGACCTATGTAGTCAGTCAATTCGGCCTAATTTAGCCAAGCCATTATAAAATATTGGAAGGAGAAAATATTTTAGAGATTAGGCAGTCCCTGAAGTATCATATTTTTGTTGAAGTAATTTTTATAGACCTGTGTAATGAGTGAGCTCACAACAATACTCAAAACATAAACCTTAATACCTTGCTAATAAACACTTGTCGACAAATATTTGTGATTTATAAGCTAACTGAAGAGATCAAACCTGCCATCTTTTAAAATCCATTTACCGTATTATCTAATCAAACTTAATAAGTCAGCTATAAACATTATGGGGAAGTACTCATTTATATTTTCTTAAAACTTTTTCTCTTTGACATTGATATTTGTCGACCTGTAATATATGACACCTAAACCCGCGAGTGGCACTGTAGAGCACATCTTAAATATTGAAATCTTAAAAAACATAGATTATTGATTAAAATTTTGTACTTTTTTCTTAAACTCATAATAATTATGACTACTAATTAAAATTAGTTCTAAGTCTAATAACAAATGGCTTAAATTTAAATTTCTAGGGTCCGTATGGACATCTATTAATGTCACCATAATATAGCCTCAACAAATATTTAAACTACACAAATAATAACCATTTAAAATGTTTTTTTTTAATATTTTAATTTAAGTAAGTAGATTGTATTGCACACTAATGATGAAATAATATTTTTTCTCAAAAATATTTTACAGCTTTATTTACTCTTTGTGTTAAATTTTTTTACAATATTCAATTAATGATAACTAATAATATTTTGAATAAATGCGCGTACTCTTTTTTAAAATAATAAAGAAACGTACATAGCTTTAAACCACTTGACGAACCCCCATCATTCGCGTTACAAATTTCTCCCCCTAGCACTCGCAATTTAAAAAATATATATATTTACAAGGCAAATTTAGAGTTAAAGCTTCGTAAATAAAAAAAACAATAAATATTTGTAGACCTTAAAGTAAATTTAAAATTCGAGAGTTTTTACCCATGCAATTGGATCAGTCATGTTTTCAAGCAGGGGATGTAAAGAAATATTACGTCGCGTCAAATCTAAATTTTAGTTTAAAATAGTTAAATTAAAAAAATGTTATTTCAGTCATGTAAAATTTATATATTTAGCGACTTTTGAATGATAATAAAAAAACAGTTATTTTCTAATAGCATGTTTAAAAAAAAATAATGATAACTAATAATGGAAAAGCCAGATTTAGTTTTTTTCTAGTTTTTTTAACCTTATTTTTATTAATATAGGTAATTTTGAAAAATAATTTTGATATATTTTTATAGGAGTTTTTTTTTATTTGTTAATTATAATTCAAAACTCCATGTTACATATAAGAGTACGTACATAGTCCAACATATCTTTATATTCTAATATCTAGTTGATAGTTTATATGAGTTAATTAGTTTTCTAAGCGATCATCACTTTATATAATTATTTATGAGATTAATATTTAATGTCTAAAATAAATAACAGGGAAAATTCAAAGATATAAATATTTCTCAAACTTTAATTTATTTTATTATAAACCAATCAGTAGAAAAATGCATTTAAATGGTTTGTAAATCCAAATAAAAATTAAAACAATTTTAAATTTTTTAAATTTTAAGGTATTAAACTTCTAAGAGTACTTTTTACACCAAGATTAAGATATACTTCACTAATTTTTGTGTTTTTAGCTCTAAAATTTTTCTTGCTATGAATGATATTGTTATCCACATACACCACTATTGTAAAAATTTTTTTAATCCATAAAAAACGGCGGGTAAATATATTTTTTTGAACCATGAAAGTACAGTCAACTACTATATTATTGCAACTTATTATTCGGGGAAAAATATGAGTTGTTATAGCCAAAAACAAATATACCTTTCATTATTACAGTCACCACATATTCATCATCGTTGTAACTAGTAATAAATAAGATATTATTAAATATATAATGATATTTTTAAAAATAATTAGGCATAGGGTAAACCATTTCTAATTTCCAAAACTTGACTGATTTTGATTCCAATATAGCATGGACTCAAGGGGCTTTGAAATGGCATTTGTCTTAACATCTTAAGCCTTTTAAAACTGAAAGTTTGGGATCAACGCTAAGCTATTAGGAGGCGTCAACAATACTACATTGTTTATGGACCTTATTTATTCTACCATGAAATTTTTTAATTAATTCAAGAGACCACACATATCAAATTATATAAGGAGGAGCCCAGGATGGTAAATATAATCTCAGGTCAAATAAAAAAAAAAATAATGTCTAAATTAATAAATTGTTGTAAGATAAAAACGAGTATAAATATTAATATTAAGAAGGAAACAAAAAAAACAATATTGACAAAAAAACCAACAAAATTAAAAATTTTTTTTTGAATGCCTAGTTCTATTCATCTCATTTATAAATTAAGTATACATAGAAAAAGGTATGTTAGATTATAGAAAGAGTTTGTAGTTATAAACATTAGTCATTACTTGTCTCGGCATAATTTATTATATAGACTATAACTTGTTGCACATATTGCGTTTATCTAAGAAAAAATTAAGTAAATAAATATGAATTAAGGTAGGGGTAAGTTAATTTATTTGTAATTTTTATTGGGATCAAAATAAACAATGGGTTTGTATACAAAATAAGTTACTCATATTTTCGGCATTCTATTTTGTAGCAAAATGTTATAATGTTAGTTAATATAACACCTAAATTAATTAAAAGTTTAAAATATGTCACTGTGTTTTTTTACTTTGAATAAAAAATAAATAATTGGATTGCAATTTTAATAACTTTTTTTATATATTTTAATGAAATTTTATATTTTTGTATTAATAAATTTTTTTGCCGTATTTTAGTAGCATTTTATAGATTTAATTTATATCAATTGGCGGTTTAAATTTTCAAGTTACGTATGTAGGATACAATCTTCATTTAGGCCATGGCAAATAATAATGAGTGACCTTTAAATAATTCTCTTTGAAAAGAATCCTGGTATCTTGGTTGCAATATAATTATAAATTTTACTGGATATGCTAAAGGCGTTATAGAAAAAAATATTATTGATTAATTTTTTTAGATATATTGGGAAAAACTCAAAATATAAATTACGGATTTTGAGGTTGACCCTTGATTCCATCTCAATAGGAATGATGAAACCATTTTGATCATGATAGAAAATACTACCATTTTCTAACATCCGCACATTATTCATGCCCCATTGACTTCCGAATATGAAGCATTTGTTGCTATACCTCATTTGATCGGCGCAAACCTGCATAATTAAAGTTATAACGATAATATTCATTTAAAATTAAAGAAGTTTTAATATTGTTTCTTGCATTTAAGTTGTATGATGAATATATATTGCTTATTTATAAGTGATATTTTTAGCGACGTTTTATTTATTTTCTAGTAAAAAACTTTATACTACGAAATTTTACACATTTAAACCAATCAATTAATTAAATTAAGGCTTATGTCATTCAGATTTAAGGGTCAAATATTAAAGCCTGTTACAAAGAAAACTGTATAACAAACGTTAAAAATGTACAAAAGTTTGAAACCAAAAAATACTGGTAACAAAAATTATTATATATATAATAACTTATGTGTTAAAATCATATTATTTTGAAAAAATAAATTTGGTTGATTCAAATGAGAATGTTGTATCTTGACAAATTGAAATTATTACATAATTAAAATTGCAGTTGGTTTTAGATAAAAAATAATAAACTTATTTTTTTTTCCTTTTGATCAATGGTATTTTTAAGATTTTATCGGATTTTTAAGGTCATGCATACAACAAAAATTATATAATGCCATATTCTAAAATTGTTCAATGCAGTTACATAAATTTCACAAAACATTTATATTAAAGCCCTATGGCCATTTAATTTTTTTTTTGTCTATTTACAATTTTTTTACAAATAGAAAGACCTAATTTGTAATAAACAAAGTATCATATAATAATATGGTATAAATTAACCAATTATATATTAACAAGAGACCTTTACATTTTTATTTAAAGAAGCAATTTCGTGCCAATAAGACATTAGATATCGGCTGTCATGAATTATATTTCTAAATTTAAGCGAAAAAAATAAAACCTGAGGAAAAAAATTAATGTTTTTTATTTTTTAAATTTTTTTTTACCAAAGTTTGACTTGGCAAGATTTGTGTTTATATGAGCTATTAAATCGCAAAAATAGTCTAAATAAAAAATTAATTTGGGTCTTACTATCTTGGCCATAATTAAAAACTAGTATGGGAAAAGCTAAAAAGTTGATATTTAAACAAAATTTTATTATATTTACAATTTTGTCACTTGTTTGATCTAATTTTTGTAATTTTTTTTATAATTATATAATAAATAAAACTAGTTATTAGTCAATTTTAATAATAAAATTTTTTAAAAATTTTAAGTGAAAAACCATCATGCAGCCTCAATATAAATTACCTCGAAAAAATTACAACCTTAATCCACCCTATTTTAATTTATGAGATTGCGTCACTAACCCTTACCTTATATTGAATATTTTTTAGCAGTTGTAAGTATAATTAAGAATAACGTTTTACCGCTAAACGAGCCATCATTAATAATTTATTTCGTTTAATCATCTTATTTTAATATTTGGCCGCAAATGGTTTTTTTAAATTATAAAACATTGAAATTCTATAAAACGCGTTTAACGCGTTTTATCAATGGCACCGCATTAATGCAAAATGCCTTGTGTTTTTATGCGTAATTTTTTGAAAAATTTAAATGAGACATGGCCTTTATTAGCACTTGATTAGCTTTTATATAACACAGATCAACAAAATTTAAGAGTTATGAGCTAACTACAGAGATCAAACTTGCCATCATAGGGATTTTCAAATCCGTTTACCGTTATTTCTAAATAAAATTAGTTAGTCAGCTAGCTATAAACTGAAAATTTTAGAAAAAATCAAAAAAGCAAAAAAATTGTAATAAAAATAAATTGATTTTTTTTTGCATTTTCACAACTGCCAAACTGTTAAATTCAAACTTTTAATAATATTTTTATTAAAACGATAATATAACATGTTTAAGTTTATATGCGAAATATTCTTATCTTAATGCTGTAAAAGCTTTATAAAATTTAATTTCTCCTTATTTGAGATATAGAAGTTACAAGAAATTTTATATGAAAAAAAGATTCTTAATTTTGGGTATTCTCGAGGTCGCAAAATTTGTCAATTTGGTCAAAAAACATTTTAATATGGACGGATCTAAGTAGCCGAGGGCGGAAGAAACTACGAAAACCGGAAATTTATATGAGATAAGGCCATGAGAGGTATGCTTTTAGGTTTTTATAAAATTATTTGTTCCAAAATTGATATTTGTTGACCTGTGTAATATAATTAAAGTTTTCAACCAAGAATATAACAAAAAAAATAACATTACCAAATAATTTCCTTCCTTTTTCTCAAATTTTTGGGTAGTTATATCAAATATCAGATCAGCTATTTAATTTAAAATAGAATGTTATATATAAAATTTATTAGATGGCATTAACCGATTGAAAAATGTCATAGATATAGATTTTGTTATTAAACTGTGGCAAAACTAAAATGTTAAATATAATTTTATGATTATATAATGCTTGGAAGTTTATCAAAATAAATTTAATATTTTCTAAACTTAAGAAATTTGTTATAAATTTTTTTTTTACTTTTTTTAGCATAGTTCACTTCTTTGTATCACTAAATATCTTAATATACTTTTGCTTGCCACATATTTGTTGCAAATAAAATTTAAATAAACAGATTTTCATACCCTGGTTGGAAAAATTTCCATCTGTAAAAAAATAATTCACAAAAGTTTTAATTTATGAAATAATGACCGCATAAATATAATTTGATATCAATTATAAAATTAAATTTTTTTCAAAGAAATTACTTAAGGGCGCGTTCAGACTCATTTTATTTTTAAAAAATTTAAAATTTTTAAAAATTTAAATTTTTTTACCTTTTGACATTAAACACTTTACAAAAAGTCGCCAATTTTGGTTAATAGCATTTAAATAGTATTTCTGAGAGAAAAGTTTGTGAGAATTTTTGAAAAAAATAAAATTTCAAAAAATTCGAAATTTTTGAAATTTTACAAAAAAATTAAACAAGTCTGAACGCGCACTACAACATGATGCAATATTTTAATTTAAATGAATAGAGGGGTTAACACGAATTAGACTAGCAGAAACATGCAAATTGTTTTAAGTAATATAAAATTTTTTAATCAGATTATTATATTTTATATCTGGATTCTAATATTTCATCCTAAAAATGGGCATGCTATTTTATTTTTGTATCTATATTTTTAAAAGAGTCTAGGGCGAATGGGCCGATATCAAAAAACTAAGCAGGCAGGATGGATTGTAATAAATTGATGGTTAAGTAAGGACAAATACAGCTTAAAATATCAGACCTGAAATTATCGATTCACAAATATAATATAGCTAACAAGCACCTTATCTAATACTATCAAAAGATTTGATCAGAGTGGGTAAAATGCGAGATTTAAAGGGATTAATACAAAAAAATATTTAATCATGTTACCTTTGTAAACAGTTAATCTAACTTCTCTTGGGACTTCGCTAATATTTCTAGGATAAAATATTTACACGATTTAAAAAATTAGTTATATTGTAGTCAATCCATTTATTACATCGTGGCTGACCCTTTAAGGCTTTGCCTATTCCATAATTTTTGAGAGTTTTGAGTTAACAGAGATCAAACCTGCTATCTTAGGGATTTTCAATTCGTTTTTTTGTTTTTTCTAATCAAAGTTAGTCGGAACATTTAAAATTTTAGAAAAAATGCAAAAAAAAACAAATAAGATTCAAAAACAAAAAAAAATTAGTTTTTTTGCATATTCACAATAGCTAAACTGTTAAATTCAAACTTCAAATAATATATATATTAAACCGATAATATCGTGTCGTATTTAAGTTTGGACGCAATATTTTGTATCTAAATGCTGATGTAAGCGCTAATAAGAATATTTTTTCTCATTATTGTGATGATAAATATAAGGTAGGAGGGATAAATGAATAAAAAAAGATTCTTAAATATTATTTTTAGGGTATATTAAGGTCTGTCAATTTGGTCAAAAAAGGCCATTTTCTAATATGGACGGTCTAAGGAGCCGAAGGCGGAAAAACTAAGAAAAACGGAGAATATATATAAAAAACACTTATAGGCATGCATGCTTTTATGTTTTCATAAACTCATTTTTTGTGACATTGGTATTTGTTGACCTGTGTTATTTTAGTTAGTTTAGTGTACGTAAATTGTATCAATGCCAAAAACAAATTTTTAATTAAAATAATTAATGACAACTAGTCCGTTTGAGGACGCCATTGGTAATTTTTAATAGATATCAAGGTAACACCAAAATATTTTAAAAATATTAGTTTGCTTAGAAGCATTTTTGGGGCCCTGACAATCAACGGAGAGCCTGTTGCTATCTTAAATTACGCTATCAAATTAAAGTAAACAAATAGATATTAAAAAATCATAAACTTAATTTAACGATCTCATCTTAGCTTAATATGCCATAAAATGGTTTAATATTAAATAATTTTTTAAGGTATATTTTATAATATGGTCTGAACTAATAAGAAATATTAAAAAAATTATAGAAAGAGAATACAAAATACATAAAGGCAAGTTTGCTAAAAATCACAAGTATATATTAAAATATATCATCTAAAAGGTCGCCGAATAAAATAATTTAATGTTGTATCTAGGAATTGTCGTGTAGCAAAAAATATAACTTATTTAAAACCAAATTTAACATCAAACCAAAACTTTATAAATTTATTAGAAAATCTAATTTTCGTTCGTGATATTTTTATGAATTAAACGAATCTCTTTCAGTATTATAATCATAAAAAAACAATTTGTATTTATATCTTATAGCCACTTTAATGTTAATCAGATGCGTTCAGTTTTTTTTCTTCAAAAACTTTTTTTCTTCAAAAATTTTTTTTTCATTAGCCACAGCCATATACTCCCTACCAACTTGTTTCATAATCATTTGTATATAATTAATTACTTTAGGCATATAGGAAGTCTGGTTAAGGGTTTCTTTTTACAAAGGTTGACATACTAAACCGCAAACCAGTTAAAAAATAATATATGTATATATAGAAAAAATAGGCAAGTGATTATTTTAATTTTTTCTTTGCTGTTTTTAGCGACATCAGGTTTGGGAAACTATTGTTATATATAATATTAGGGCTCAAGATAGGTAACCGTAACACAAATAATTCTTTCATCGTAACTATTTAATTTACCTATCCAGAATTCTCCTAAGCTATTTACTCCATGTCCTAAACCTAAAATACCTACTATATCACGCTTAAAATATCTCACTTATTTTCCCTAACTTAGCCGGATTTGTAAATCAAACAACTCTTCAATTGCAATTTGTGATAAAAAAGCTAAACTAAATAAAATTTTACATATAAATTTACTTTAATTTTATATAACGAAAATAGAATTAATAAGACAATGTTATTGTATTTATTACACCAATAATCAGCATTTATTGGAATTTAGTTAAACTAACGCTTACAGAAAAAGAGAACTTGTTGATAGGTATCACGTTTATTGCTATCGTCATTAAGTTTCAACCATTCATAAATTTTTGTAAATTTGTGTTATCGAATGTCGGTACCTAAGCCGATTTAATTTTTGTGTAGTAAGTATACTTTGAATAGGTTAAAATCAATCTTAACGTAGTTGTTAAACCTAAAAATGCTCAGATAATGTATTAATATTAACAATAGCTAAATTACTCGTTTAATTGTCCTTTTATCAACTAAAAATTATTAATTAAATTAGGAATTAGCAATCTTATTTAGGGTGAAGGCAGGGGCGTATGCAACATTTCTAAAGGGGGGCAAGAAATTTTTTTGGAGGAAAGGAACTAATTTAATTTTAAAATTGATTTTTTTTGCAAAATTATTTTACAAGGCTGTATATTTTCCAAGAAATAGCAATTTTATTGATTTCTATTCCCTTTTATATGTTTGATATATAAATTCAACCGCTGGTTACATCATAAAAATTAAATAAAATTACTAAAGGGGGGCAATTGCCCCCTTTTGACCCCCCCTCCCCTCAATACGCCCCTGGGTGAAGGGGCTGGTTAGAACTCAATATTTTTTTATGCATCTTACATATAAGTTGTAGGCCATCGCTTTGTAATATCTTTATTTAAATTTTTTTTTGGGATGATAAATCTTTGATCATACCTGTTTGCAGATATTTGATGTTCCACATTGTTGAACAAATGTTTATTTAATCAAGTTGCTAAACCTCAAAATATATTTTTTTATCTGCTTCTGCTCGGCCCATATTTTAAGTTATACAATGTGATTAGTCATTAAAAAAGTACAGATGTTAAATAGAATTTAACTGCCAATGTTGAGAATTAATTAGCAATAGATCATCCGGCTGCTCAATTTGTTCTTTACATGCTTGGCTCAAAACACTTAAGTCATTGTTTAAAATTAGACCAATTCTATATCTACATTTATTCTTTTGATTATTAACAAAAGCAATTTGATTATAATATAGAAATGTTGTTTTAACATGCATTTACAAAATATTATGTATGTTACTAGTCATAAATCAAATATATTAAAAAGAGGAAAAAGGTATTATCCTATAAGACATTAAAAGGCGATTACAGGTAAAAAAAAATACATGTGGATATAAGAAGTACTGCATATTGCCACTAAAAGCGGCTTAGTAGCATCCTATCCCCTTCCTAAGACATAAATAATCTGATTCCAAATATATATCCCATGCAATTAGCAAAAAATATTGACCTCTAAAAATTCAATTTTTTTTTGACTTGAATGGATATAAAGAGCCAACTAACACCTAACGTGGATTGGCCTACAAAAAAAAATTAATTTTGATCATGGTTTGTTAATAATTTTATGCTAGATAAAAGATTCAAAGTATCGTCTTTATGTATTAGGACTGGATTGCAAGCCTAGGAGGTCATTCTGCAAAGGAATGATTAATAAAGTATCATAACACCTTAAATATTATCCTATTCGAACACACTTTTTGAATGTTGTAGTACAGGATTTGTTAGATTCGTTAAACTCCAGCCAATTATTTAACTAGTTTATAAGAAATTACACAGGTCTACAAATTTTTGAGGTTTATGAGCTAATTATAGAGATCAAGCCTTCCATCTTAATTTTTACGTTTACCGTTTTTTCTAATAACACTTTCGCAACATCTAAACTGTTAAATTTAAATTTAAAATAATATTTTTATTAAAAATTGATTATCGTGACGTAAATGCCAAATATTCTTTATTATCTAAATGTTGTTGCAAGAGCTTGATATATTTAATAATTTTATTATTTAAGGGCTGGCCATTAACCTATTATTACCTGCAGGAAATTTTTGCTCGGGTTAAAAGAGTCGATTAAAAATATGTTACAAGCTTGTTTAATATCCAAAAATATTAATAATTTTTTTTTCTTCAAGATGAGGTCGAAAGATCTGTCATTGTGGACAAAAAAGGCTTCAATATGGAGGGAGCAAGGCGAAAGAAACTACTAAAAACGGAATATATATATGAGAGGCCAGCATGGGGATCCATTTATTCAGGGTCAAAAACTTTTTTTTTCTGACATTGATATTTGTCCACCTGTGTTAATTATGGGTTGAATTTAACTAAAAATCGTTTTTTTTATAAGCAATAAAATATCTATTAAAATGGATGTTAAGAAAATCCATAATAAATAAATAAGAATGCCATTGGAAAAATTCGAAACTAGATTTTTTGGTCACAAGGTTGACTGGCTTCGGACTCACATGAATGTTTGGTGTAGCCAATTCTTCTGTTGAACTCCAACTTGCAACTAGAACGACTACCAGGATGTAAAAACTAATGAAACTTTTGGAATCGGAATACATTAATAAGTAAAAAAAAATATTTTGTTTTAAAAAATATCTGTAAAAAAAAAATGAATAATAAAAACAATAATTAAGTATAGCAAGTTAAATAGTTTTTTCGTATTTCAATGTATTCTTTAGTACGTGTATAATTTTGATTTGATCGCAATATCTTAGTCAGCTAACCCTTAAGATCCATAAAAAAATATAAAGAAGCCTATATAAAAAGTATAAATGGTTGTATTGCTTCAACAATAACCTTGAAGGTTTAGGCTAGAGCTTTTTATACCGTTAATTCAATTTCATAATTTCTATAAAAATATATAAGAAAGATTGTTGTATTCTAGGCGTTGGATTCGAAAAAACACAAATTTATGTTTCATAAGAAACAGTAATTTAACTCATATCCTTTTTATATTAATGTCCGTTTTGATTGTTGTTAAATTAAATATTTACGACCAAAATAACCGTCTATTATATTATAAATTTAGATTTTAAGTTAAAACAATCAATATTTTATATCATATTATTTGCCAATTTTTTATTCTACATCGAAATAAGTCCTTCAATTGAAAATCTGAACGAACCATTCTACACTACAACAAAACTTTTTTGTTTTAGTGTTTTCTAGGGCGTTTGCCTGAAAATCGAGTAATTAAAAAATATGACAAAATGTAAGAGTTGCATTGAATTCAATATGTAATATTGGAAGCCGATGAATATGATTTTCGGCCAACAAAACAAATTACAAAAATTCACAAATTTTTAATAAAAAACAGAAAAAAAATACATAGGACAAGACCGTAAATTTGATTAAAAAGCATTCATAAATAAAATCAAAAAAAAAGAAACAGTGTTGGCTGTTGTTTTTTAAACTATTTTGCATATAAAAAATGAGCACAATTAATTTACAATAAATGTTAATCCAATTTTAAATTTAGATAACACTTTTCTAATTAGGAAACAAAGAAGACTAGTGATCGTTTTTATCAGGTGTCAAAATTATTAATTATTCAATTTGTTACTGCGTCCATTAATTTTGATTATTACGGCAACGTGACTTTAGATAAGCTCAAATTGCTATAATATTTTAAGATAATAATTGTTATATACACAATACAACCTTTTTCTAATGTTTTTTTAAACTTAAACCAGTTTGTAGCCATAGATATAGGAAATGTAAATATTGTCTGGCTTAACATCAATAATAAAAAATTAGTGAATAAAAACAAAATGTGCCAGGCTTGTATTCACATCCTAATATCGCCTATCATTAAAATTTCTATGTGTGTTATATGCCGTGTAAAATTTTTTATGGATTTATTTAATTACAGCCACGTATATAGCCTATTATTCCAATTCAAAAAAATATAAATATATAAAATTAACGGCCTATAACACCATAAAACTAATTTGGACGACCTCAAGATCATTATGGCAACAATTTTTGGTCAAGTTTTTGATAATGAATATAGAATCACAGTAGCCAATGCCCCAATTTTTAGGATTTTCTTATTTTTGAGGGTATTATGGGTTTTTATATGAAATCTATAGGTAAAAACAAGTTTTAATAAATATTTGGATTAACGAAACATTCATTGATAACGTAGGGCGCTGATTTTTTTTTAATATTTAATCTTTTTTTTTTTAATATTCTTTTAAAATCAGTAAATTTCGACATAAAACCCGTTTTTAATCTCTCATTTGAAGTGGACATAAAACCGGTTTTTGATCTCTTATTGGAAGTGAATTGCTAACAATTTTAAGATATTAATTTTTAAAAATTTTAAATCTAACTATAAATTTTATGAAAACTTTATAAATAAAGTTTTATAGATATTTTTATCAAATTTGATGGGCAATGGAAAAAACCCAAGCCCTATCGTAATTACAAGAAAATTTTGTTATTGAAATATTGCCCGTTATGATTTTCAAAATTGTCAATAGAATACGTTAATTTAAATTATTTTATATTTTCACACATCATTTATGCGCATCAAACCAAAATACATAAGCCCTCATGTTAAGTCAATATTTTAATATTGCAACACATTTTAAAAAATAGTTAATATTCTTTTGTTTATTTCTTAAGCTTTTAAGCTTAAGCAATCTCTGTTCTTCTTTACGTTATCTTATCTTGGGAATTTTGTTTGCTTAAACAAAAGCTATTTTGCCAGAATAGTTTTGGGCGATTTTTTATTTGCTAAAAGCATTTTGCTGATCACACAGGTCAACAATTGAGAGTAATTAGCTAACTACGGAGATCAAACCTGCCATCTTAGGGTTCAAATCCGCTTACCGTTTTTGTTAATCAATCTTAGTTAGTCAGCTATAAACATTGAAAATTTAAAAAAATATGCCAAAAAAACAAAAAAGATTCAAAAACAAAAATAAATTGATTTTTTTTTTGCATATTTACAACAGTTAAACTAAATTCAAACTTCAAATAAAACTTTTATCAAAAACCGATATATCGTGCCGTATTTAGGTTTGGACGCGAAATATTTTATATTATCAAAATGCTGATGTATGACCATATACTAAAATATTTTATTTCTCATTATTTGATATGATGAATATAAGTTACAAGGGATTATATAAAAAAAAGATTCTTAAATTTTTTCTTTTTAGGGTATTCCGATCTGTCAATTTGGTATAAAAAGGCCATTTTTTTGATATGGACGGATGTAGGGAGCCGAAGCCGAAAGAAACCAAGAAAAACAAAAGATATATATGAGATAAGGCCATCATAGGGATATCTTTTACTATGTTTTCATAAAATTCACGGTTGTGTCATTGAAATTTGTTTACCTGTGTTACACAGGCCACAGATATCAATGTTAAAAAGTTTATAAAAATATAAATGAATACATTCCCATGATAACCATTCATATGGTTTAAATCTTGACTGGTCAAGTCAGATAGTCCTGAATAAGGGGCTGATTTTACCAAAGATATTTTTTTGACATAAAACTGTGGGAATATATGATAAAAATTTATTATATGCTTATTTTCATTAGTTTAAAAATATGTAAAAATTAACTTTTCTTTTCTAATGTTTTTTAGGGAATCTGAAGTTACACACATGATTGTGGAGCGTATCTATACAATTACAAGGGTGACGTTATATGAGTACACCCAGTCTAGAATTTTTTCCAATGTTTCACGCATTTAAATGACGATTCAAAGGGGAAAACAGGCCGGAATTTGAGGTAGATGGTATTATTTAAAATTCTCTGGAGGATTTCAACAAAGGCAGAGATAGCGAAGTTTTTTAAATATATCAACGACATAAGCATAGTGCACTTTCCTTCGGTTCTTGGATCTTTTTGACACTAGCCGCATTAAACTTTCAATCATGGACCTGGATAAAACAGTTAATCTCGAAAATTATACACCCATTGGGAACTAGTCAACTTTACCTTCATTCGATCCAAAACTTACCCCTGCTGTCCCGACAACCCTTATGAATCGGTCGTGTTAAACCTCAAATTTTGGAGACTTTTTTACACCAGAAATATCAAAAATTTATAATTTTGGAAACTTTTTTGCTCTTATAATTTTTTAATAATAATGTAGCTATTATGGCTTTTATTAAAATTATCTTGATTAGTTGAACATAATATCTATCAATTTGAACCTCTTATTAGTACAGACTTACAATTTTATATAAAAGTATACTGATAATTTAATTAATTCATAACTTGTACGAATAAAATTAAAATTGTTTCTTATATTTTTTTTATGAAAAAACGGAAACTAAGTATATCCGCTGAAAATATTTTGTATAAAAAACATTTATGGATTAACGTAAAAATGGCATGTTTTTGAATTTAAAATTTTTTAAAAAGGTTAACTTTTTATTTAATTTTTGTTAGACATATCGTGTCTTAAACAACTAAATTAATGTTTTATTTTTCAATATTGACCAATTTTTATTTAAATAAGGCCTTGCTTGAAGTTGTTAATTAACCTCGACAAATACCCACAGTCTTAAGTGCAATGTTGAGCCTAGTTGGTATATTTAAATGAAGAATCGCCGAATTCCAAGGCCTCTCCTTTTTTCTAACAGCCTAGGCCTACACCTAAGCCACCTCGTGAGTGTAAGATTTCACATAACTCTAACTGGCCTGCCGTAGAGATAGTTAAAGGAAGGAAAGCCCTGACAGGTAAACCTCTCCCTATGGGAAAAATGGTATAAAGAAAACTTCTATAATACAGGTGTTTATGAAAATATATAAAAAGAATAAGCTGAATCCTAAAATTTTGTGTATATAAGAACATGTTCTATTGAATTTAGTGTCCGCGTTTTGTGTTTAATTGATATTTTAAACTGTTTTCTTCACTAATTTTTTAATGGGCCATAAACTAACTAGGTTTATAGGATTGCACTTAATGTGGGTATGAGCTATTCTCAAGCAAAACCAAGTTCAAACACAGCTTGGCCCGCATTTTCCGAAATGATTCACGACGATAGCGTAATTTGAAAATTGGAAAGACCAGATGCTTACAGGGTAAAGTTAGTTTGTGATCTGAATTCTTTTTGCCGCAGACAAACTTGTAAAATTTTTATAAAGTTTGAAAAACAAAATTGCTAAATGTATGTTTTTTATAGCCATATAAGGCACTTAAATATTAATATTTGGCCATTTTTCTCAGTTTTTTCCAATATGTTGTTGTTGTTAGTAGCCCCTGTTCGCTGGACCTAAAAAGTTGGATGTAGAAGTGAGTTTGAGTGCTGCGAGGGCTGGGTTAAGCCAAAGATATCGGGGAGATAGGAGGCCCCCGGTTTGGGCAGATGAGCCAATGTTCGATACTATCAGCGGATGATTTACAGTCATTGCAGATATTATTAAGAGAAGGGTCCATGCGAGCTCTAAAGTCTGCCAGTAGTTGACAGTGACCAGAGCGAAGTTGAGCTAGGTGGGAGTAAGTAGTGCTGCCATTTGTATCACCAATATGGTGATAATACCTCCACGAACGAACACGCGGCAGCATTAGAGGTTTTGCCAATATATAAAGTATGACCGCTATGTAGAGAGATCTTTTATTTTTCTCTCCACCGTCACTTAATTTAAAGTTATCCAAAATTACTTCCAACTTTATATCTTAGGTTTTTAGATTGCAATAGAAAATTAATACCTAATTTTTAGATATTTGTTTGTTTTTGATAGTTAAAAATATTTCGATATAATTTGATTTTTTAATTTCACCAGTTTTATTGTAGATAATGTAAAAATCTTTTGGGTCACGAATTTTTTAAGGATGGACCGAGTGGGGAGAGCCTAGATTTTAAATATTTATCGATATGCTCAGCATTTAAACCTTTTGCAAAACAACAACCACAAACTGAACAAGACAACTATTAAACTTTCCGCACAGACTTTATCTAAAAATTAAAATAGTTTGCCGCGTCGAGTTAAAAATCCATTGAAAATGAGAATTTATGATCCTAATAAAACTTGGGCTAAAACGTTCACAGTTTTAATCTAATGTTTTAATTTAAAATTTAGATAAGGTTATACACGTGTCATTTTTATTGAAAAATCCGGCTGGGCGGGCTGGATATTTTAAAGTCAACCCAGCTGTCAAGTCAAGTTCTAAATTGACATCAGCTGATAGACACCAATTAGTCAATGCTAATAATTTTTAAATAATGAGACAAACGGGCCTTAATATTCAGGTCCCTGAAAAAAGAATCTTTGGTGCTAACTTAAAGGCGTAAATTTTAAAAATGATTCTAAAGTTTTAAATATTTTGTCGACACATATATGAATTTTTGAGATTACAAAAATGCAATAAAATGTTTCAAAAAGGATGACAAGTTGACGAAATTATTTAGGTATTTTTTTTAGTCCATTTAAATAATACTTTTTATAACAATCTTGAATGTATAACTATTTAATCTTTGTATATATTATAAACATTGGAAATGTTTTTAATACTTTTTTTTATATTAATGCCTACGATTGAATATGGTTTTATCAATATTTGCAAAACTATTAATAATTTTTTAAAAACAACAAACCAAATAAACCTTGGAGACTTTCAAGCCATTAACGTATGTGTCTCATATTTATACAGGTGTTTAATATAAAAAATTTATGTAATATAGAAAAATATTTTTGAACTTTTTCAACTTGTATTTTTTTAAAAATATTTCGTGCTTCAACTCACATAAAAAATATTAAAAAGTCGAAAACAAAAATTCCCGTATAGATAAATTAGAATAAGAGGACGTTTAAATATTGTTTAAATAAGGTAATTTATTAAATTATTAGGCAGCTGCATATAAAATATTAGTTTTTTTTACATTTTTGCATAAATATATTTGTAACATAGATAAACCTCTTGAAATAAACATTTATTACAATTCTTACGTTTTCCACCAATATAACATAAGTTAACAACAAAAACTGTGTTTCAATACAGTGACTTGGGCATGTCTTCTTAACCGTTTTACAACAAAAAAAACCGATATTGTATGGAACATGTGCGAAACACAAAACCATCTAAATTCCTTATAACTTGTACAGAGGACAATGGCCTGTTCTAGTTTAATTTTCAAAAAAACTTAACAGGCCTAAATTATATTTCACAGTTTTTGATTTTTTATATAAAATTTTTTCAATATACAGCCACAGATAGGCCCTATGCACCAAATTTATACATAAATATATTATGCCAGCAGTTTTTGGCTGAGAACGCCTATTTTTCCATCTCTATAAGCTGTTTAATGTTGTTATATAACAGATTTTGAAAAACATGACTGACAAAATGGCGGAAAATAACTTATTTATTATATTCAAATTTGTCTCCTCCTATATATATTATCACAAATAAACTATTATCAGCTGTCGAAGCTTTTTATGTGGCTATGGATCCAATCCAAATGCTTCCTGACATCTGTGAAAACGGTTGGAGGTAAGCTTGCAGGTCCGAGTTTGACTGATTCATTGCACGATTTACCGAAGCTAACTATTCCCATAACTTTCCACACACCTCCTTTAGATTTACATGATAATGGTCCACCCGAATCGCCCTTTAAACATATAACATTACTCGTGTTATTAGACTTGTCTGATTAGTTTTCAAGAAAACAGCCTGGGGGGTAAACTTGGTTTAAAACAGAACTGGGAAAAAGCCCATTTAATGGATAAGCCCATCGTTTTGTTTTTCAATAATTTAATTAAAGATTACCAAGATATTATAAAATGATAAAGTGTTAGCGAAAAATCTGGATATTCTAAAAATTGTCTGGCCCTTAACCTCTCTGTATTTTTTTAAAGACAAAAAAATAAGTTTAGACAAAAATGGGCTTATTCCCAATTCTGGTTTAAAATTTTTGTTATTTTAGACACGTCTTCGTGAAACCCAATCTTAATGTATCGTTAAAGTTTCAAAAGTAACAAAAAAAACGCCTTAGAGAGCTATAAACACTCAGTTAAACTTCACCAAAGTTTTTGAACCATCGAGTCTAATTGAAATAATGGACCACTTTGTATTTTACAAATGTCAATTTTGGCCAAACTTTTGAATGCTTTCGATTACAAATGCTATGCCGTTCAGTGCCCTTTTTCCATTTGATGACGGACTTAGTGGATAAGTCTTTCAACACTATCAGCAACAACGAGGCAAGCGTTATTACAACGGCCAGGATATTGCAGGATTAAGCTTAAAAAGTTTGGACAAAACTGAAGGCACGCTTATGGGATTAAAAACGGCTTAATATATAGTATTTTTTAGAAGACCTAGGAAAAACATATAGTCATGGTTAGACTTATAAAAGAGGTGTACGTGGAGACTTACCACGCAAACAGCCCTGGAATTAACCGGGTCACCACCTGCGCAAATGAGATCGGGATGGGTTAAATTGGAATAATACTTTTGCACGCAATCGCTGTGTTCCATAACGGGTAAGCAGGCTTGTTGTAAGATTTCTTTTGTCGATATATCTTTAGATTATAAATGAATGGTGTTAAAAATAAAGTTTTTGAGGCCTTAGGTACTAATGATATTTAATTTAATGCTGCTCGTGATTGCAATGAGCCTTATAAGAAGTTTGTCTTATTAAAATCATATTAATGTTTAAAATTTTAACTTAAACAACTTAAATGCTAATATTTAAAATATTTTTCTATGAACAGTGAGTACCTAAATAAATGTCCCTAATGATTTTACAAAATATGTAAAAAAATGAACATCGGCTAAAAATTTATATTATTTTCGACAATGTCTTCATAAAAGTTTTCAGATAAATAACTTTTAGCCAAAATTTTGGATAGACACAAACAGATGTTTTTAGCCGTACCTAAGGTGTCACCCCACCCAGTGACATAGCATTCTTGGCCGGTCGAAAAGGTTTCAGTACCATTGGGTAGGCAAATGGGCCGGACGGTATCGCTCAAGGCCAATTCACGGGCCAACTCTAGGACGGCTATATCGTTGTGAGGCATAGGTGCATCGATTTTAAATTGTGGGTGTGACCAATGACGAATCACATCGACTGTAACAACTGGTAGAACGGGTTGCAGCCTTCTCGTTTCGGAGAGATTAATTACGCCAGCATATACTTGGATTTTCTTACTAAGGGTTTTGTAAATGTAATTATGCAACAAATATATAAAATTAATTATGAATCTAATGATACCGCGTTTACGTCGTGGAGCTAATATTCTCTATAAAGAATACAAATGGTATCACATCTCCCCTTATTTCGTTGATTCAGCTTGGAAATAACTCTTTTTTTGATATAATAAATAATAATAGCAGTGAAAATAGTGTAATTTGCATTAGGAATAAAACTTCTTTTACAACTCAGGACAAATAACTGGTGGGATCTTAAAAAAAGCTAAATTGGCCAAACAGGCATTATCACTGTCAGATTGCCCCTGCTGTCATGACAACTTCGTTAACTCAATTCATCATTTTCTATGTGTATGCCCAGCATTCAACAAAATTAGGGCGCAATACATAACTCCTATTTTGTCAAAGTCTTTTTCCAACTTATCCCAGAAATCACAAATTACGCATTTACTTTCACCTATGACACAAGAGCATATAGATAATTTAATTAAATATATTTTTATTTCAGGCAAACTATATTTATCTCGAATGGGTGATATCCATTGCCCCGTTAACGCTCGTGATAAAAGTGCCAAAGCCCTAACGGGTACGGCGGCCTCAAAAAAGAAGACTAATCCTGCATGCACCGGTGAATTTTTAGTAAAATACGGACATCAGTGCGGATAGTTTAATTCACCATATCAACATACCTTTACCTCATTTACGCACTGATCAATCTGTTATTCTTAAAAAATTACTGGTGTATTTGATGATCTCAATCCCAGTTTATTTATAGGCTAATTTTGGGATCAAACGAGCAAATTTTTCCACCTCCTTACCAAAAAAAAACAACGAATTAATTATGAGGTGCGCACCAATGTTTTCTATCGGATTCAGGCCTAGACCTGGGTGGACTATAATATAAAATGCAGCCTATGTTTTTGGCTATGTATATAATTTGCTTAATATGAAGAAATTAAGCTAGATACCCTACCAACCTTTACTGTATAAAATAAATTTTGTTAATATACACTTTTATTTTTTTTAAAATTTACCATTACATATATTAACAAAAATATTCAAAAAATAAGGTAACACCTAATTATAAAAGTATTTTATGTCTTATTATTATCAAATTCGTTTGTCTTTTTTGCGGTATATGGGCAAAACCGCCGTTATCACTTTTTGAAAGGGCATAAAGTGTATTTTTTTCGAGGCAATAACTCATTTATAGTAAGAATTGTTCAATGCAAGCAATATGAATCCTATGCAGGCATTTTTGTTTTGCTCATAAAATTTTGTTTAAAAAACGTGTGTTTGCGCGAAAAAATTTTTCTTTATTAAAAACTGTCATATTTAGCAATTAATTAGCATAAATTTGGGCAACTTTAATAAATTGTAGGCGACCACTCATTTGCAGAAGAAAAGTTTATCTAGGCAATATAGATCATTTTTTATGAGGTTGGCCCTTGTAATGGATTTTGACGAAATTGATAACGGAATTAAAAAATAATACAAATTTTTCTAAATATCTTACAAGTCTTAATTATTCCGACCAAAATATAATAGAATACATGCTTACCTGTTAGCGTGAAGGCAATGAGCAGCGGTAAGTGCAAATTTGGGGGACACTAAAACGGCAGCACAGTAATAATCACCTTTGAGGAATAACTAATCAAATGAATATATTCTTATATAGGTATGAACATGCAAAATAACAACTAAATCAAAAAATAATAGATTTCGTTTTAAAAAACTCTTATAATACTGGTCAACAAATTTTTGAGAGTTATGAGCTAACTACAGAGATCAAACCTGCCATCTTAAGGGTTTTTCAAATTCGTTTATCGGTTTTTTTAATCAAACTTAGTTAGTCAGCTATAAACATTAAAATTTTAGTAAAAAAGGTGAAACAAAAAAAATTCTAAAACAAAAGAAATTTTTTTTGCATATTCACAACAGCTAAACTGTAACTTTAAATAATATTTTTATTAAAACCCGATAATATATTGTGTAATTTTTAAGCTTGGATGCGAAATAATATTATCTAAATGCTGATATAGCTTGATATACTAAAATATTTTAATTCTCATTATTTGAGATAATAAATATAAGTTAAAAGGGTGAGAAAAGGATAATTGTGAGAGAAATAAAAAATCAAATAAAAATTTAATTTAATAGATATATAAATTATTTTTTTAATAATATCGTTTTGTTCTAAAATTTTTGATAAGATTTAGGCATAAATTGCAACAAAGCAAGCTTTGAACTTGAGGGCGCGTACAAACTCGAGATAAAATTTTTTAATTTAAAACTTAACTAAATATTTTCCAGGTATTTATCATTAAAAATATGATATATTTTTTAAATAGGCGGGAAAAAATTTTCACAAATATTTACAGTCGGAACCCGCCATAAAATATATGTCCGTTAAAAATTAATATATTTACCTGCCATGGCCAATTTTTAAGCTGTGCAGTTTGGCCCCCATAAATATCTTGGGAAGCTAACATGCATTTAGGATAAGCGCGTTCATTAAATTCTGATTTTCCGCATTGGATTAGAATATCTTCTTGGTCAGTGGATGATTGGGCTGAGAAAATATAAAATTTAAAATAAAAAATTGCTTTATGGTTTTTCTCGAACACAAAATTTAATATTAAATCAGGGTAACCCCTTATATGTTAGTTTTTAACAGTGTATTATGCCAACCCATTCCCCCTTCTGTTTACAGTCCTGGCCAATTCCAATTAAACATATAAAATATTCGATCCATATAGTTGGAAATGGATTGCTAGAAAAATAGGCATTGCAAGAAATATAAACAAAATACAGCTCTTTGTGAAGGTAAAGATCAGAAAAGGTCTTGGCTCTAATGTTCCCAGTTGAGATTTATGAACCAAAAATAGAATCTTTTGTTAACCCAAGCACTGTGAGGTCCATACGGACCCCAGCACTTTTTAAATTTTGAATATCTTCAAAAATATTATATATTATTGGCCAATTTTGTGACCTCTTTCTTTAATATATAATAAAGTAATTAGAATTTGGTCTAAGTCTATTAACAAAATTTGTTTAGAATTTAGAAATTAAATTGGGGTCCATCCATATGGACCCCACCCTCTCCATTTCAATGTTGAAAACCATGTTATTGCCTCTATTTAAGTTTAAACTTAAATAATTGCAACCTCTAGTTATTTTTTTAAATAATTTTAATTTTTAAGTATACAAAATGTTTGTATTGTATAATAATGATATAAATTATTCTTTTTTCTATTTAAAATATCTAGTTTTTAAGGTAAATAATAGCCAAAAATTATTATATCAAAATATTTTTTTTTTCATGAAACTCTACAAATCTCTACTAGACGTAAAAACACGATTTGATCAATAATATTGAAACATTCAATTTATTGAATTTATTTAATGTAATATGGAAAATTAAAAAATTTCAATTTTTTAGATTTTTTTTACTTTGTGTCAAATAAATTTGAAATATTTATTAATAATAACCTATATTAGTTTATAATTAAAGAGCACGTATTTCTCTTCAAAACAATAAAAAAATAATCATAGCTTTAATACTCTTGAAGTTATAGAGATTTAAAATTGGGGTCCTTATGGACTCCACCTTAGCATTCGCGTTACAAATTTCTAACCCTACCATTCGCGGGTTATACTAGAACTTTAAAATATTTTATAATAGTAAAAATGGCCGAATAGCCTTATAAAAAAAGGTTAGGGAACAGTAGGGGGGGGGGGGGGGGGGGTTGTAGCTTAATTGTTAATTATTTTCTTACACCGATTCGTTTACGGACTTACCTTACTTACGAGCAGGTAAAGCTTAAAAACTAATTTTTCGGGTTTACCCTGGTATATTATTTTGAAAAACCGATTATAATATTTTATAAGACAGAAATATAGCACCTGCCATTAGCTATATCCCGAGAAAAATTTTTTATGCAACTATCTAGACACCTTTTTGAGTTTCATGCAAAATTAAGAACGTGGTTTTTGAGACCTACGCAATATTAAGCGTTATAAAACGCATAGGAGCAAGAATTTGTCTACCTGTCAAATTTGATGTCGAATACTAAAAAATAATATGTTGATAAATCCATCAGATTAATAGGTATAGCTCAACCAAAATCAAATGTTTTTTGCAATTAAAATAATGTACCTGTCCTCAAAAAGCTGTTTTGTCAGTTATATTACTTTTTTTGACCTATCGCATGTTCTCTAATTTAATTCCTCCGAGCTTTAAAAAAGGTTTTATAACATTTAACCTAATACGTGTAAGAGAGCCAAAAATGTGCGCATTCAATTTATGGTTAAAGGGCTATCAATACCCTTTGTCGAACAATCGTAAAATTATTGGTTTTTACCTTTAAAAGGCCGGAAAGACCCACCGAACTTTGCTTTGCTACTTCATCTTTGTTCTCTTTTTAAATCAATTTAACGTTTTTAAAAATCTCTAAAAACTTTCGTTTGGTTAAAGTTAGAAAAAAGATTAATTTATCTAAAAAAAAGTTATTTTTGAACAATTAAGGGGAACGTAAAGGTAATTAAATTGCAACTATGTACAAAACTTTGGAGAGATTTTAATAAAATTGATATTCCGAAAAAGCTATAAGAGACTTTATTTTAAAAGAAGGCTCAACGCTCCCTTTTCATAAATTATTTTTATCTGGACCCAAATAAAATTTTTTGGCACCTCAAAAAACACAGGTCAACAAATATTTATGTCAGAAACAAATGGCCTTTTTTGACCAAACTGACAGATCTAAATATACCCTAAAAAGAAACAATTTTAAATTTTTTTTGCATTTTAAAATCCCTTGTAACTTATATTTTTAATCACAAATAATGGAAATTTTTTTTTATTAATATATTAAGCTCTTACATCGGCATTTAGATAATACAAAATATTTCGCGTCTAAACTTAAATACGACAAGATATATTATCGGTTTTTAATGAAAATATTATTTAAAGCTTGAATTTAACAGTTTAATTATTGTGAATATGCAAAAATAAAATTTCAATTTATTTTTGAAGCTTTTTCGGTTTTTTAACCTTTTTTTCTAAAATTTTCAATGTTTACTGACTAACTAAGTTAGATTAGGAAAAACGGTAAACGGATTTGATATTCCCTAAGATGTCAGGTTTGATCTCCGTAGTTAACTCATAACTCTCAAAAAATTGTTGACCTGTGAAATGAAAGTTTGATATAAACATAAACCAGTATTTTGAATTAGGAATACCAGGAATGATATATAGACGATTTGATAATGATGACCATTATTACTTTTCATGTGATAACAATAATAACGGAGGGAATGAAAAATTCCAAAATTGATAATGTTTGCATCGAAATACGTATAAGTGAATTGAGTAGTATTTAACGGAAATTATTTAAGACGCAATTTTTTTTAAAAGGTGTGTAAACAAGCCCGCACTTGTATATCTTTTAAAAAAAATACTCCGCTAATATTCGTAATAATATTTACCCAAAAGGGTGACATTTGAACAAGCTAGGTCTGTTTAGCCTATTGCTATTTAGCATAAGACTGCTTGGGTTGTTTTTTTTGGATGACGCGTTTAGGGTGCGATTAAATTCGCAAAAATATTTTTTGGGGGTAGACAGTGAAAAAAAAATGAGACACATAAAATTTGTGGATGGATTAAAAATTTTTTTTAACGCCTATAAATCGAACTTGGGTATTTTCTACATTTTTTATTCGTTTCAATTTGTACACGATTAAGCTTTTGGATGACCCAATCAATGGCGCAGCCAGTTTATAAAGATATATAAGACTCTTAAATTCTAGGTGGTACTGCTGTGTAAAATATAGTTTTTTAATGTAAATGAAAGGTTTAAATGTATTAATAAAATGCTAGCCATTTTTAACTATCAAAATATCGTATACACAGTCATCTAAAACCTTGATTAGAAGAGCTAAGCGGCGCAAACTTGACCGTTAAGATTACACACTATCATACCTGGAAATAATTGTGGAAACCAAACTCTTCTATTTCGTGAAATGACAAGAATGTTAAAAAACTGCCCTTCATTTAAATCACCTAAGATTGCGTTCAAACTTAAAATTGGTGAAGATTTATCTAAAAAAGATGATATTTTCGCACTAAATATCGTCATAATATTTTATTAGTCTATATAGTAAAATCACGTAACAAAAAACATTTGGTTATACATAATATTAATAAAAATTGTAAATTAGGTATTTATATAATATAGCACATTTTAATAATTAAAATTGTCGTCATAAGGAATACGTGCTTCGGGCAATTATGCGCTCTTGGGCAATTTCCTATTAATTTGTAAAAGAGGGCACTTAAAGTCGATTTTTTGGAACATATTACTCATCGAATGTGTCGGTAAAATAATCACGGCATTTGAACTAATCTTCGCACATATGATCTGAAACTTTGCTTGGTTTTCTGCCCCTTGAGCTTCTTTTTCCCCTATAATCCTTATCATATTCTTGTTTTTCGTCCAATTTTAGATTGGCAGATCCACGCAAACCACTATTTGTTGGGGTTGTAGAATTTCTGGTTTTTCCTAAAAATTCTTTGTTCTCTATGCCATTCCCATTCTGGGTATTATTAATACTAGAGTTATTATTGTTATTAATATTATTATTAGAATTATTATTATTTTCATTATTGTCATCGTTTGGTAAAATGTTAGAATTTAAAATATTTTTTTGATTTTCGAGCTTAGCCGAGGTCTTTAACTTGTTATCTTTGGTTAAGAATGTTGAAGAATTGTTAGGAGGTGTGCCGCTTGTGCCATTATTATTATTGTTGTTTATACTATAATTGATGTTATTATTGTTGTTTTTATTATTATTAATGTTATTATTATTATTATTATCATTTTTATTATTCATACTATTATTATTATTATTGTTATTATTTAGATCAAACCCATTTGCACTATCACCATTATTTTTATTAATCGTGTTCCGTGAATCCTGGCCACCGTATGAATGAATGTAAGCCGGACCGGAAAAGGTGGATTTCTTTTTAGCCGAGTTACGAAGGCTACCTTGCGAAGAATCAAACGTGCCGGTGCTATCCTGTAATCCAGATGATCCGGCGTGGGATGAGGAAATTTCCATTTCCTTCCGAATCAGATCTTTCGAGCAATCGATCACCTGTACAATGTGTTGACATCGAAATAGATATTATCACTACATGTTTTAGGTTGCATTCAAAGGATAAAAAATTTTTTTATAATAGAAATAATTTGTAAAAAAGAATTCATATAGTTTTACATCGTATAAACTTAAATTTAAACCTTAATATCATAAAAAAATACATTAATGATTGTTTGTTTTTAAATAGGTAATCAAGAATTAAATGTCTAGGCATGTGACTGTTTTTCAGCTCCCCCGCGTTTTTTGTTATAGCCCCTTTGAAAGAGTTCAAAGTTTTATTTTAGTACCTGCCATTTTTTGCTTTAAAATTAAAAAAAAAATACATAGTGTAAAAGTAATACCCTTAATCGGGTGATAATAAATTGATCATTTTTAGATATTGAAAATAGTCATAAAAATAACACAGGTCAACAGTTTTTTGAGAGTTATGAGTTAACCACAGAAATCAAACCTACCATCTTAGGGAATATCAAATCCGTTTACCGTTTTTCCTAATCAAACTTAGTTAGTCAGTTATAAATATTGAAAATTTTAGAAAAAAAAGTCAAAAAACCAAAAAAGATTCAAAAAAAAAATAAATAGAAATTTTATTTTTGCATATTTACAATAGTCAAGCTGTTAAATTTAAACTTTAAATAATTTCATTAAAAAAAAATAATATATTGTGTCGTATTTAAGTTTGAACGCGAAATATTTTGTTTTTAAATGCTGATGTAAGAGCTTGATATATTAGTAAAATTTATTTTTAATTATTTGTGATTAATAACATAAGTTACAAGGGATTTTTATATGCAAAAAAGATTTTAAAATTTTTTCTTTTTAGGGTATATTTAGATCTGTCAATTTGGTCAAAAAAGGCCATTTTTTGTTATAGACGGATCTAAGGAGCCAAAGACGGAAGAAACTAATAAAAACGAAAAATATGTATGAGATTAGGCCATCATGGGGATGCATTCTTGTTTTCATAAAATTCATGTTTCTGACATTAATATTTGTTGACCTGTGTAATAAGATAAAAATGAGATAAAAGCTAAACCAGCCCGGCCTGGCCAAGAATTTTTTATTTAAATTAGGCCCAGCCTTTTCTAAAATTTAAGGAAGGCGAGTTTTCGGATCCCAAGTTTTTTCTAATGTAATAAGATTAATTAAAAAATAAATAGTTTTAGAAGTACTTTTGCTCAACTTTGGGATATAAAAAATCGAAGCATTGGAGAAAACTAAAATTGAGCCAATTGCAGTTTTAATTTATAAAATGTAAAAATTGCGTATGTTGTTTTTCATGCTGTCCAAATCAAAAAATACATTTTTTATAATTTAATAATTTTGATAAATAATATTTGTTGTTAAAAATCTAAAAAATAAACAAAAGATTTTTTAAAAGTATTTTTATTTTTAACATTTGGGGAGCTACTATTAGGCCATATCTCTTATTTTCGTTTTTTTAAAATTAATATAAAAATACAAAATCATGGTTATATAGGTATTTTGTTTTATTGCCTTGGCGACATTGATAGAACGCGTTAAAAATGCGCTTTGATCTACCCATTGTTTTACATTTCTGTGAAGGTTGGATTATTCCTGGGCTATGTCATCATAAGTATGGTTAAGTGTTAAAGAGTTTGTCTAGGGTTAGGGAACGCCTAACCCTAGGACGTACTACAGAAGCAGAACAAAGAGATTTAGGTTTATTAAACAAATAAAGAACACAGATGGTAAATCGTCATCTGCTATCATAATAAATATGTCTTATCTTGACACCAGTACAACTCTTTTATATAATTAACAATTATGATTTGATTATTTTTTTTTGATTTAAGTATGTTGTAGAAGATGCTAGTGAAAGATTTTTATAATTTGGTAAAGCTTAAAAATATAATGGTTTTAAGCAATATGTTTTTACCAAAATTTTTAGCACCAAATTTTTATTTTTGCTGCAAAGCACAAATTAATTTATAATAAATACCTGCAGCCAGCGTTTATGATGTAAGAGCTGAGGTTGAAATTTGAAAGGTTTTTGTACCAAGTTTTTAGTTTGAATTTTTTTAAATTCTTAAATATTTACCAATTTTCTTTTGATATTTTATTTTTCAAGATAACTACGATTTGATTTAGTTTGATGGGAATATACCAATCAGACCATGTCCATAATTTGGTTTTGTTTGGTGGTATGGGAAAGTTACACTTTGATTCTTGGTCATACTGTGTACAGATGACATTCAGAAGAGAGCCTTCTTGGTCATATTGTGTTTGACATTCAGAAGAGTGCCTTCTTGGTCATACTGTAGTTTACAGATGACATTCAGAAGGGATTATAGGTGTATGGATGCTTTCAAATTCATACTTGCCGAAACCTGATATTATGGTGGGGAGATTGCGTATAACCTATTTAGCTATACAGTTGAGAGTTTTATTTTTTTCAAATTTGGTACCAAATTCTTTTTACAAATTCTTTTCTCTTACAATTCGTTTTTCTTACAAATTTTATTTACAAATCTTATTCTCCTATATTTTTTTTACAAAATTTTTTTAAAATTTATTTTATTCATATATTATATTTTATGCAACTATATTTGATTGTAATCACCGCGGCTTAACATTGTCTTTTGTCCATATTTTTTTTGTCAGGAAAGGGGATTGGATAAAAGAAGAGTGAGATAATAGTTAGGGTTGACATTAGGTAAGACACATAAGTCCTAGGGTTTGATGCTATTTAAGTCATAAGTCCCATGTCATTAAGACCATTTAAAGTAATTTATTTTACTAAGGCTGTGCATTCGCATCTAAATGCGGCCAGTGACAGACCAAAAAATATGTAATTTGTTTATAAAGGCCCCATATTTGAATTGCAGGAAAAGATAGATTTTGTTAAGGCCGATGGTGTCAAGATAAGACATGATTATGATGTTAGCAGATGATATTTTACCATCTGTGTTTTTTGATTACCTTAATAAACCTATTTAATAAACCCTTTGTTCTACTGCTGTTGTACTTCCTAGGGTTAGGCGTTTCCTAACCCTAGCTACACCTAATAAGACTCAACCATCCTTAATATGACATAGCCCAGGAATAATCTAACCATCTTGACACCTTCTGACACCAATTGTGAAGGTTGAATTATTCTTGGGCTATGTCATCATAAGAATGGTTGAGTGTTGAAGAGTTTGTCTAGGGTTAGGAACGCCTAACCCTAGAACGTACTACAGAAGCAGAACAAACAGATGTAGGTTTATTTAACCATTATAAACATGTCTTATCTTGGCAATTTCAAATAAAAAAAAACATAATTTACAAGATACGGCTTTAAATACATGTTAAAAATAGTCATTACTTGTTGAAAGAGTTCAACTTCTGAGTACCCAAAGCTTGACCGATTGCTTATTTCTATGGTTTCTTCGTCCCAATAGTCGACTTTAAGATTGTATTGCGCAATAATTGGATGCACTAACGAAGCGATTGGCTTGAATGTCCCATCTGACCCACCGTTTCGTTGAGATAGATGCTGTTGCATGTTCAGTATGTGCGGCAGCCTTAGGCGTATGCGAATATTTAAACCGGCCCCTAAGTCATCTGGCGATGTCGTTATGTAACCGTATTTTTCGTGCCGCATAAAAGCTGGCGCGAGGCTTGAACTAAAAAATGAACTTTTACGAGACGGAGTTTCGGTATTATCCTCATCTGCATTCTCTTGTGCTGCCCCATTTGGATTCACTTCCTTACTACTATCTTTATGCCCATCTTCACTACTACCTCCATTCCTGTTTTGGATGGTCAATCCATTTTCAAGACTGTTGAGAAACGTGTAAAAAGTTTGAAATTGGCCCCAAACATCAGTGTTTTGGAAAATTTTAAAGCATTGCAAGTGGTCAATTACGTTTACGTAAATAACTATAGGTTGTTCGCTTGCCGAGATGGATGTTTTACTCGCACTTAAATCTTGGCGTTGGAAGTTGCGATCGTTTGGTGAAATATTTTTAACGCGGGCGATGGCCCTATACCGAGGCCAAAATCTTTTGAATTGGGGGCACATGGCCAGTAGAGATTCTTCTTGATCGAAATATTCGGCCAACACGTTGTTTTCTTCATCCTCCGAAATTTCGGGAAATTTGGTCAGCTGCACATCGTGACAGGTCTCGACTGACGCTAGCGACTGCGTTAAGATATAATCGATTTGCCGGAGCTGAGAAATGTATTTGCACCCTGGTACGAGAGGGTAACCGTCGATGTTTCGACTCACCGAAAACTCGAGGTGAAAGACGTATTTGTCGTCCAAGTCCTCACGGATTTCGGGGTAGCTTATATCGGTAGATTTATGGCTGAGCACACGGTCCTTACTTCTATCTTGAATCATGGGCTCAATCAAGTTACCGAATATATCGTAACATTCCTCATCTAAGGCAATCAGTCCTGAGAACGATTTTGTTTGATGGTCGACGCCGACTTGAATGCAATCATCTAGCGTGAAATCGTTGGCCGTACGATATTCTCGGAGTGATTTGTACAGATCGGGCGTAAGAAAATGTGACAGGACGGTAGATTTTGCTCGGAACAGCGGGAAATTATCGAAACTTTGGGTAACGATTTTTTGAATAATCTCCTTGTCCCGGGCAGTCACTTCACTCTTGCCCGTCATTATTCTCAAGTCTTCAAAAGCGTCATCTAGAATGTTGTCTTGATGACTGTGTTTTATAAGGAATCGCAGGTAGGAAAGCTTAATCAACAAATTATTTATTTGGACCGAAAAGGGTTCTGAACAACCCGTTAGTGATTGATTTTCTTCCCCTTGTTCGGGTGAGTTTTCTAATGAAGAAATGGCAGGAAGCTTAAACTCTTCAATGATCCAAACTTCCACTGATGCTTCTTTGACTCGGAGATTTACGATTTGAAAACCGGTGAGGGTTAGGAGATTACGGAGATACTTGAGATTTTGATTTTTAGTGTTTATTATGGCACCAACGTGGTACATAGCACCGGAGAGCGATGGGAATGTCGTAAAAGTATCGGTTACAATCGTTTCGTTATCAGTAGTGGCCATTTTAAAAGCCGAAACAAAAGCTAAATAACGGTCCCATAGCTTGAAAACGCCTTCCTTGGGGCCGCCAAAGGCAAAAAACTTAAGATGGTCTGTTTCGTTGATCCAGCAGAGCATAGTCTTATCCTCCGAGATCCAGAAGGCTCTCCCGTACGGCCAACAGTTAAAAAAGAGTTTGGAGGCGTCCCAGGAGGGGTACAGGAGCGACATAATTTTCGTATCCCTAGTCTCCGGAATCCTGTTTTGGGACATATCGTAAAACGTGCCCGCAAATCGAGGAACCATCCCGTTTTCCAGGACGTCTCGGCAAAGCGCCATCACGTCCCGGTAACCAAGATCGTGCCCAATGAAAGGTGTGAATGGGTAATCGACGAAGTTTATAGTTGACATGACGAAGCAGGATGATATGAAATCGTCAAACGGAAATTTCAAAGTTTCATCTATCAGTGGTGCCGGATTGTCATCTCCCATATCGGCCGGAAGTGCTGATGATTTGTTTAGAAGTTGATTGGAAGTGAGATAGGAATCAAACCGTTTCCAAAACCGTTTATGCGAGTATTCGTCAAGACGGGTGGTAGCTTCAACCAAGACCTTATATTTTTCGTAGCTATCGGCAGTCACACATACGTACCCGTCCCCGTAATTCGAGGCGTTTGAATGATCGAGCAAACCGAACGCAATCATTCGATCAAATTCAGCTATCGCTTTATCATCTTCTTTCATTTGGTCTCGGCCGAAACCACTATTTGTCCGACTAAACCTATCACTTTTATTAGCGTTAGTTGTTGCTGAACCGTTGGATTCATCTACTGGGCCCGACTTGCCTTCTTTTACCGCTACTTCCTCTAGCATTTGGAAGTAAAGATTGGGAGTGAGAACTTTGGAGATGTCATTCTTTTGCACGATGAACAAAGGGTATTCCCTCAACGTGCTAGCATCAGCTGAGTCGCATAGATCAATATACTGATCGTTTCGCGTCAATGGAAGCCCAACGTTTGATATTTGCGCCAAAAAGGAATAAAAGTGAAACAGCTGTTCAAGCTCGGCCACCGGATACATGGGAAGACTTTGGACCTAATAGATATAAATTATTTTTTGTATATGAAGTATTATTTTTTTGAACATAGATTAAGTAGCTAAAAACAGAAGGCAAATAAAATTTTTGATGCAAGGTCGTTTTAAATAAGGTACATTAAATATCTGGTCATGCTTTCCTGTCTCGGTTTTTCAGAATTTACATATATCTATTAAGATGCAAGGACATCACGTGTTCTATAAGTAAAAAATATGCCCCCAAAAATAATAAGGCCTAACAGTAAAAATCCTGGCTCTATAGTGGCTAAGAACCAAGTTGTATTTAATTGGGGGATGTGGGAGCAAGACCGGTTCTTCCACTAGGGCAACACAAGCGACGTTTAGGGGATGAACAATTTTTGGTAAATATTTTAGCAAATCTAAGGCATTTTATACAAATTTTTATTTAAATTAGCTGGAATATTTCTAAAGATGACCGGAGTTTAAATTAAAGTATAGATTATTCACCCTAACAACTTCGCCGTAATTATCGAAAACGAATCGAGTCTTATTTTGCGTTTTGTTCGAAAGGTAAATGGATTCAATGTCTTCGAGTTGCATTTGGCTATCGGTATCCGTGGGAGTCGAGCATTGATACGAATGGTTGTCGGTATCAATGAGTGTTCCACAGACGAGGCCCGTCCCCACGAAAGATGGATTCGAGACTAGAAAGCCCCGGGAAAAGCTCCACACATAGGTGTGCCCGAGTTCTAAGAGACAGCTTTCGAGATAGTTATGAAGGTGGCACAGCTTAGCAAACGCTTGATGGACATCTGAATCTAAAAAGTGGTGAAATAAATTTAAAATAGGTTGTTTCCCTTTTTTTTAATAAATATTACAATACATGTTTTGACATAAAAAAACACATGTTTTACATCTTTTTTTCTTTATATCTTCAAAATTTAGACAAAAAACAGAATAACTTTAAAATTTCAATGTTATTATTCCCTGAAATGTATTATGTTGGTGTTGATCTTACTGTTGAGCGAAATGAATTTAATGTGATCGTATTCATTGATAACGACCACAAGTGATCGATCATTCATGATCCAGAGACCACGTGATTCGGGCCAATCAGAAGCCACGCCGGATTTGTCGAAAATACCACCGTTCGGTTTCTTGATCATGATATCGAGTTCGGCAAACAAATCTTTCGTTGCGTCGTCCATGTCCATTAGTGAATAGTAGACGCCTATGAGTATAAAAATTAGTGAATGCATTTGTGAATAAATAACTAAAATGACAATGTGATTAGCACTTATTTGAATTTTCAAAAAAGGATATTGGAATTATTAGTTTGAATTATAAGGAAAGGCAATAAAAAGCTTAATATCCAAACTTATGATAGCTATGGAGTAAATTAGACCCAATTAGACCCTTCCTGCTCACAATCCATTACCAAATCACAGTTTACAGCTAAAAAAAACTTGTAGGCCATTAGATATAAAAGCTGTTTCCCTATCCGACCCCCTTTTTTACGAGATAGGTGGCATATAAATAAAAAAATCTTATTTTTTCCTAAAAGAACACCTGCTTAAAGACACTTTATTTTTATATATTCTCAATATTAATTGCCCAGTCATAATGGATTTGGAACTGAACTGCAGGCCTTCTGGCTCGGATAAAACCCCTTTGGCGAAGTCAAATTGTCTTAAACACTTCGTATATAGTATGAATGACCCTTAACATCTACCCTAAACTTATATTTAACCCTACCCTAATCTAATCTAATCCAATTTAAACGCTAATATACTCCAAATTTAACCCCCGCCCATGTAGGGCCAGTTGCATGTCGAGACTGCAACATTAACGTTTTTAAAATACCTTCATATTCGTCGCGTGCGCCATTGAGCGAATGGCTTACTATACTCTCTATCGATCTACGCTGTTCGCGATTAAGTCCGGGTGGGAAAGGGAAGCCCGAAATGTTACGGGACACACTGATTCGAGTTGAAAGAACGCACGGTAGAGTTGCAAAACCGGGAAGTGCTTTGAATGCGAGCAAAGGGGTTGGATTTAGATTGGGTCGGTTATCGAGATTCGGTTGGTAATTGGGTTGGAAAGTTTTGATCACGGGATCAAACACGTCAGCCAATCGGTAGAAGCAATCTGCCTCATAAGCCATGATGCCTCATAATTATTGTGTGCATAAATAAAAAAAAATAAAAAAAAATTCGGAAAAAATAAGAGTAACAAGTGGTAATTAAGGGCGAAATATTGATCCAAGTGAATGTTAAAAGAAAAAGCTCTTTCCCATCTTTCAGTCTAACTTATATTATTTTAATTAAAATTAATCTATGAATTGCCAAAAAGGTTTTTGATAAATTACCGCGTTTATTTGATAACTTCTCGAGAAGGAATAAAAAAAGGATATGTCGTAAACATAAATTTATTTTATGTCTGCCTAAATATATTTAAATCTAAATGTAATAATCTTTCTTAACAAATAAAGATTATTTTGGGAGTCTAATTAATTGGTAAATATATTTTATATTTGAATGAAACAAGTGTTGCACGATTTAACCTACAAACACAATAGTTTAACAATAATAAATATTTTTTACTCGGTGCCTCATCCTTCAGCAGTTGCGGGTTATCAGCTCCAGCGGCAATGCACTGATCGAGGGTGTAGCCGGATTTGGTTACTACGTTGCGATATTTTTCGTATAAATTTCGCGTCAACGTGAGACTTAGCACGTTAGTTGCTATGTCGGGCAGCGGGTAATCGTCAAACAGTTCGCTATACCCATTGGCTGAATCGCATCTCATAAATTGCCTTGGACTAACTGTGCCTCTAAAAATTGAAAAAAAAATGCGACATTTAGTGCGACATCAAAACATGTGGACTTTAATGATATATTATTGATCCTCCTGCAATCATTAATTTTTCAGGAAATTATAATACGGTTTTTTTATTAGGTGTTTCCGTAAAAACATTTTCAATGTTAAAAATTAGAAACATATCCAACGAATGTTTTGAGCCTTTGCTTGGCTGTGAATTTAGTTTTAACATTTTTCCTTTCAAACACTGCATTTATCATACATTTTTTCATAGAAGTAATTGCGTGAGACGTCCACAAGGGCAATCCAAGCAACGTGGGGCATTAAGACAATTTAACACTGATATTAAGGCTTTAAGGATTAAAAGTTGGAAAAATGCGTGTTAGAGGATAACTTAAAACAATTTGATTAGCGGGGCCCATAAATCCTGGACCGGCCCTGTGAGTGAACGGAGGATATGTTCCGATTTGTGTTAGAATTGAAGTATGTTGTAAATTGTCATTCTCAAATAACGAAACATATTAAAACAATCAACAGGGAACGAAGGAATGTGGAATTAATCAATATTGCAATCTAAATTTGATTCATTTATTATAACTATATATATAATTTATAAAATGTTTTCTATCTTCCTTTAAAAAAAAATTTCGTTTTGCCTCCTGCCATTGGATTTTATAGTTAACTACGAAAATTATATTTTGGGATGCTAGTGTTGTCTATGAGAAATTTTCTTGCCCTCATGATGTATCGACTTTAGGCTTCAGGGCTTCCTTATCTGGTCATGCACATCGATAACCGCCACCTATGAATACTTTACTTAACCACCTCTCAAGTATGAAACGGCTTCTTGCATTGTAAAAATTCTTGCTACCAATTGCAAAGCCAGTATCCTACTAGTAACTAAGCGAGCCGATAAATATAATAACAAATAAATTTCAAAATATAACCAAGCCTATATCATATCAATTTCCACAAAACTTTGCCATTTACCAGAAATGTTAGTTAATTTTTGTAGAATTTAAATAGATATAAGTTACCTATCCTTGACACTCCGTTTTGGGTGCACCACTGGGGATAAGGGTCTTTTTGATATCCTATAAATAATTAATATGTGTATATTGACTAAATATTTTGACTAGTGATTTCCAATGGTCGGAATTTTAGTTTACGGACCACCGCCCACAGTCAAGATATGTTTAAGTCTATTTAATCAGCTAATATCACCCCGGTTTGGCGCAGACTGTTAGCTGAAAATTTTTACGATTGATCTGGGCTATTTATTTTTGTTTTAAAAAAATGTTGTAAATCTATTTAAATATTATCCATAAAACAAGGAATGTAAAATAGGCATATAGGAAAAAAATGTTAATAAATTATAATCGCCCGGTTCAAGATATATTTACAAATCTTTCAGACTCCACCCGCTCGCCCCCTCTAATTTTAAAGCTGCCTGTCAAGGTCTGGCCCGAGAGATCTGAAGAACTTTTTGAAGAAAACTCATACACATTGCTAATTAATTCAGGAGCTTCAAAGTTTATAAAAATGCATGTAGATAAAAGGCAAAGAAAAATACTTAAATTTATGATTTTAATTAACACAGCTTATGATTCCCATTTATCAATGCTCCCCTCTTTCTCTCTCTACCTAATTCAAGGTGAAAACGACCCCCCATGCAATCAAAGGGGAGGGGAAAGGTAAAAAAGGGCTGCTGTGAATCTTCCGCTAAATTCCAAACCAGCTAATTTTATCGATTTTTCATTAGATTCGCCGCTTGACGGCATATACAATGATGGGAAAAAGTAAGGTTATAGATTAAAATATTTTGATACCTTTTGTGATTAATTAATAAATATATATCTCTCATATTTTGGGATATCTTTTCCTATAATAAGAATGGCCGAAATTCATACATTTTTTAGAGATAAAAACGGGGTTTGGTAATTTATCCATAAGAGAAATTTAGGTGCCTAAGAGCGCCAAGCACTTATTTATATATAAGGCCGCTGTGAAAATTTGAGTTTTTATCAAATTGCTTCAAATTTTCAAATTGCAGTCACGATATTTTTTTGGACCAGCTTTGGGCTAGGTACTTTCACGCAAGAGATCCATACCACAGCCTTATGAGACGCGCAGTTGTAGAATTTTCTATTTTTGCATTGTTTATAATTCAGTTTTAAATTTCGAGTTTACAACCAACTTAAAGTCATACAAACTTAATAGGTTTTGCGAAAATTGTTTTTAATGTCCAGCAATATTATTTTCATCGGGAACACCTGGAATTTTCAAAAAAAAAGGCTAAGCCTAACATAAAATTGTTTTATATTTGACTTAACGAGCTAAACTATCTTAGATATAAAAGTTTTATTTGCTTTTAAAATCAGGGCTGGGAAAACAATGAGCCAAAAAACTTTGGCTCATTTTTTCCCCTAAAACATAAAAAAAGAAAGGGGGCTACAAATAAAGGGTTAAAACAAGAATTCAAAATAAGCCCTTACTAAGAAAAGGGGCAAAAAAAACCCCACAAAAAGTGGCTCTTAAAAAAAGCCCCAAAAAACCCATTTTACGTTTTCTTTTTAATAATTTCGAAAAATTTTGATTTTTTCTTTATAATAATGATGGGTGGGGTTTTTTTTTCTTAAAGCTCCTAGGAGTTTTTTTTTTGAAGAAAAGGGGCTTTTTTTAAACATGCCCCTTTTCTTTAAGCAAGAAAAGGGGCTTTTCTTTTGCCATGCCCACGAGTTTGTGGGCATTTGGGGAAAAAAACTCAAAACTTGTTGAAAAAAAGCCCATTAAGTTTTTTTTCCCAGCCCTGTTTAAAATATATTTTTATTCCAAAGTTAAGATAAAGCCTTCTTTGTTTGATTTACCTTTTACTTAATAGGCCGAAACTAAAGTATAATGCGAGTCAGATCGGGTTAATTTTTAAATTCAAGAAAATTAACCTTTAAGATATACAAAAAATGAGATAAAAATTTTAAATGTTATTATTCAATAAGATAGTTAATAAAAAATAAATTAAACAAATATACAAAACTAACAACAAAAAGTGAAGACATCTCAATAACACTTTACTTTTTTTTATTTTGTATATTTATTGTAATTTTTTTTTTATTAATGAATGTATTGAATAATAAATTTTGTAATTTAACTACGAAAATTGTGAAAATTACTCGACAATCTCGTGCGTTATCCCGTCATCTCGTTCGATGATAATTGAGTTTCGTGCCCGGTTTTGCGTAAATTTTACGATCCCATCCCCGGGCACAGATAAGTTTTGAGACGAAGCTTGTTCCGAGCCTTCATTCTTTTCCTGTATTGCTTTGAGTTCGGCTCCTCCTTTAGCCAAGGCACTCAAGCCCAGGCCCTGACCAATGGCTTGAAGTTGGTCATCATTGACGACTCCTTTAATCACTGTATCCTGGCTCACCTGTAATAAATATAAATGAATCACTTTGTCGGCATATATTAACACAGTTCAACACAAATGTATCAAACATACATTTAAATGACTTTCAAATCTGTTTACACCTTTTTATACTGGTCAATTTGTAAGAAAGCTAAAAATATTGGAAAACTATAAAAGATTCAATGAACTAATTATTAAAATATTTAAATTTATAAAACCTCTACTGTCAAATTTAAAATAATATGTCTATATAAGGCAACAAAATCGTGGCCCACAAACTTGGGGTGCAAAATATTCTGAATGGCCTAATATAGACGTTGGAGCATGATATTTTAAAAGATTATAATTTATTTTTTCAGATAAGGAGTTGGATTCACAGTAATTTTAAAAAGGTTTTTGGAGGGCGAAAAATCAGTCAACTTTGTTAAACTTCGATGGTCATATGGTTGTAGGGCCCAGTTTCAATTGTGTCCAAAAAGGGAAAATACTAGAGAAATTATGTAGACTTTTTCGCTGCAGTTTTATATGCCTCGTCGAACTATTAATTTACGTAAACTTTTGTAACAAAAATAAATCCATTAGCTTGAGTATAAAAATTGGGGATGGACCGTTTTTAAAAAGCGCTTTTATAAGTTAACTTCATAGATGATATGGAAAAAATTTTCTTAGGTCTCAAACTCGCATCTCAAAAATTAATGAAAAAGAACTCGGAAAATTTGTTGTGCATATCTAATTCTCACTAAAAAACATGAATAATAAATATTAAGCTATATAGCAAAACAACAAGGCTAACCCATAATGGATAAGCAATTTAAAATTCAAACTTCACCACTTGATTTATTATTCAATGTATATAATTAATAAATACCTCATCCATGGCATTAAGAAACTCTTTTTCTTCCGTTTTTTCATCCCAATTGCGTTCAGAAAGACCTTTGAGGTACGCAGGTGAGAATTTCCTCAGCACGTGTTGTTCCATCTCGCTGGCCCTTCTAAGACCTTCTGGCGTGTTTCCGAGATTGGGTTCGGTCGTTTCACAAACGATTATACCCTTATCATCAATCGGACTCAATTCATCTTCATTTCCTTTCATCCCCTGGTCGGACCCTTCGAACTGTATTTTGTTAGACCTTCTCCTACTCCCGCCCGTCCCACTAACCGAAAGTCGTCCGTTGACAGCTGTACTTCCCTTTACTTCTGCTCTAGATCCATCATTTTCATCTTGTAAGTTATTTTGAAATTGTGACTCGTAAGCGATTTGTGGTTCGTCTATAGCCTCAGCCATTTTTTCCATCCCCTCTATCTTTAGCCTCGTGGAATCAAGGGAGTCTCTTTTGCCGACCTGTTTATTGCCGGATTTAATAGCCGCATCCTGATTTAATTGGGACTCAAGTGACATCCCAGAATGTCTTCTATCGTCAGGCGTGGTATGCGAAATGTCGTTTTCACCCCTACTTGTATCTTTCCCACTTCCATCTTTTACGTTTTCTCTAACTTGACCGTGATCCGTTAACCCGGTGTCATCAATTGCCTTGGCTCCCCGACTAAATATGGATTCCCTTTTCTCAGGAGCTGCCGTTTCAACACCTATCATCACGTTCTGTTCGGTTTGTTCCATTCCCCCAAGAGATTCTTTAGCGGTAGTTTCCGAGTTGTTATCAGCTCGTATTGGCAACACGACCGTACCATTTTTCTCACCTTCGCCATTGTTGGCAATGCCCAATTCTTGGTCAGTGATCAAAGAGTTCCTCAACACAGAATTTGATTTCTTCACCCACGATGGGCTCTGTCGAATGTCACATGTGTCACCAACTTTATCGTAAACATTGGGATACGAGAGTTTTAGCATGGGCGCAACCTCTTCACCACTAGGTAAATGGGGACGCAGCTTTTTAGCGTCAAATGCCGATCCACTAGGTTCGTGTAGGCCCTTCTGTTGTTCCATAAAGTCTTTGGGGGTCCGACCGTTTGGTCTAAACACGCATAAATATTTTTAACGTTTATGGTATTAAAAATAAATAGTTCTATTTAAAAGGTCCCATAGTTTAACTTAGGCAACGTAGATACAAATGATAAACCTAATTGAGTATAATGATTAATTGTTAATGAATTAAAAATTATTATATAAAAAAAATCATATCAAAATAAAATTTACCTCTCACCCATGGTTGGAGCATTACCTAAACATATTTAAAAAAATTTGAAAATATTGTATTTTTATTTTGTTCATTGTGTAAATTTAATTGAAAATGTTACAAAATGTGGTAGGAAATATTGGTATACTAAACTTAAAAATTGTACACAAATTAGGCAAAATATTAACATTTTTAAGGAAAATTTATGATTAGTGATTCCCCCGAAATCAAATCACATGTTCCGACATTTTTAATCAGTAGCGGTTTCGACAAGCCACCTTAATTGTAAATATTCAGCCCTAGCTCGGCTTATGTTTGCTGCCCTTCCCCTGGCATGGTTCATTTAGAGCGAATAGAAAAAAAGTACCTAAACCTTTTAAAATAATATGTTAATAAAGAGAAAGCATATAATTTTAAAAGGCTCGTTTAAAAAAATATAAAGGTTATTTTATGGCCCTAATTTACTTTTTTCTTTATATGATTCGGCCATCTTCGCGGGGCCAATATATTAATTATTAGCCAACAGGCTTATATTGTGCAAAAAACGCATTTATTTAAATAAAGCTGCAAAATACAGATCCAAGTGAAAATTTTTAAAAATATAAACTTTTTAATTTAAATTTGAACATAACTATTAAAAACGGTCAACTTAGAAATATTATGAGGGTACAGGAACTACCTTATAGGCAATCAAAACAATTTATGTGCAAATTTAAAATTCGCTATTTAACGATTAAAAACTAATATGAAAATGGAAGGAATGACGTTGCTTATTTATAAATTACATTTTATTGAGTTATACCTTGATTTACATTGTAATTTTGGTTTTTGGATGCACCACAGCCCATTTGATATTTAAGCTAATATTGGAAATCGAAGAATATCTCGAATATTTAAGTTTTCATTTTATGGAATTTATGTAAGAAACGATAAGTTTGATTCAAAAAACAAATATTTTCTACAGGCTATCGTGATTCTCACCCAATATTACAATCGAGCATTTATACATGATCATTTTCAAAATATACCTGTAGATTGATTAAGATATTTAGAAAAAAAGGAAAAAATTGCATATGGGGGATGATTTGAAGGAATTTAGTATGCAAAGAGATCATTCATTAAAACAAATTAACTCCCAAATATTATATGAATATCCAAAACTCGAGGATAGGTAAAATATAACAGGTAACAGAGGGACGTAGATATTAGTGACATTTTATGACATTGAACATAGGAGAAAGGGAGAGGGGAAAAAAGGAATGAGGGGAATGCATTTGATATTAGGACGTGACCAAAAAAATTCTAGCTTATTGTCATGACAAAAAAATATATAGAAAGTTTATTCATTTTTTTATGGATATTGTCGTGTCTTTTATTAAAACTATACTTATCCCCTATTCTTTCTTTTAAAATAATTGCGGGTACCTTTTTATAAGGATTCACCTTGAAGCCATTGTATTTGTGTTTATTGTTGAGATCGTTATATATCTAGACAAATTTTGCAATTGCTAAAGTAATATACACGGGTCAACAAAAACCAATAGATAGATATTTGAGTGAAATATATGAAATTCGAATAAAATAATCTACATTGTAGCCACTCGTTTTTTAAATCACCAAATGGCATATAATATCCTTACAGATTATAAAAAATAAAAAAATGGCAAACTTTATAGAAATCGACAATTTTATGCGACCTTAAGAATTTTAAGGTAAAAAATTGTTAAAAAATCATATAAATTTTTGAATATTATTATCTGATGGATTTAAAATTTTTAAACATATTAAGATCCCCAAAACATATTTAGGTGATAAAAATTATTTTGTACCTTAAGCTTTTATTAAAACCATTTTAAGTTAAAAAATATTAATTTAGATTATAATTTGTATACCAAAATTTCTAACTTTTCAATATTTAATTAAATTGCCTTTTTTTAATTGGCCTATCGGCTTAGATAGCTCTGTGGCAAACCTTCTGCCTAAAAAGCAGGAGGTTGCGAGTTCGAATCAGTGCACAGTAGCTTTTTTTTCGAAAAAATAGTATACATGTGCAACCACTTTAAAGCTTCTGAGTGGCCTGCTTAGGCAGTAGGTCTTAAGCTATGTCTAAAAGTAAGAGCCTAAGCTAAAACCCTAGGTCGTCGGCGTGCGTGCAAATCTTACTATTTAATCCGTCGGCAATATTATTGCTTTTCTCGGGTTAAAGAGCCAAAGCCCTAGTATGGCACTTTGAGCGGGAAAAGGTATGGGGTACCTAAAACCAATTGTTTTTTTTTATAATTGGCCTGCAAATAATGGCCAGAAAAACGAATCACGGAAATTAAAATCTCTCTATATAGCAAGTAGGTTTGATCTTATATATTAGCTTATTTATTTAAAAAATAGAATTGCGAATTATTTAGATTTCCACTGAGCCAATAATCATTTTCATTTTTTCTTATATTTACCAAAGAGAGCTGAATAATATGCAGAAAAGGGTTTTTTGAGACCTCGTAAAAACAAATCAAAATTAACATTTACTCTTTGTAGAGTTTAGTATATCCATGATAAATCAGTCAGTGTAATGTTTATACCTTTCGGTGCTTAAACGCAAATTTCGATGACCAAGTCTAGTCAGATAAAATTTTATAGCTAATGGATTAAAGTATTGAAAAAAATGTATAAAATTACATTTGCTATTCTCAAAAACCCTATGAAAAAATCTATGAAGTAATAGTTAAAAACATCCTAAAAAAAAAGAAATCAAATCTAAATTTATTTAATTTAAACAATTGTAGAAAAGTATTAGGAAGATGGAAAATAAGTGGCAACAATTTTTTAAGTGAAGGTTATTTTATTTATTTTCATTTTCTAGGCTCAGGTAACTCAGTGGCAAACTTTCTGTAAGCCGCAGGTTGCGTGTTTTTAATCAGTGCACAGCAGTATTCGAAAAATAGTATACATATGCAACCACATTAAAGCTTCTGAGTGGCTTGCTTAGGCATTATCTCCTAAACGATATGTCGCAAGAGCCTAGTCTAAAAAATTAGGTCGCCGGCGTGCAAGCAAATCTTACTATTTAATCCGTCGGCAATATTAATTGCTTTGCTCGGGTGGTCCTTTAACAGGGAAAGGTATGGGAAAAAGGTTAAACTAAGTTTTATTATTTATATTTATATATCTAATCGAGATATGCTAAAAGTATGTATCTTTGTGGAGTTATTGATTTATAAATAAAAATACATAATCTTTGTTATTTTTCGAAACTATTGCATTATTATTGCATGTTAAAAATAGTAGATAAAACAGAAAATACTTTAGGGCACGTGCAAAGTGAGTTTTTATTTTCGTAACATTTTAAAAATTCTGAAAATTTTAAAAATTTATTATTTTTCAAAATTTTTCAAAAATTTTTTATTTCAGAAAAAGCATTTTATGTGCATATATTAAATTTGGCAACTTTTTAAAAATTTGCGTTTTATTTCAAAATTTTTTTTTTCAAAATTTTGAAAATTTCACAAAAATAAAAACTCACTTTGCGTGTGCCCTTAAACACTAAATTATTTAGCGTAGGATGCATATAAATAGATATTCTTGGACAAAACATTTTTTCACACCTGTATAGCACAAGATTGAGGATCGCGCAAGTTTATTGAAAACGCAAAAACTTATATTAATAATACTGGACAACAAAAAAACAACATAAACGATTTTTCGAGGGTTTTGTAGAAAATTATCTTGCGATAACAATCCCGCGTTTAGTTTTTTTCTAGACTCCATTTTTTTACCGCGTCCAAAGTTCGAAAAAAATTTCACAAATTTTCTTTAATTATTAATTTTCCAAAAAAAAACTATTGGCAAATTCAGATTCCTTATAAAAAACATATTACCTAAAATTATTAGCAATTTACTTTCAAGTTATTTAGGATCAAAAAACGGATTTTATGAAGAAAACCTTTAGCAAAAATGAAAAAATAAAAAAAATATTATAAAAAAAATCAAAACACCATAATAATGATTGTCTCCGTTATCTATATATTTTTTTTAACTTTTGTTACTACCCATAGGTTTTATGATATATAATCCCAAAATACCCCAAAAATTGAATCTCAACTTTGACACCGAATAACTAAAAATCTGAGGCATTGGCTAAAACTTTCATATTCGTGATCAGCGCCAAAAACTTGACCAAAAACCATAGTTGCCATAAATGATGCTTAGGGTCGTCAAAATTTTGTTGTCCAGTGTTATCTAATAACACGCACTTTGTTAAGCGCTTGTTTTTTTTACTACTTGCGCGCCGAGGATTCTTTAAAAAAGGGCAAATTAAAGATATATGGTATCTTAATAGCGCCATAAATAGTCTCTAAAACGCGCAAAAAAGATTGAATATACTACACAAGTCAACGGGTGAGGTTTGAAAGCTAATTACAGATATCCTGCCATCTTAAGGATTTTAAAATCCGTTCGGTTTTTTTTCATAAACTTGTAAATCAGCTAATATTATAAAAAAAAACAAAAATGAATTTAAATTTTTATATATTAACGACAGATTATTAAATTTCTCCAAATAATATTATAATTAAAAACAGATATATTGTGCTTTTTAAGTTGGAATGCCAATTTTGCATCATCTAAATATAGATGAAAAAGTAATATTTAAAATAAATAATATTAAAAGTAATTTTAAAATGAAAAGAAAATATATATTTTTAATTAGATTAATTAGGTAGCAAAATCTGATATTGGCCATTTTTTCGATATGGATAGCAAAATAGCCAGGCCCTATAGTTTTTCCACTGGAGGTGGAAGGAGGGGGCAAAAAAAAACTCGTTGGGGGGGGGCAGAATTTTAAATGATTGTTTTATAAATTGGATATGAGAATTAAAATTAATTGTACGCTAAAATTTATTGCTTAAAAAGATATGAGAGAAATTAATTGTAAATATAAAACATTTGGTATCAACGCATGAAAAATAAAAATATGATATATACAAGGATTGGAACTAGTTCCAGAACTTGGAACTTGGAACTCGAAGAACTCGTCTTTTTTTTTAAATGGAACTCGGAACTTGCGTGGGGGGGCAGAAAAATTTTTTTTGCCGCCTTCGGCTGCAAAATTGCGTGACCTTCGGTCACGGCAAAAAATATACATGTACAACAATAGAATCCACGTTCAAAATTTTTTAACAAATTAATAGTAATTTATTATATTTATAAAATAAAAATAAAGATTGCGTTTATAATTTGAATATGTGAATAAAAATTAATTGTATTCACTAATATGCTTAAAAGGATATTGGTTTTGGAAATTAATTTTAAGTATAATTTTATCATTTGGTATCAAAGCGCATGAAAATTAAAAATATGATATATATGAATGATAAAAATAAATTATATAAAACTCTGGATTTTAGAAAATGAATAGTAAAATAAGAATGATTATCATGAAAACAAGGGCTAATTTGGAAGAAAATATGTGGAAAAACACTGGTTATATATATCTAGTAATTAATACTGGGGTAAAAAATTAAATCATGAACATAAACGTTAAATGAGCATAAAAAAAATTTGCAACCATGTATTAAAATAGTAAGCAATAAGCTGATTATGAGCAGTGTATTGTATTAATCTAACAATTTTATGCTAGAGTTTTTTTTTTTTGATTAAATTAAAAAATTTATCAAAATTCAACGCCCATTAATGATTTTTCGTGTTCCTAGAAGAACCAAATCACCTCTACGCAGGTCGCTAGCCTAATAAAAGTTATTATCCTTTATAAAGAAGAAAATGAGGCCTCACAACTCGACGTTGAAGAGCCAAATAACAAACTTAGAAAAAAAATGTTAAATAAATTAGAAAACCCATCTTTGTAATCATATAAAAATCTAACAAAATCATTAGTTACACATTCTTTGTAATTATTAAGTTTCTTAATAAATATTTTTGGCTAAGTCAATTTCTTTATATAATATATTTTTATCAATATTACTTATTTTAAAGAGGCTCTAATTTATATATATCTAAAAAAAAGGTTAATCAAATATATTAAGAGAATCTAAAGATAATAAATATTTTCGGTAAAAAATCTATTATTAAAAGAATCAATAAATAAATCAATAATATTAAAATAAATACTTTTTACTTCATCATCTATATTATTAAAAATGAAAGTTTCGAGGTTTTTTGTTTACCGTTCAAAATCCACGAAAAAAAATCGTTTGTGTAAAAGGTGTCTGCGATGGCAAATTTTTTGTTTTTATCCACGAGGTGTGCATATTTCTTTTCTTTAAAACGAAAACGTTTTACGCCTTAAAAAATATTTTTGAAATTTTTACTCCATATAAAAATTATCCTATTAATGCACGTGAAAAATTTCAGACCTCTAGCTACTTTTATTATTAAGATACGATATTTTGAAACTTTTCAAAAAAATTGGGTTTTTTTAATCAAGTTCTATTATTTCAAAATTTTGATTATAAAATACTTTCAAATTTTAATAGCTTATTTAAGAATGTTTACTTGAAATTCGATGCAAATTCCAGCCTCTTAGAGTATATAAGAGCCGAGTTATGCATCAGGTACCGAAAGGTACATAAAACGTACATTATAAGAAATTTCACTATAATCCAAGAAATATAATTAACGGTAATAAATATTCTTTTTATTTAACATGTTTATCAATATTATCTTTTATATTAATTATAGTTTTATATTTTAATATTTTATATTTTTAATTTCAAATACCATATGATTTCTAAATTTCGTATGTTAGATAGACACAACCAATTTTTAATTATAGGCTAATTCCTAATACAACGACCCCAGACCAAGGTCGTTAAAAAAAAATTTCTAGGTCAATATTGCCTTGAAAATTTCGAATATTCTATTAAAAATTGTCGCTCGTTTATAGTTTTTAGGATATTAACGTTTGAAATTTCAGGAATGACCAATTCATATCTATTATTTTTTTAGAATGAAATATTAAAATCATTGTCACCAAAGTCTGGCCAGGTACATTCTTACCTTTGTATTTTTATAAAGTAGTTAATCTTAAATTTAAAGCTATCTCTGCATTTAGTTTTTTTTGATTAAATATTTTTGATGCTATAAAGAAAATAATTTGTGATAAACATTATAAATAGCACTTAAAATTATTGTATATTTAACTTTGTCAGAAAAATAAATTATTGTAATTTTTATTTCCATCTTTCATCTTCATTATAGCAAAAGTACTGGAAATAACTAAAATTTTACACATTATCCTTGTTATATAATAAATATTAATTAAATTATATTTAATTATTCATAGAATTTTTTTTCAGTTTGATATTGATGTTTTTTAGTATAAACTTTTTATTGTAAATTTGGCCCATTTACTGCATATTATAGGTATGATTTTCATTTTAAGATGTAACTAGAAATTAAAAAAAAAAGATTAAAACAGGAGTGTTTTCAAGATATTTTATTTAAAATTTTAAATATTTGATATAATCCTATTCATTTTAAATTTTGATATTTATACTCAAATAATAACATTTTTTTCCTTTGACAAATTATTTTTCAACTGTATTCTTAAATTGCTTGCTATAATTTTATGTATCTCATCTTTCTTATCTCATTAAATTAACTAATTTGCAATTATCTTTGCTCCACTTTGTCAAAAAATATTATTGAAATTTTTATTCTCTATCAAAATCCTATTAATGCACGTGAAAACTTTCAGACCCCTAACTTCCATTAATAAGATACGATATTTTATAACTTTTCAAAAATTTGGGTTTTTTTATTCAAGTTCGATTATCTCAAAATTCTGACAAAAAAATAATTTTTTCTAGGTAGCCCTGGAAATCCCAAATTTTTTGTAAAAAATTGTCGCTCGCTTATAGTTTTTTAGATATTATCTGAAAGTCCAGAAATGACCATTTTTTAATGAGAAACATCAGCTTTTTAAATGAAAGTTTGTAAAATGTTGTGTAGGCTTGCTTAAAACTTCGCTCAATTCAGCCAAAATTTATCAAAAATAGAACGTATTCAAATTTTCAAACCTCAAATTCCTTAAAGTATGAGCGACACTTTGAGTATAATAGATAAAAATTTTTTAATAAAGGGATAGCCCGGGCGAAGCCGGGTCATATATTCTTAGTTAATATTTAAAAAATTTTCAAACTTATGAGTAGAAAATAAATAAAAATCAGAAAAATCTTTAGGCTTAGTTTTTCTTTTATCCATAGTTAAATTATTGTCATTTAAAAAAGTATTAATATCAAAACATTTTATGAATAAATTTTGAAATGTATTTTTATTTCTAAATTTTTTAATTTCTAACAAACAATGGTGTATTAAATCAGAAGTTTTAGAAACATAAATCGTTTTGCATTGAAATTGATCTATAATTATTTTTAATAAATAAAATAATTTTTCAAATGTTAAATACAAAAAATTATAAATTTGGTCAAAAAACCCCGACGCTTCGGCCCTGTGACCTAAAGATATAAAGGTTTTTTTATTTTTAATTTTTAAAAGTGTATTAAATATTTTTGTGTAATTTAAAAAAAAACAATGGCCAGGTAGCACTACACCACTGATGGGGCAACAGCCGGGGTATGGTCCCGCATTCACTAACTACCTTGATTGCATCATGTTGAAAAAATTTATGAAGGGAAGAAAATATCAAAAAAATCTTTCCCTTCACTTAAAATTTCAAGACAATCTTTTACAACAAGATGCAATCGGTGGTTAAAGCAGTGAATATACGGGACATGGTGTCCAGCTATTTTGCTTAGAAATACTTGAACACCATTTTTTTCCCGGGCATTACGTTCGCCCCATCTTAGCATTGAGCGATCAGGTTCTTTAGTACTAGATTATATTCTAACAAAAGATTGTTGTTAACTGAGAAAATTTCTTAGGCATTAGATTTATGAATTGCCATCACAAATATAAAGCTTTCTGTAAAATCAAATTTTTTTATATATCTAATAACAACAGAAATAATTTCTGTGTTTGTTTAATCTCTCTAGCGGATGAGAAGTGTTATTAAATAAACACTTTCAAAAAAAGTAAATATTTTTGAAATATTATTTTTTAGATATTTTTGACGGAGCAAATTTAATTATATTATGTGGAAGAAAAAATAAAATTTATACGTATTTTTGAAGGGGCAAATTTAATTTTTTTTTGGGGGCAAAAAATAAAATTACTATGTAGTTTAGGGGAAGGGGGCAAACATAAAATTACTATGTATTTTTTTGGCGGGGGGGGGGGGGGGGGCAAATTAAATTTTGGGGGAGGGGGGAGGGGGGCAATCAAAAACTTTTGTCTAGAATCGTGCCTGGTCTACTTTTAGTTTACTAAAAGTACTCGCAAATGGACGAGGGTTTCGCGTTGCTCTAGGTATTTTAATAAAAACAAAATATCATTAAATGGAGACCCAAAAATTTTTCAAAATCATTTGGCCTAAACCTTGACAAAGCTAGTCTTAGCGAAAGTAAGTATAAAAACGACACATTGTTTAAATCGTTCAGTAACCCTTTTTATTTTTCTTTAAAAAAATTAAAAAGTATTGATTGCATTGAGTTTTCTTTCGGCTGCAAACTTCTGCTTCATATGAGGACAGGTAATTGGTGGAATTTTAAAAAAGCAAAACTATTAAGATTGGTTACAAGTAACTTCGACTGTCCCTGTTGTAAATCAGTAGTTGATGACCCACTTGCTCATTTCTTTCTACACTGCTCTGCTTTGCATGAATTTAAACGCTTATACTTGCATGAATTAATATCTTCAAATAAATGTGATAATATGTTGTTAATTGATATTTTAGGGCTTTCTGATCAGTCTCGAATTTTAAATATAATTAAATATTGTCATTATGCTGGCCGAAAATTCTTTAGCTCTTGGTCTAGGTTAAGTTATTGCCTAGTACCCGACAGGGCTAAAAGGGCTATGCCCTGACGGGTATGCCGTCTCTTTCAAGAGATGTAGGGCAAGGGGGGCATTGTTTTAGCAGGTGAATGATTCTGGCCTTCGACTTTTGCTAGAGTTGTAAAGCCTGCATGCTATAATATTCCGGAGAGTGCGGCGTCATTTCGATGGATATTGTGGTATTGGCGGAGAGACGCGCTTAATCCTATTGACCATAGGGGTTATGAACGTCGCCGCATAGCAATTTCAATGCTCCTCACAAAAAAATACTTTTAGTATCTAACTTCATTTAGTGAAGCTAACCCTTTATAATCTTTTAAGTGTTTTAAATCTTAAACTGGCTTGTTTTATGTATTTAGAATATCTAAAAATCATATCACTATGCATTATATTTGACTTTTCACGTTTTTTTTAAGTTTGTTGATATGCATAAACAACACTGTTGAACCTATATATTCTAAATAGGCCAGAATGTTCTAATTTACCTTTTTTATTAACGTTTTTGTGACTGTTTTATTTTTAAAAATAATAAATGAAAGATAAAAAATAAGTATTGCAACGTAATAATTTTTCTAAGCCCTCCCAAAATTTTTTTTTACAACAAATTTTTTGTATTTTGTTAAGGATTATTGAGAATTGCAATATCTAATATTGTTCATCAAACTACAAAAGTTAATAAATGGTAAGCATACCAATTTTAAGTTTTATTTTATGCGCCTTAAAATTTTTCAAAATTTGGCAAATTTTTGTTTTCGTTTTAGGTAAGGGGTTAAAAAATGTTGGGGGAAATTTATCTTATAAAGCGATTTTCTATGTATAAAAACATTTTTAAATTTTAAAATTTTATTGGTAGTTTGCCAAAAGTCGGCTTTAAAATGAGGAGTAAATTAATGTGAATTACCAATTTTTTTTGCTCCCAAGTTCACATTTTCTTTTCTAAATAAATAATAAAATTAATTTAATATTAAACTGCTATAGCATAACATAATTGCCCTTATGACTGAGTTCTTGCAATCAAATTTGGCACTTTTGAATATTTTAATATAGCAGGTAGCATTTTTTGTGTCTCAAAGAAAATAAAAAATTTAATTTTTTTTGAATTTTTTAACAAGTCATGGCGGTCTTAGACTTGTGAGAGTACATATATTTAAAGATTATTAAAGAGTATATTTTAGAAATTTTTCAAGACATTTTTTAGATATAAAAAACTGAATATTCTTTATAAACTGTAAAATTTTAAAATAATTTTATTTTTAAAAAATGCATGCAACATAGGCCTTATTGTCCTCCCAAAATAAAAAAATTAAAAGTCTCTAGTTATAATACTTTTTGACTTATAACCTCCCAAAGTAGGACCAAATATAAAGTTTTTCCTCAAGTTTTTATCTTCTTTTGCCCATACCTCCTTAAAAAATCACTTCCGGTCAAAAACAATTGTTTAAGTATGAGATATCTTTAGATACTACCTCCATGCAAAACTTCAGCTAAATTTAAAGGGGTTTCCCCCCCAGACTTGTTGGGTTGATGTAGATAGAGTTGACCATATATGATTTATTTTAAATTAAACTTTAATTTTATATCTAAATGTTATTATATATTCCATTTAAATACACATATTTCCAAAAATACCAGTTAATTTGTTATACTTGTTAAGCTATCTAGCACTCATAATTAAACCTTTGACCAAAAATTTAATATTATCGGTTTTGATAATATGCGACCGATATACCTAAATCACTGAGGCAATAAGCTAATGACCCTAATCATTTAATCCCTCAAATTATACAATTGGGCAGGTAAATTAATAAATTTAGCCAAGTTTCATGCCCATTCTTACACATTTGGAGGCCGAGAGCTCAAACAGAAAAATGTGTGAAAATTATGAGTAATGAGAAGGCGTGTATTCTTATCTTTTAGAAAGGGTGACTTTATCTTTGACAGCCCTCGAAAATCAAGGCCAACAAGTAAGAATGATACCTATAAAAAAATAATTTAGGTTAAGGTTAAAAAATTTCGAATATAAATATGTGCTCGAATACCAACGAAAGATACAAGGTCATTTTGACCTTTAAGGAGAAAAAAAATGGCACCTTACATATGAGAGTATTGGGTTCATAATTTTGGAAACCACGTTCTAAACATATTTCATCATTAGACGTAATTTAATACCACCCTTGACCTCTTTATAACCGGCACCCTATAATTCAAAAATTGATTTTTCAAGGTCGTATTTTGACTGTAACTAAACACCTTTTAAATAATATTTTGGTAGGACGGGGCCACGCCAAAATTTTGAAAGATTTAAGGTTTGACCTTGGGATATTAAAATATGTGGAAATAACTTGAATATATAAAATTGCATTTGTCAGTTTTAGTTAATCAGGTACTTTCCCCAATTAAAGAAACTGATATTCATATTGGAATTGCCTCATTTAACTCTGTAGCAGGCCCCCCAGAGTTAAAATAGATTTAACAAGCGCCGGTGACTTAGGTCGGCTCTCAAAATTAAATGGACGGCTTATTTGATTGGTCGTCATCCACCAACTAATAACCAGGCTCAACGTTGCTCAACTTACAAACCAATTTAACATGCGTTCAAGGTCTTTCGACCTAACCTTGAAAGTGAAACCTGATAGCCTATGAAGGCTATGTAGGGCAAGGCCGCCAGACAAATATATTTTATATGTTTTCGGTCTTACATTAGCTAGTGATTTGCAATCACAATATTCACATTTAAATATTTTCTGGATTTTTTTAAAATAAAACTTAAAAATATTAGAGAATGATCAAGACTTTAATTATCCTAATAATCGCTTCGCTTTTTAAACAAGCAGGTATAACTGTTTAGCTTTAAAGTTTGTCCCCAAAAATAGGTTTGTTCGGAGATAGATTAAGATGTACCCATCTTCAGTCGATCAAAAATATTTGCTAAAAAATATTTTTAAAAAGTGTTTATTAGATTGATTAGTTCATAACTTAAGTTACCAAAACATGACTAAGTCGAGCCTGTATTTTGCACGACTAGCATTTTGTTTTATGTGACATGCATTTTGTTATATTTTGCCGTCGACATATTTTTTATATGAAGCTGGTTGTCAACCATAGTCCCTTATTTACCGGTCAACTAAGGACATAATCTAATAGTGTCTAACTTTTTGTCCATTAAAATAAAGCATGCGGTTTTTATCACCATTGGTATGTTATTAGGCTTTTATTTCAATTACTGTACCCAACATCACTTTCTTCGTAAACTGGTTTAGGAGGTGAGATGGGTTTTTCACTTTTATATTGGCCAAGATAGCTAAATGGTAAACATTCCTGTCTAACATCTAGTAGGTTTAGGTTCAATATCATCCATAGCGTTTATTGAAATATGTACGTAAAATAAATTTGAAGTTGCTGTGTGGTTCTGCTTAGGCAGTAGACCCTAAACGATAATCGTTAAAGCATATGGGCTAACAGCTCAAAACGCCATCGTATGAACGAATATCATTATTTACTTTTGGGTTTAAAACTTTGCCATAATTTTAAGAGTCACACACTAATTACGGTAAGGCGGCCCTATGTTTTTTTTATATTTTATTAAATAATTAATATCATCTCAAATCTACCAATAATAGGCAAAAAAGCTCATAGCAAGTTTTAAAAGGTTGGACCTTAACTAGATCTCTGTATTATATTAAAAAAATCTTGAGAAATTTTTAACTAAGATCAATTTTTGTGTCTCATGAATTAAACACAATTTATATTTTAATTATTTAATTCAGTGGTTTGTTTGACTCGCACTGTGAGGTCTTTTGGAGCCCAGCACAGCTTAAATTTTGATTAAAATATTAATCAGAATTATGCGAATTTTGCTTTAAAAGTTAAGGTCCGTATGACCCTGGTTATTAATGTTAAAACCCTTATATTAATATAAGTAAACCTCAAAAATTTGTAATTTTTTAGATATAAATTTTATCTACTGTCCTTGACACAACAAAATGGCCCATGTTAGAAAAAGAATGATCAATAGCTACATGAAATGTGGCCATCGACCACTATATTTGATCGTTGTCACAAATAAAAAGATCACGACCACAATTAAATTAACTCTGTCACAATTAAATGGCATTGATGTTTTCATGACAATATCGCTATGTTGTGGCATAATGGTCGCACTACATAGTGATGTAATGAAATCATCAACTTGGCCAATTTATAATAATGAAAGTGCATGTTTTTCGTTAAATTAATAAAAAAATTAGATCCATAGCTAGTCTTAAAGTTATAAAAAATGGAGGGACGTCATTATAGCATATGTATTACAGATTTCACTCCCTAACACGCGGGTTAATAATTAAAATTTTATTTAAGTAATTATCATATTTTTTTGAATATTTTTAGAAAAAAGGCATATGTCGCCCTAGGGCACAACTAAAAGGTTTTGGAGAGTTACTTAACAGATTTAAGACTTAAGTAAAACTTTCACAACTTTTTTTGCGGTTAAACTCACTCCAACTAAATTATATATTTTTATGGATCTTAAGTTTTTTATTTAAATTTTAAATATCTCATTGGTTATAAATTATTTTAATTTTTGATCTTAATTAGGAACAGCGAAAATAATAATGCTGACATAGAAAATCACGAAAAAAATGTAAATATAACGTTATAATTATTTTTAATCAAAAAGTTAATTCTAGAGACGTTCTTTGAAATTTTATTGCAGATTCCCAATGCGCATGTATTGCTACCATGGACTGTGCCCTGATTGTGAGCCCGGGCCGATTTAACGGACAAATTAGTAATCAATTTATTTATTAGTTTCACAAGAGATATTTCCCCTTTTTTCTTTCCCTTATTCTAACTCGGCTATTTTTTTGTTTAAAATAGTGCCAGAGAACAAGAATGGATAAACAGAAGTTTTTGTATAGAATGAGATCATAACGAAGATTTTTATTTATATTTTTTTTTGATTCAAAAAAAATTTTAAATGTAAGATGCAACCCTAGGTTGTCTTTTAAATCATATATTTACATCTGTGACAATACGAATATCTTAAAGCAGCTAATCAACAAATACTAGAGCCGTTTTAAGCCATTTGGTTTATTTAAAATTTATAAAAATATATTTATTGAGACGCGGGAAGTAAAATATAATTTTTTTTTGAAATTTTCATGAACAAACTGTTTTATATTAGATACGATGGTTGACAATGTTACTTGTTACCAGACTATAAATGCGACTTTTCAGGCATGCCAGTTGGATGCAGTTATAAGACCTCGAAATGTTAACAACAGTTCGCTAATCCTAAACGCGCTTCAAATAAGTTTATTGATTTACTAACATTCAATCTTTCATATTTTTACCCGACTCACAAATCATACTTGTCGCGTCTTTGTTATTTTGCCCAAATCAATAAGTTTTTTATATTCAAACAGAAAACCAATTTTAATTGCAAATAACACTAACACTGGACAACAAAAAAAAACAACATAAACGATTTTTTGACTGTTTTGTAAAGAATTTTCTTGCGATAACGATCCCGGGTTTAGTTTTTTTTCTAAGGCCTTCAATTTTTTTTAAACTGCGTCCAAAGTTCAAAAAAAATTAAAAAATTTCTTTTACTATTAATTCTACAAAAAATCTAGTGGCATATTCAGATTCCTTAAAAAGCATATTTAAAAAAAGTTATTACATACATTTTTAGCAATTCATTTTTAAGTTATTTAGGATCAAAAAACGTAGTTTATGATAAAACTACTAATTTTAGAAAAATAAAAATTTAAAACCCTTACGTTATAAATGAATGTTTTCGTAATCTAATATGTTTTGGAACTTTTGTTACTAAACAGATATAGAAGCCCAAAAAACCCCAAAAATTAAAAAATTGACACCGAATAATTAAAAATCTGAGGCCTTGGCTAAAATTTTGATTTAATATTCGTGATCAGCGCCAAAAACTTGACCAAAAACCATAGTTGCCATAAATGTTGCTTAGGGTCTTCCAACTTTTTGTTGTCCAGTGTAATCATTATGTTTATCAGCAAGTTATATTTATTTATTTGCTTGCATGCTGTTGCTATAATGGTTAATTCCCAAAAAAGTCTTGTGCTTCGAATTTATCCTCCGTATCAAATGCTTAAGTTTTCACTACTATTAAAAGTCGCAAAAATACCAATGTACACGCAATACTTATAATGATTACATGAAAACTATTATAGCAAAAAATTGCATATTAATTTATAACAAGATTGGCCGTCTCTTGTAATATTTTTTTGTAAAATTAAAAGCATTGGAATTTTACACCCATTTTAATTCCTTTTTCTATTTATGGGTATACACAAAATTGCATAATGACTATAACCATTATTTGAATGTTATGCTGCTTTTTGAAAATTCTAGAAACAAAATAAATTTAGCTGTTTTAAATGTTATTTTTAATGTGCTGCATATTAATAAACTATTTTTTTTATAAAAGCTAGAAAATAAATTATTGTTCTAACCGAACATTTCTTTTTTTTAAATATCATCATTTTTGGAAAAAACATTATAAAAACTATATAAAGTATTATTAAAAAAATGGGCGAAAGACTTGGAGAATATTAGTAAGAAAGGGCTTTTGCTAAGTGAATTTTTAATTTCTTAAATTTAAATATTCTAAAAAATTTATTTTTTTTTAAAATACTTTAAAATAATTTTTATTTCACAAGCATTTTATGTCCAAAAATTAAATTTGACAACTAAAAATCCGCATTACAAATAAAATTAATTTTGAAATCATGAAAATAACTCACTTTGCACGTGCCCGTAACAATAAATATGTACCACATATAATTTTGTCAGGGTATTATTATATTATATTTAAGTTCCATACCGTCCGCCGGTTTTATTCCCATCGCATTTTTTTTTCAAACTTATTTTACTAAACAAATCAATGTATATATTTCAAGGTTAATAACAATGATTTTTTACCGTTTTTAAAGGTGTTTTACAGGATTACGCAAATCCAGTGATACTAGACATTGGTGGAGCTGTATCAATGGTAGACACCACCATTATGGCTAGCCGAATGAATGGCAATGATTCAGTGATCGTTCTGTTGACTGGAATACCAACGACAGTGGCCTCAATATTTTGCCTGCGTGTAAGACAAAATTTAATTATGAAAAGGAAATGTATCAATTAGGATACCCCTAACAATCTAGTTTTAAATTTGAGAAAAAAAATGCGATTTTATTGCAACCACAAATCCTTGAAATATAAACATAAGCGCCGGTAAAAATCCCTTTGTGCTAAACCAATTTATTTGTTTTATAGAATTATAGGTATTATAGAGCCTTTGTATTTTTTTTTGGTAAGGGTTTAAATATTTATCTTAAAGATTCCTTGCTTAAGTTTTGGCTCTCCCTATGATTTTTCCTAATCTTTCGTTAAGTTTTGAATAACTCAAAAAGTTGACCATTTATTCTAAAATTTTAGTTTTTAAAAATTTGGAAAGGAATTTGGCCAAATGGGCGTTTTACAGCGCTTTGATATAATTTAAGTATAGTCATGGGATCAAACCTCAACAATTTTTGTTCTATTTTCTATCTAAATATATCATTTAAAAAATTAAATAATACAAAAAATTGTATTTAAATAAAATTTGAAAAAACAATAACTCTATATTTATAAGATAGTTTTTATTTAATATAATTATTTCATTTAAAACCTGTAATATCTGCAATATGTTTGGTTGGTAATGGTAGAGCTCAATATAATATCTATGGCCACGCGCCAATGTCAATTTTATTTTTTTTTTAGATATTTTAGAAATTTTTTATTACGTTTTGCAAATGATCGCAAATGCTAATTGGTTTCTGGATATACTTTTTCTAAAATAATAAAAAAAATAAATTTTTAAAATTATACAAAAATAAAAACTCACTATGCACGTGGCATATTTTAAACTATGTAAACTACAAAATTACAGATTTCTGTATTAAAATTTTTTTTTCTAAATAATTTTTGAGGTCGCAAAATCAGTTATTTTTGTTAAATTTGATTATTTTTTTTTAATAAAAGGAGGGAAAAAATAGGCTAACCTTGGGCTCGTAGTACATATTATTGATTTTGATAGCTATTAATTGATAAATTGTTTCATTTAATATTGAGGGAAGGGACGTTTAAGTTGATAGGTTATGCCAAGTATGGTGCCGCCTATGCTTATAAACTATTTCGTTTCTCAACCAAACTATATTTGTTAGTTCAAACGTTAAAAATATGGAGTGTAAGAATCTCTTTTTTTTAAATAATTCTCTCATTGGCCATTCACTTTAATTTCTACTTTATTTTCACATGAAAAAAAAAAGAAATAAACGAAATCATTATAATCTAAATATATTTTGCCAATTTAAGAAAAAATTTTTAACAAATACCGCCGGGGTGTAATTTCTTTATATAATGCAAGGCCTGCTCTCAATTCTGGCTCCGTTCGACCTTTCAACCGGGTTGACACCAGGCCAAAAGGGCTTCTTGGCCTTGACTTTCTCTACTTTGTTAACCATAAATTTCAAACTTTTAGGACTTATGAATCAATTATATATAGATCAAAAGTGGCTCTCAGGAATTTTCATTCCGTTAATCGTATTTTATCAAAATTTGGTCAGCCATAAATATTAAAAAAAATTTCAACAAAATGAAAAACAAAATTAAATTGTATTTTTTGTATATGTACAGAAAACTGTTAAGTTCTAACTTCAAATTATATTTTCATTAAAAACCGTAACATATCTTGTCTATTTAAGTTAGGTTGCCAAACGGAATTTTTTTTAATCTGTGTGTTAACGTAAGAGCTTGAAATACTTTCGACTTTTCAATATTTGTGTTAAAAGAATATATATTAAAGTATTTTAATACAAAATAAAAAATCTTTCATTTTAGGGTTTTTTCAAGGAAAATCTGGCACTATGGTAAACAAAAAATTTTTTTTTAAAATGAACGTAGCGAAATCGCCGGGGGCTAAACAAAACTACGAAAAGCGGAAAACATATATGAGATAAGGCCATCATGAGGATCCATAAATTTCGGTTTACAAAACTATTTTTTTTGCCATCCAATTCTGCCTGTGCAATTTTACCTCTTTTATAGTTGAGTGGACTTCCTAGCTCAGGTTACAGCATTAACTTCACCAAACAATTGGGAATGTAAGGAACAATACAACATATAAACACGAAAACGCATATACACAATTTACTATATTTGTCAATTATTACATTATCATCTATCTAACACATTTGAAAGGTGTGCTCATACCTGAACTTTAAAATAACTAATTTCTAACTTGCAAGCCTATGGGAATAAAACATACATATATGCAAGTCGTAACTAAATCAATAGTTTTAATTAATATCCTACTTTGACAGGTGGGCCCAATTAATATTTTATGGTTATGGTTAATTTCAATATTTTAAATTTTAAAATTATGTAAAAATTATGGTTATACTTAAGTAGTATGTATATCTTCCACCTTCAGGTAAAAGCAAAAATTTTATATTTGAAATTGTTTTGAGCTTTCAACTTCATTAATAAGGAGGATTTAATATATTTTTAGGGCATATGCTTCATGTATCTTTCAAAATTTAATAATATCTTTATCCTTTGTGTTTTTTAATATTTTTTCCAAATTTCGCTTTTAACAATGTTGACAATATATTTTATTTAATATTATGCATAGCAGCGGTCAGACTCGATTCTAAAATTTGTTAATAATATATTAAACTTGCTTTCTGATATGAGTGGATTTTACCCCATTTTTCAAAAAGCTTGGACTCATATGACAAATTAAATTAAGAGACCTACCTACCAAATTTACCAATAAGTTGAGGAATATAAACCTATTTAACGTTTTTTAAAAAGTTTATCAATGTTATAAATTTAGACGCCACCTGTAGAAAATGGACAAATATATGGGAAATCAAGTCTTTTAGGTTATAAAATTGTGGTTTTAAACCAACACTTTGCAAATATTACATGTTTTGCGTATATTAATCATGAGCTAATTAAAAACATCCCGAAAATCCTGTTTAATTTTCCACCAAAATATTTATTTAAGCTACATTACCATCTAAGCGAGTTTGATCGTTGCCTATGTATATTGTTAGCGTTCAAATCAAATATTCCGACGGTAGAAAACGTTTCAGATACACCTAGACTCCGCAGATTCTTTTTTCCTCCTAATATTTAAGGAAGCTTTTTAATATATATTATTTTTTCTTCAAATATTTCACCGGCGCAATATTTCTTTTGGACGCTAACAACAATAATTAATGGGGTTGTTTTTTCTAAAATTGCATTTATTGACCAATCAATTTAAGAGTGATTTATATAATGATTTAACGCTTAATATTACTTTATACGCTTTCACAACCAATCACAAATCAATAAATATTGCTTTTTATGGAACACATTGTTCCTTGTTCGTCAAACAAATTTTTACATGTGGTGGTATAGATAGCAAAATATTAATTAAACATAACCGAAGAAAAAAAAATTTTAAAATACGGAGACAAAAAAAAAGGTTATCTTTTCAATATAAAAGTTTTGAATAAATTTCGTTACCTATGTTTTAGTAATTTTAAAAATTTTTTTTGTTTTTTTTTTGATCAGATTAATAATTTATTTTTAAAAATATGTGTAGCAAACCAATTTGGCTATTTCTACTTTAAATTAAAAATGAACCAAAACTGTACCCGTAGACTTACAGATTAAAGGCCGGGAGAAAGAGGGGTTATTGAAAAAGACATATTTAAAATTTTGCTGAATTGTTAGCATTTATTTTTGGCTTGAAAAAACAGCCCTAAATTTATGTATTCAATTTATTTTTAAATTATAGAAATTTATTTTTTGTTCCTTGTTATTTTATTAAAAAAGAAGTTGTTATTCTGATTAGAACGAAAAATAGTTTTGTTAACATAATTTTTTTATTTTTAAAATTGTACAAAACCTGTCAGACATACGAGCCCTGAAAAAAAAGAAATAAACAAAATATATTTATTTTTATATTTGAAAATGTCATTTTGGTAAATTGATGTCGCATTTGCTTTCAAACTCTTTCCAGCAGATGGCTAGGTTGAAATGTCATCTATTACCAGTGTTTGGTTAGGTGTTTAATTACGCAACATTTAAATGTGATTAAATTAAATAATAAAAAAACACCTCAAAATAAAAAACAAATCAGCAAAAATTATAATATTCAAAAATAATGACAATTTTGTAAAATAAAATGTATAAAATAAATTTTGCCATTTAACAACCCATTTGTTTAAATAAAATGTGCACATGAGGCAAAAAAAACGACACGAATTGCATTGTGTTGGGCCAGGCTGACAGTTAATTGAATTTTTTCAATTTTTTTTTTGGATGAGGAGCATTGAAAATGCTACGCGGCGACGTTCATAACCCTTAGGGTCAATAGGAATAAGCTCGTTCCTCTGCCAATACCATAATATCAATTGATATGATGCCGCACTTTCCGGAATACTATAGCATGTAGGCTTTACAACCCTGGCGAAAGTTATAGGCCAAAACAGAGTATTTAAGCTAAATTGTAAAATATTTAGTACAAGTTATTGCTTTTTTAACCATTAGCTGTGTGTGATTTGTTACGTTTTCTTTCTTTTTTTTGCGGAAAATAGTTTAAAATTATAGCTGAGAATGGCATAGTGAGATTTATTATTGCTGTGCATTAGCTTTCGAATTCTGCAAAAATAGTTAACCTGCCGCATTTCAAATAAAAGGGCGGGGGGGGGGGGTAGATGGATAACCCCAATAAGAAAACTTATTTAGGAAAAAGTATTAGAGTAACTCAATTTTTTTTTGTTTTACAGCATGTTTTTTAACTTAGCTACTTTTGTTAAAAGTAAAAGTAAATCTAAAACATCGGTTAGGGCGTAACTCCAATTTAATAGCGTATAGCAAAAAATATTTTTCAATGCTAATTAACCTTATAATACAGATTATAAACTTTTTAAAGGTTGATGCTATAACAATATACAGGTTAACAATTTTTTGAGAGTTATGAGTTAATTACAGAGATCAAACCTGCCATCATAGGGAATATAAAATCCGTTTACCGATTTTTCTAATAAAACTTAGTTGGTCAGATATAAACATTGAAAATTTTAGAAAAAAAGGTTGTCAAATAAACAAAAAAGATTCAAAAACAAATATAAATTAAAGTTTTTGTATATTCACAATAATCAAACTGTTAAATTCAAACTTCAAATAATATTTTCATTAAAAAACCGAATACATATCGTGTCGTATCAAGTTTGGACGCGAAATATTTTGCATTACCTAAATGCCAATGTAAGAGCTTGATATATTAATAAAATTTATTTCTCATTATTTGTGATCATAAATGTATACGAGGGATTAAATGCAAAAAAAAATTTAAATTTTTTTAGGGTATATTTAGATCTGTCAATTTGGTCAAAAGGCCGTTTCGCTATGATCTAAGGAGTCAAAGACGGAAAAAACTTAGAAAATCAAAAATATATATAAGACTGGGCCATCATAGAAATGCATTTTTTATATTACTATAAAATTCACGTTTCAGACATTGATATTTTTTGACCTGTGTAAAAAGCAATTATGCTGCTAGACGTCCTTTTTAAAAACCCGAATCTTCTGGCAGTAAATTAAACTTTAAGCAAGTGATTTATTTTGAAAGCTCTGGTTTTAAAATTCAAGACCATCGTAAATATCGTTTTATTGGAGCGTCATAAAAACTTTATTTTAATTTAAATATTCTGACCAAAAATGTTTTTTACAAATTACAAAATATTCATTATAAATAAAAAAAAATGTTATTTATCAAATTATAGAGACATGTACGCATATATTTCGCCTCAATTTTATTCTCAATTATTTCGATGATATTAGATTTTTGATACAATATTAACTAATTTTAAAATGATTTAAAACAAAAAATAAATACCAAAAAAAAGCTAAATTAAAGTAAGCACTTTACTATATATCAAAATGATAAAATTAAATTTCTCACTGTCTGACCTGTTGAGAATTTTAGTCTTTTATTACACATTCACAAACTAAGATGGTAATGGAATAATCTAATGAGTAAGGCTAAGACTGTTGTGGACAGAAACTGTAAATTGGTCAAAGATTTAACTATTAAATTATTGACGAGTCATTGCCATAATTTCGCAATGATTTTAAAGTAAATTGCATTCCATATTGATATATGCAAACTTCTGTCAGGATAATTATAATCTGTAAGACAGGAGAATAAAATATTTTAATTTCTCGTCTACCATTTAGGTTGAGGCTGCGGCTAGTGAAAATAAAAGTTTCGAAGAAAATAAAGTTGAGCGCATTTGACTAACAAATGTGGCTAGTATAAAAAATTTAAAAATAAATGTTAGTTTTCATTTTACAGTATTAGCCGTTAAATTTTTTTTTACAATTTTGAAATAAGTATTAGCTGCAGTAAAAGGAAATAGCAATATAAGAAAATAGATTTTATTGTTTTCTATTAAATAACTCAGGATATATTTACTAAAAAGAATGATATCTTATTTGAATGTGAATCTTCCAAATATAGGGGAGATTCATTGAATGATATTGTATGATATAGATAATATATGCCTATCTAATTTGAATCGTGACATTTGATAAAAAACCCCTCTTGGACCCACTGTTAAAAAAATTTCGAAAACGTTATTTTATACATTCTTTTTTAATGTAATGGAATGGTAATGAATTTGTTAATATGGAACTTTAACTAAAATTTTAAGTTATTAAAAATGCAGTCTCTATGATTCAGGTCGCCAGCAATTAATTTTATAACTACAATATTAGTAAAACAGTTCTAATATGAATGTTTATAAGCTTTTAATATCACACTTTATTAAAACAAATAGCTGTGATGCCAGTTTTACAAAAAAAATAATGTAATAACAAGAAGGGTATACAGCGTCTCCTACTCCCAAAATTCCAATGACCAGCTACCCCCCATGGGTAAAAAATATACATCGGGGTAACAACCCCCCCCCCCCCCCCCCCCATTGTTTTCTTAATTATAAACAGGGTGCTCATTTTTTATCAACTGACGATAAATAAAGAAAATATTTATTTAATAAAAAAATTATTAAAAATTGTACGAAAACATATATATGGATAAAATGTAAAATTATTATGACTAAAATTAATTAAAATGACTGTTTAATGTGCTACCACGTAAATATATAAAAGTTAGTAAAAATAACTGATTGCAACAATTAATCTTGATTTAGATTACAATAGGACTAGTTAAAGTAAATTATTGAAATTTGGATATAAATATTTAAAATTATCTATAAATTGTATCATTAATTAATTCTAAGAAAATATCCTCTTCAGACTTTAACAATATTAAATTTTGTAAAAACTTATTTCCCATTTTGTTGCGAAGATAAGATTTAGTTAATTTAATCTTGCTCATAGAACGTTCAGCGCTGCAGCTCGTGATAGTTGATGAAAGCAAGATATTTTAAATTTTTTTTAAGTTATGAAAATTGTTAATTATTTTATTAAGCGCTCTATAAGGTAACAAGAAATTGTCCTCTGAGCTATTTGTTTCAGCATCATCCTCATCATCGTTTTCCACGTCTTCATCGGAGGACTTATCAATGGGTAGAATCATCAATTATTACAAGTTGTTCTTCTATTAGTTTATTTTCATTGACTTTAATATTCTATAAATTAATAAAAAATGAAATTTTACTTGGGTAGAATCATCAATTACAACAAGTTGTTCTTCTATTAGTTTATTTTCATTGACTTTAATATTCTATAAATAAATAAAAATGACATGTTACTTGGGTAGAATCATCAATTATAACAAGTTGTTCTTCTATTAGTTTATTTTCATTGACTTTGATAATTTTTTTCTTCTAAAATATTAAAAATATAATCTTACATAGCGATACAGTTGATCGATGGGCTTACTATCAGAACCTTTGTGATCAACAATGATATATTGATGTATAATTTCATCCCACTTTTTATGAGAGTGCTTTATTTTACAGTGTTGTTTAAAATTATCTAACCTTATTCTTTACTGTGCATAGTTTAGTCACACGACATAAAATAATCAGTTGAAGTTTATTTGATGCCATTATAAAATATATGTTAAATGAATTAATAAAAATATTTAATTTAATTTTAGCTTAGAAAGCATTGAGTAAATAAAACATATGTAAAATAAATTTGAAAAATAGAAATATTAAAATTAGTTTGAGCTTATTGTAAAGCATTGAGTTAATTATATATATGTTATATAAATTTTAAAAATAAAAACATATGTAAAATAAATAAGAAAAATAACAAAATAATTAAATTAATTGAAGTTTATTGGACTGCAGTAAATCAATAAAACATATATTAAATAAATTTTAAAAATAACAAAAAAATTTAAATATATATATTGCTGGTAAGGGAGTCTTTTTCCTCATTTAACCCCACTATCGTTATACCTACCCCCATGAACAACCTACGCCCCCCCCCCCCCACGGCCAATTTTTATGTGCCACGCTCCATACCCCCCCCCCCCCCCCCCCCGTAGACGGAGCGTATATATATAAAATATATAAAATTGATCAAATAAATAATCGCGTTATATGTATGCCCCTATAACCTTTATGAGATAGGCTATAATAAACATATAAAAATTTTCTCATACAATGCCTTTCCAGTCAACCAAGTTGCAGTCTCTGGCAAGACAATCATTTAGAAAGCGATTCAGATAAAATAATCTTCCATCGCTAAGTAGAAATAGCGAGTTTGATGATTTGGTATGAGGCATATTCATTTTTTAATTATTTAAAGAGCTTATAGTATCTGTCCTCACATGTTCAGCGACAGCTAAATGAACTTTGTCAATTGTGGGCCATATATTAGTTGTAAAGGAAGCAAAAATGTGGCAAAACTTTAGACAGCCATTATTTTTTACAATTTCTATAAAACAAGGTTTGTCGTATTTGATATTCAAATAAATATTTTCTCCTATGCGTGTCACAATAGATCCACTTTTTTTGATATTTTATTTTAGTACATTTAATTTTATATTTGTAATACCCGCAAATAATGTCAATAAATAAATTAAATTTGAGTTGGCGCCCTTAATATCTTATAAAAAAAATTGGGCACTTTAATTTCGGGCTGAATTGGACCAAAAAAATTTGATGGATTTGAACAAACACAAAAAAAATTTGTTGGGTATAAATTGGCCCGCTTAGTAGGTTAAAGAGAAGTCGGATTGGACCTGAATATCAAGTCGGTAAAAAAAATATATTTTTTTGGAGACAATTTTTGAGAAAGATTACTCTTGTTTACAAACAACCGTTGGACTTTTGTAGAGTTTCAATGTCGTTTCGGTACGTGTAAAAGTAAGCGAGCGATAAGGTTTTTCCAGAATGAGTTTGGCACGTTTGATATATATATAAACATCAAGAAATTAATTTTTTTCTCAAAATAGACATTATTTACTCCCTTCCTATCTCTTTCATTTTTAAATTTGCCAAATTTTGTTGCAAATAATATTTGATTAAGGTGCGTGACTTTTTCACAGATATCCTCGTTCAATCGAATAAACAGGCTCCACGTTAGCCAGGGTATAGAGAGCCAACACGTAAGGGTAAACAGATTGGCCCCCTTTTATTTACACAGGTTAGTCAAAATAAGATGATAAACACAAACCTTTGGCCTAGGTATCTCATTTTATTATTATTTTTCGATTTCAAAATTTTTTAAATTCATCTCTAACACCTTGTTTGGATCAAGTCCATATAAAATGATTATTCCAATAGTTGTATTGTGCATCGCTGCGATGGTCAAACACTCAGGTAAATATATTACTCAATCACTCACTGTATTCAAGAATTTAATATGTTAAACGAATGGGAAATTTAGAATGATGTGTTAATTTTTTTTTACAAATGGCCTTAAAATGTGTAATGGAAAAGCCTTTGTCCATTTAATTAAAAATCAAATATCTAAAGATAACTTTAAAGATAAACTACAATTAAATTTTTTTAATTTGAATGCGTAATTCGATGACATAATTTGCTTTTCTCCCCTCCGGTTTAAAAAATCTTGCTTCATCACCTCTGAACAGTTCTATTAAGGCTTTAATAATACCGCGTTTAGGCCATGGAGTTATTGTTCTCTATAAAGAACACAAATGGTATCAATTATTATATAATCCCTTACTGGGGCACTAAACAACAACACAGTTCGATTAACAGGAAAAAATAATTGCATTTTTTTTTTAAATTTTATCAGTTTATGATGTGTAATCGTTTTTAAAATAAATTCTATTTTTACGTGTGCATCACATATATTCGTAAATAATTTAAATACTTTTACAGGGTTTAATGTTTTAATCATAATAATATTCCTCTTTAAACAAAACCATATCCTGTCAAAAATAAGTTTAACTTTAATAGAGTTATAGCATATGATTATGATGAAAATAAAAATTCTAAGCATGTTGAGCTAAAATAAATATTTAGAACAGATGTTTATGCTGATACATATTTTTTAAACTTATACCGACAAAAATTTTACAAAACTAGGTATACCAGATTTTTATAGTATATATGTTCTGATATTCATCACTAATAGTTAAAAGACTACCATCTGTTGTCATAAGTACGACCAAACTAACAAATTTTTAAATGTTAGTTAAAAAAAATATATAAAATAAAATGTAAAAACGGATTAAAATTTTTCTTCTATTTGGCAAATATTATGTGTTTGACGGAAATTAAGAACAATTTAACTGAAAAAAAAATTGTAATAGGGGTGAGAGAGTCAATCAAACTTAAATTTAGATATTGTGCAAAAGCTATCCTGAAAACGTTAAACACACATATATAAATATTAGGATGGGAAATTGTTAGCTGCAACATGATATTTCAATATGTGCCTGCTCTTAAAATTCGGTGCAATTTCTCCAGCATAATTATTAAATAAATTGAGAATGACGTTATTTTTTACGCTACTTACAAAATTCTTTTTGTTTATTTTTTTACAATATTTTCTGTTATGCCTTCTTTATTGGTAATTTGATTTATAGCCAAATTATAAAAATTTGTATCGAATTTCTTAAAATATTTTATTTTGGGTGATAAGGGCCCCTGTTTGTGCTAACGCGTCCAAACTCAAGTTTAAACATTTTTTAAGTTTGCAAAACAAAATTATGGTTTATAAGCTTACTTTATTTTTATGTTCAGTATTTTATGCTAATTTATGGCAACATCAATAAATGACTAAATTTGCGACACGCCTATTTTTTATCTTATATAAAACTTTTATATAACTAAAACGATTGACGTGTTTAATTATAAGTTTGTATCTTATTCAGAAATTATTTGTTTTATTTTGTAATATTATTTGATATTTATGTAATATGTAATGTATTGTTATTTGGCTTTATTTTATCAGTTGGGCAAGTAGTCACTTGTGCAGTATGTGTACCCGCAAATACCTGTCGCGCAGTTAACAAAGCTATTTTTTATGGCCAACGAGGTACTTCTTTATATATATGTCTTAGACAACAATGAAAATCATATTTTTAAATAATAAGTTATATTTTTAAACTTTTTATTCGAGCCTTTTCATATTTTTCTATTTTTTTTAATAGTTATAAATTATAAAATTTCTAAAAATATATCCTAATTTTTTTTTTCAAATTTTATTTTAGATGAAGTATTAAATAAAATTGAGAACTTTGTTTATGTCAATATAATAATTTAAAATTAAAAAAAAATGTAAGAACTTTAAACGCGTCCTTTACCGACTGGAAGGTGTTGGTGTATTTATATGTTTTCAACTGGAACAGCAGATTTAACCTCTAAAGCTAGTATCTTATGGCAGTCTATAAAAAATAAAAAAAAATAAGGGTATCACCACCATATTTCAAAAAAATAAAATATCGGTATGATTTTACGTAAGGTTTTTAAATTGAATTGAATATGGCAAATAGTTTGGTTTAGGCTATCGTTAATATGATCACACAAATTTTAATGCTACAGTGTAAATATTTAATTTCTTAAAAATTTTGTTTTTTTTAATCTTAATTCTAACATTTTTAATGAAAGAAAAAAAAGGACTAGAAAGTTGGGGCAAAAGAGCTCAAAATGGGGGTAATAAGAGCCAGGGCTACTGTCTCTAACAAATCGTATTAATATATGCGTGCCATTAAAAATCTATGTATTACGTTCCTTGCTATTCAATGAATATAATTCATACTGTATATTTATATGGCATTTCTAGCAACCACGGTATCGAATATCGCTTGTTACGGTGTGAATGGAATACCATGTACTGGGACTGCTACATTATTTCTCTCAGTTCCACAAATTAGTAAATATATAAGAATTATTTTATTAAATAAGTTGATAAATATGTCCTACGACATATAATAAGCTTGGATGTTATTCCGAAATTAATAAGCTCTGAGTTTGTGAAAACTTTGGTAAAAGATTAGGTAAAGCGGTCAAATTCCCTTCCATTTATTAGATTCTAAAAATTTTATTACCTGCACGGGTAGTGTTTAAGGCTGCAAATTATTTTCTTAAATTAATTTTTGTAATACATATACCCACAATTAGCACTGTGGGGTCCATTTGAACCCCAACACTTTTTAAATTTTGAGTATCTTCAAAAATATTTTATATTATGGGTCAAATTTTTGTGACCATTTTTAAATACTTAATAAACATATTTAGTGGTAATAGTCTTATACCAAATCGGGGTTCCTTATGGACCCTACACTCTCAATTTTATTGCTAAAAACTATATTGCCTAAATAACTACAACCATAATTTTTAGTTATTTTTTAAATAGTTTCTTATATTAATTATAAATGTTTGCTTTGTATAATAATGATATTAATTTTTTTTTCTTTTGAAAATAAACTTTTATGGTAAATAACAGCCAAAAATAATTTTTTATTTCAAAAATATTTTTTTTTACAATCTTTCTGAAAATGTTATACGAGGCCTGAACATTAATTAATAATGTAATAACACATTTAGTTTATTGACAATTATTTAATATAATATCGAAAAATAAAATATTCTTATTTTTCAGATTTTTTTACTATTTTGTGTTAAAAGTTGAAAATATTTTATGATAAGCTATTCAAATATAATTGAAGAACACGTTTTCAAAATTATAAAAAAATAAAGTTGATAGCTTCAAAGTTCTTGTATAGAGGTTTAAAATTGGGGCCCGTATAAACCCCACTGTAGCATTGGCGTTACAAATTTTTCACCCTACCATTTGCAGGTTAAATTAATGTCTTACTCTTAAAAATAATTGATATGCAGCGAAATAACCATAAACCATTGATTTTAGCTATTTTTGAGGAAAGAAATTTGTAAAACGCCACGATCATTTAAATTTTTTTATTTATATATAAAAAACAGATGAATGTAGTTATATAATTCGTTAAAAATTAAATTGGGAAGCTGAGTTCCAATGTTATAAAAAAGTACTTTTCTTATTTTTCGACTTTTAAATGATCTAGCAAGTTAAAAAACGTGGGACCTAAAATTTGACTAAATTAATTTTAAAATAAAAGGTTACTTTCATTTTCTTAATCCATCTATGCATTTAACTTAATCAGATGTTTTTTTCTATAAAAAAAATTGTCATTGTCAGTAGAATTATTTTATTGGAATGGGTAGGCACATATATCTTATTTTCTTTCACTCTTTTCCACATTTTCATTATTTTATTTAAATCTTTAATTAGTATTTTGATTGATTAAAGCTAACCGCAGAGCTGAGAAAAAGCCCAGTATTGGGTCAAATTAATTTTTTTATTTTTTAAAATTAATAGTAAATAAAGGGTTTAAGCTTTAACCAAAAAATATTTTTAAGATTTAATATCTGCTGATATGTATCATTTATAATTATTTTTTTTAATCTGCCACGATATTTTGAAAACAAAAATTTGAGTTTAGCAAAAATAGTCTTTTTTTCAGCTCTGCCTAACTAAAAATTTGACTTATGATCTGTATTAAAATAATATTAAAATAAAATAAATTACAGCCATACAACAGATTAGAGCAAACCAAGTTTTGACTTCTACGATACTCGACATCGGAGGTACTGAAAGCGTAGTTGACGGTGTAACTATGTCCAGATCTGGACTAACTGGAAACTCAACAGTCACCTTTACGGGGAGCCCAGCAACTGTTGGAGATTTGTACTGTTTAAAGGTAATATATACTCAACAAAAATGTAAAGAGATATGTTAAAATATATACGAAAACTAGTGTTTACAAAATTGTTTAAATTTCTCTTTTCTACACATGAAGTTTAAACCTGTGAGTTGCTCTAGGCGCACGATTTATTAGATGTGCGCACATTAAGATTGTTCTGTGCTTATAATTAAGTGACTCAATTAATTATTTTCAGAGCAGTTACCTGTGTGACAAATGCGCATAAAACAATCAAGTTGTGCACACACAAAAATTATTTTACGCACATGGAACAATTAATAGAGATTAGCCTTGTAGGTAATGTACTATAAGTGTTTAATGCGTTCTATCAAAAGCACCTAGACAATAATGCAAAATGCTCTTATATAAATAACTAAAATTTTGTAGTTTTTAAATCACACAAGAAAAAATTGAAAACAGCCATAGCCTTAGATATAATTTGCGCAATGGAATAAGTGTAGATTTTATATATAACCTCAATACCCTTCCACTCGCTATTATGTCTTAAACTGTAATTGCTATTTTGTAATTAGATTGATGGGTTACCAGGAACTACCGGTTTTCGGGGCTCTGTTGCATACAATTATCAACCAACTTAGTTCTTCAATTTACCGGCGCGTCTTATATTCAATAATATTTTGTCAAAAATATAATTAACTTTTTATTTTTAACATTGAAAATGTTTTTGGCACTTAATAAAATCAATTGTTTTAAACTTTCAAAAGCTAATAATTTATATATTTATTTTATTCATAAGCAATTTAAATAATTTGGAAAAGGAAATTATATACATTTAAATATGGCTCACCTTAATAAGTTTGTCTTTCTTTATTAATTATTTTATTTTCAAAGTTTATAAATTACTTGTTTTTAAAAAAAAGTATATATTAAGTAAAAACCAAAGTGGGGCGAAAGCGATTGGCAAACAAAATTACAAAAAATTGAAAATATAAGATATTTAGAGTTTTTTTTATATTAAAATAAGAATAATATGGAATTAGCCTAATCAGTATTATATAATACTAATTATTTAAAATTAGCATTTATAAACGTTTACAATTTAGCGTTCTTTTAAATAATTTTTTCTTGCGTTTTAAAAAAATATAGATAATTTTTTTATAGACAAAAATTGCATAAAATTTGCGCGTAAATCAATAAAAACTCTTTTCGCCCATTTGAACCAATGTTAATAATATTAACTACCAAAACCTATAAAAGCTACCATTTAGTTGATGAGCAAGCATTTATGAATTAAGATTTATTTGGACCATGCCCTGGCATGAACTAAGAATTCTCATTATTTTTTCCGGTTTCCTAAGAAGGAAAATGTTATAAACGTGGATAAATGTATATAAAATAAATACGGTTAGGAAAATGCAAATGGTAAAATTGATTTAACTAATTATTTTATTTTAAACATAAAGTTTAATGCTGGTAAAAATCAGAATTATTGCTTTTTAATTGTAAAAAAGATGTATTTTTGAAAAAACTTTTAATAAGCTAAATTGTTTAAATTATCAGGTGAATTACAATGACTTAAATACCTAAGGAGTGAGATAAGGAATATTAGACGGCGAAATGGGCTTTATAAGACCACCCGCACAGTTGAACATTTTTAAAAATATGCAATCTTTTGAATATTTTGTAATTTTTTTCGTTAATTACAGGTCAACAATTTTTCGAGAGTTATGAGTTAACTACAGAGTTCAAACCTGCCCTTTTAGGGAATATCAAATCCGTTTACCGTTTTTTCTAATCAAACTTAGTTAATCAATTATAAACATTAAAAATTATAGGAAAAAAGGTAAAAAAAACAAAAAAGAGTCAAAAACAAAAATAAATTGAAATTCTATTTTCCATATTCACATAAGGTAAATAGTTAAATTCAAACTTCAAATAATATTTTCATTAAAAACCGATAATATATCGTGTCATATTTAAGTTTGGTGCGAAATATTTTGTATTATCTAAATGCCGACGTAAGAACTTGATATATTAGTAAAATTTATTTTCCATTATTTGTGATTAAAAATATAAGTTACAAGGAATTTTTGTATGCATTGTAGATTTCTATATTTTTTTCTCTTAAGGTATATTTAGATCTGTCAATTTGGTCAAAAAAGGTTGTTAGTCGTTATAGACGAATCTTAGGGGCCAAAGACGAAAGAAACTAAGAAAAACAAAAGGTTTATGAGTAGGTCATCATGGGGTTGCATTCTTTTATGTTCTTATAACAATCTCGTTTCTTACATTGATATTTGTTGACCTGTGTTATATAATAAATCAGAATTGTAAACAACATCTAAGTCTAACAAAAATTTGATTAGTAAATTAGAAATTCTGTCTTGATCCATATGGACAACACATGGTCAATATCATTTTTTGAAACCATAAAGCCTCAATATAATTAATCAAACCTGTTTTTTGTTTTTTTTATGATTGTATTTAATTGGTATATTATACATTTGTAAATTGAAGAAGTAATCTTCTAAAGTGTGTTTCAAACATCTTAATACCTCATAACAATTTTTTTTATGAAAATCTCTAAAAATATACTACTAAACTTGAAAACATATTCATTAAAATTAATATATTTAGCGTATAGAGAAATTTATTTTACAATATTAATAAAGGGGTACATATGGATTCCAACATATTTTAAATTTTTAATGTTTTCAAATGTCATATATGTTATTAGCCAAATTTGTTTGGATTTTTTCTCAAATATATAAAAAAAGCTAGTAAAAAAAATCAGGTCTAATAACAAAATTAGTTTAGAAATTTAAAATTTTATATGGGTCCGTATGGACCCCACATAAATAATTTATTAAAAACCTTGATATTGCCTTCAAGAATATCATAATTAAATAGCAACTTTATTTTTTAGGTTTTTTTCATAATTCTTTACTTATTAAGCTTATAAAATTGTGTAAAATAATAATAAATTAATTTTTTTATATGAATATCTAGAATTTAAGGTGAGAATTGTTAACCCATGGCGTGTGTATAATGTAATTTTTTTTTAAATAAATTTATAATGAAATCCATGTTTTACATTACCGCTTTTATACACGTAGAATTATGAACATTGATTGATTTAGGCCAAAGGCTTACTATTTAAATTAACGCAATTAAAGCTACAATAAAACAAGGCCAGAGGCCGATAATTTAAATTAAAATATATACATCAAAGTTGCAAAGTCAAAAAAAATTAAATATAAGACATTACATAAATTACCTAAGAATAAGCCATTTACAACATTTTTTTTCCATGAATTTTTGAATGTTCTACTAGATGTAAAAACACAACTTAATTAAAAATATTGATAAATTTAGTTGATTGACAATTATCTAATGAAATATAGAAAATTAAAAAAGTTTTTATTTTTTAGAATTTTTTTTAATTAGTGTTAAATAATATTTGCAATATACATTAATGATATCTTGTATTCGCATATTATTATAAAGCACGTGTTTTTCGTCAAAATAATTTAAATATAAATGGCTTTAAAACTATTAAATTTAGTGTTTAAAATTAAGGTCATAGACTCTACTGTAATATTCGCGTTACAAATGTTTCATCCTACCATTAAGGGGTTAAATGAAACCTTCATTAACCATAAATGAAACTTTATATTGTAGGCATTATTTTTAAGAATATATAAAAATCCATAGCTTTGAAACTCTTGTAATACAAAGGTTTGAAGTTAAAGTCGGCAAGGCCCCAAATCTGGCAGTGTGACAAATTTCAATCATCGTAAAAGTTTAAAAGTTAAAAGATATGCCATGATTTATATATATGGTGGTGACCCAAAGTTGAGCGCATAAAGTTTGATGCTTTTAATGTAAATAACGTCAACGTGAAGGGTCTTACAATTCAATTAATTCGCTGTTAACAGGAAACCCATATTATTACTAGATGATGATTGGCTTTGGGAATGGAAAATACTGATTTCTAGGTTTATAATTCAGTATTGTTTAATTTAATATCTGTTAGCCATCAGTTAGCCCCTTTGATTAGTATTTTGCTTAGAAAATAATTTTTAACGTGAATTTTATATATAAACGAGTTTGGGCTAAGACAGCAAATTATTTTCATGCGGGAGCAAAAAATTAATTTGGCTTAAATACGCAGTATTCCAATCAATGGCGCGACAATTAAGAAGTGGTTTTAAATTTTTTTAAAATAATAAATATAAAATATATACTATTCAATATTATCATGATTTAGTAGGGCTGTGTAAATTAAGGCTAACCAATATAATGTGATAAGGCCATAAGCCTGACTTGCCAATAAACGTAAAAAATGGCATTATTATTAACACATAAAAGCCATAAACACAGATCAACAAATATCAATGTCAGAAAAGTGAACTTTATGAAAACATAAAAGAATGTTTACCCATAATAGCCTTCTCTCACACATATTTTTCGTTTAGCTTAGTTTTTTCTGCTTTTAGTTCCTTAAATTAGTCCATATCGAATATAGGACATTTTTAACATTTGTGACCTCGAGAATACCCTAAAAAGAAATTAAAAATCTTTTCATATGCATGTAACTTATAATTATCATCACAATAAAAAAGAAATAAATTTTTTAGCATACCCAGCTGTTACATCAGCATTAATACAAAATATTTAGCGTCCAAACTTAAATAAGACAACATATATTATTGGTTTATACTGAAAATATTATTTGAAGTTTTAATATAACAGTTTAACTGCTGTAATATGCAAAAAAAAGATTCAATCTACTTTTTGTTTTTTTTTCATTTCTTTTAAATTTTCAATGTTTATAGCTGACTAACTAAGTGTGATTAGAAAAAAGGTAAACGAATTTTGAAATGCCTAAGATAGCAAGTTTGACCTCTGTAGTTAGCTTATAAATTGTTGACCCAAACAATATTTATTACATGGTAAAAATAGGTCGAAACGTACCAGTTTTTTTGGCCAAAACATTATATTACAAGAATGTAATCTTTTGAGCGCTGATACAATCATTAATAAGCTTAAGGCTAATATATTAAATTTTACATATCAAGGGTAAACTAGCATGAGGTTCAATATTGGCCATGCCGAGTTTAATGTGCTTAAAACTATAAAATAATATAGTAACACGTAGGCAGCTCAAAAGCTAATGGACCTAGTGGAATGGTAGGTCTAAAACGGCCCATCCCTAAATGGACCAAACAACGATTGCCGAAAGCCCAGTAGGCGGACACCAAGAATACAAACAATAAAATATCTTGAGATTTTTAAAAAACAGAAATACCTTTTATTCAAGTTGGAGGTTAAGATTTTGTATATCAACAATTTTTTGAGAGTTATGAGTTAACTACAGAGATCAAACCTGCCATTTTAGGGAATATCAAATCCGTTTATCGTTTTTCCTAATCAAACTTAGTTAGTCAGTTATAAACATTGAAAATTTTATATAAAAAGGTCAAAAAATCAAATAAGATTCGAAAACAAAAATAAATTTTAATTTTATTTTTACATATGAACAATAGATAAATTGTTAAATTCAAACTTCAAATAATATTTTCATTAAAAACCGATAATACGTTTTGTTGTATTTAAGTTTGGACGCGTAATATATATTGTATTATCTAAATGCAGATGTGAGAGCTTGATATATAAATAAAATTTATGTTTCGAATTTGTGTTTAAAAAATATAAATTACAAGGGATTTTTATATGCAAAAATTATTTTTAATTTTTTTTTCTTAGGGTATATTAAGATCTGTCAATATGGTCAAAAAATGCCATTTTTTGTTATAGACGAATCTAAGGAGCCAAAGACGGAAGAAACTAAGAAAAACAAAAAATATATATGAGATTAGGCCACCATGAAGATACATTCCTTTATGTTTTCATAACAATCTAGTTTCTAACATAAATATTTGTTGACCTGTGTTATATATCAATATATTTCAATTCTAGCTTATACACATTTAGAAGCACATCAATTTAGTCAAGGACAACTGTATATAGCCGCCAGGGCCAATTAATATATAGCAAACAATTAAGGTTAAAACGTTAAATCTAAAACAGTTAAAATAGTAAAGGTCCCAGGCCGTTTAAACAAATGTATTTGATATCATTACCAACACCTTTAAAATCCGATAAATGGTTTTATCAATTTTCCTATAATTCCAAATAAGCCTGCATACATCGCAAAAGCAAAAAGCAATTAGGAAAATAAAATACATTTATATATATTGGAGAATATTTTATATTCTGAATTTTATTTTACATGTATCATAACTTGGTGATATAGTAATCTGAAATTATTGTTGATTGTTAATAAAGATAGTCGATGACCGTTAACGCTGGATGATTGTTGACGACAATTGCTAATACAATTCTTAAAGATCTAACAATCAACCTTAATCATTTCAGACTGCCAATTTCAACAGCCATCGTTAACAATTGTCTAAAACATTTATTTCAAACAATCATCGTCAACAAATACTATTAGTAATTAATCGTCAAAGATCATTGTCAACAAAATTTAAATCATTGCAAACAATCAATAAATCATCATCGATCTTTAAACAGTCATTGTCGATATCGTCAACAATCATTATCAGCAAACATCAAAAATTATCGATAATCATTTTCAATTATCGTCAACAATTTCCGACATTCAGCTGTAACAATCATTTTTATATATCATCGTCAACAATCATCGTTAATATGCGCTGTTAACAATATGTGTCTGTCAGCAATCATCGCCAATTGTTCTCAATAGTTATCTTCATAAATTATATAAGTATTGTCATTTATCAATCATAAATAATCATCGTTATCATATTATCAATAACTATCGTCACAATATTTTTATACAATCATTGTCAAAACAGATTAGTCATCATCATCATCATCGTTAATAATTATTTCTAACAATTATTACAACAATCATTCAGCAACCATCTATAACAATTATCGTGAACATGGTGAACAAACAATTCCCAATGATTGTTAATAATCATCAAAAATCCCTGCCAACAATTATCAACAACATCGCTAAAAATTGCCGTCAAATATTTTTAACAATTGTCGTATGCATTTTTACAGATTATTGTTAATCATTTTCAACAACAATCTTCAACTATGATTGCTATAACTTTCATTTTTACAAGCATCTTTAAACAATCATTTTAAACCTTTACAAATTATTATTACACAGGCAAAATTTTTGAGAGTTATGAGCAGAGATCTGCCATCTGAGAGATTTTCATATCCATTTACCGTTTTTTCTAATCAAACTTAGTTCAACTATAAACATTAAAAGTTTTAGAAAAATGCTAAAAAACAAAAAGACATTTTTGCATATTTACAACAGCTAAACTGTTAAATTCAAATTTCATATAAAATTTTTATTAAAAGCCGATAATATTACGTTTCGTATTTAAGTATGGACGCATAGTATTTTGTATTATTTAAATGCTTAAAAACTTGATATACTAAAAAATTTTATTTCTCATTATTTAATGTGATAAAAATAAGTTACAAGAGAATTTTATATGAAAAAAAGATTTTTACATTTTTTCTTTTTAGGGTATTCTCCTGTATATTTTGTCAAAAAAGGCCATTTAATATGGACAGATGTAAGGAGCCAAGGCCGATAAAAAACTAAGAAAAACGAAATTTATATATGAGATAAGGCCATCATGATGATTTCACGGCTGTGCCATTGATAATTGTTGACCTGTGTTATAAACAATTGTCAACATTTTGATAAATTATATCAAACACATCTTAAACTATCAACCTATCCTCGTCAACAATCATCATCAACAATTATTGTCAACAAATCATTGTCAACAATTATTGGCAATAGCACAGGCCAACTCTTATTCAGAAAAAATAATATAAAAACATAATAACATACAATGCTAATCTCATATATTATTTTTTGCAGTTTAATACGTTTTCAACTCATAAAAAAATTTAGTATAACAAGCTTTCATATCGATAATACAATATTTGCATCCAAACTTATAAACACCATATAACGGTAAACAAGCTTAACATATTGATAATACAATAATTGCATCCAAACTTATAAAGGACACGATATATCGGTATTTTATGAATATATTGTTTTAATTGGACACTTAAATTGGTGTGAATATAATATTTTTTGTTTTTGAATCTCTTTTTCGGACATTTTTTTTTTAATTTTTAGTTTTTATAGCTTAAAAAAGTTTGATTAAAAAAACGGTAAACGAATTTGGAAATCCCTAAGATGGCAGGTTTCCTGATAATTAGCTAACAACTCTCAATAATTTGTGTACCTCTCTAGTCAATATCATATTTAACAATCATCATCATCAATCATAGTCAATTCGTCAACTTGCCAACAATCATTGCCAACTAGTATTTTTAACAATTCTCGTCATAATCATTTTCTTTACTGTATAATCATTTTAAACTGATCATATTCAGCAATCAATATTTATTTTCAACAGTCATCTCAACAATTTTATCAACCATCTTTATAAATCATCGCCAACAATATGTTTACCCATTAACTTTAACAACATTGCCAACAATCACTGTCGATGACCTTCTTCAACATTTTAAACGATTATTTTAATTAATGTCAACAATATTACCAACCATTGTCATTTTATTACAATATAAATATTGTCATCAATGTTAAAAAATTGTTAATGATAATGAAAATGATCATTGAAGGTGATAGATGATTGCAAGAGATAATTTTCGACAATTTTAATATGTGTTATTTCTTCGAGATTTAAATATAAAATTTTTTTAGAAAAAAAGTTAGTGAGTAGATTTTAACATAGATATTTTTTTAGTGTTAAACCAAAGATGTTTTACGCCTCAAAATAAATTTGGTTTTGACTATTTTTGTCGTTAGTACATGGCACTTGTAAAAATGCACATACCTTGCATTTTTATCAGTGGCATATGCAGAAACTTTTCTAAAGGGGGGCAAAAAAATTTTTGGAAGAAGGAACTACAAATTCAATTTTAGTATTGATACTTTATTTGCGAAAGTATTTAATAAGGTTATATAATTTCCAAAAAATTGCTTTTTATTGATTTCTATTCACTTATATATGTTTGATATATAATCAACCAATGGTTACATAATAAAAAAGGCAATTGCCCCCTTTTGACCCCCCCCCCCCCCCCCCCCCCCCTTAAAACGCCCCTTATTTCTACCCAAATTAAATCTATTTATTTGTTTGGGATTAGATATTTGTTAATTTTATCTATTAAAGGTTAGAAAAATAGGCTAAGGCTATTTTTATATGAGAGCTAGATCTTTATTAATTTAGGTTAAAATTAACCCAAAACTAAAAACGTGGATGTCCATATGGACCCCAGCACATACATAATTTTAAATATCTATTTTCAAAACATTATATATGGGTCAAATATTGTGACATATTTTAAAACATATAGACAAAGCTATTAGTTAAAATCAGTATAAATTTAAAAAATTTGTTTAAAATTTAGAAATGTTAGGGTCTGTATGGACCCCACACTCTCAATTTCACTGTTAAAAATTAAGATTTTGACACAAATATTAAAATTATAAAAATTGCAACCTTATTTGCTAAATGAGTTTTTTATAATAGGTATATGATTGTATAATAAACATAAAAAATTTTATTTTTATCAATGAAAAATTTAGTTTTAAGTGTGAATAATAGCTAATAATAATTTTTTTAAAATGTTTTTTTATATTCTTGTTCTACTAGACAAAAAAACTATTTGATTGATACATTTTGTTGATTAACAAGATTTATCTAAATCATAAAAAATTCGCATTTTTAAGATTTTTTTTTATTTAAAATTTACATTCATAATAACTTACATTAGTTTATAAACGAGTTTTTTTTAATAGTAAAAAAAATTTATGGCTAATAATCTTGTAGTTACACAGGTTTGAAACTGGGTTGTCACAATTATAAAGTAAATTTGTATGCAAAATAAATTAATCAAATAGACAAAATTAATGCGCTTGTTTAATTGCAGGGCACTGTGCTTATAATTATTTACTATACTATTTTGTAAATTATTTTGCTGCTTTTTTTAATATGCAAAATATTTAATTTTTGTATATTTTTTTTGTTCCAGTTAACTCTTTTTTTTTATTGATCATATAAATTTGTTAAATTAGATATTTTAATATAACATATGCACTTTATTCAAAAATTATTTATTTATTATTAATATTGGACATGCTTTTCTGTTTTTAATCTATAAAGTCAAACCTTTAATTGCAAACCTCCAGATGGGCGATTGATTGGCTTATTTTAAAATTCTATTGACCATTAATTGACTTATAGGTATAATGATGTATTAAGGTTATATCTGACCTAAATTAAATTAAATTATGTCATCACTTATATTTTAATTCGCTTTTAATTAAATCTTTTTCTTTTATTCTTACTTTATCATTATATAGGTTTTTTATTTGTTATAAAACCACATGTATTTTATAAAGTCATTAGCATTTGTTTGAAAAATGTTTTTAATTTTTTATTTTATTTATAAATAATTTTATTTGCAATATAATTTGTGATGAAAAAATACCATTTTTATTTGTTACAAATTTTTATTATTTAAAATTTTTTCTTTAATATTTCTAATGTGTTACACATATTAAAATACATATTAAAGCAAGGGAATTTTAACTTTCAATAAATAAATTAGGTGGTCCTATTATAGGCCACAAATGGTTATTTAAACACTAATTTCTAAGATTTTCTTGTTGTTTAATTTGCTAATATATTATTGCTGCATTTTTAGTTATTATGGGTCTTGTCATCCAATAATATTGCTTGATATTATGTTTTTTTAATTTTATGAAGTCCTTAAGCCAAATTTGTGATGTGCTTAATTTGCAATTCTTTTGTTTTAGTTCTAACCTCTTATGTAATGTTTACCTAATTGGACCCTTGGGGTATAACTATAACAATTTATATTTGTTATGTCAATTAATTCTTGGTCAGATATAACCATTAAAAATTGTATTTTTTGTTGCATCTCCTTTATCTAGTTTAATTCACTAAATGTTTCAAATATATAAGCTTATATTAATATACACCTCTATAATGTTAGATCATGTCAAAATATGGCTAGCTGGCTGGAAAAAGATGTTTAAAAAAAGCCAAACAGGGCTATTTAATTAATTGCTTCAAACTGCTGCCTATCATTTTTTTAAATTGTCAGTCATGCAAAATAGATAAAGCATTTTTGTTGCATAGTTTTTATTTTAACAGCTGAAAGTGTATTAGCGAGGTGTTTTTTTTGCTTAATCATATAATAGGTGGGTAATGATAAAGCAGGCCCATTGAAATTATAACAATTTACCCACTTAATAAAAGTGATTAAAATGTTTTCTGTCGTTTTTTCCTAATCAAAATTATAGAAACAAATAATAAATTTATTGATTTTTTCTTATATTAATATCTATAAAATTGATACAAAAGAAATTATTCTATTTTAACATAAACGATACTCCAGTTATTTAACAGCTACATTATTATGTTTTTAAAAAAATTAAAAAAAAAGTAATAATTATATTTCAATTAATTTAATAAAAGGTTCTTACAAATTAGATGTCTTTCTTAATTAAAAAAATTAAATATATCTTGAATCAATTATTTTAGTATAATCTGTGTTTTACTATAAAATTTGATTTTTCAAATAACATACTTATGTAACATTTTTATTATTTAAATAGCAAAAAATATGCTTTTAATTAATCGGTAATTAAATTTACCTAAGCTGAGTTTTGATTTGATCTATTTCGCTTTAAAGAGAAATGATAATATAAAAAAAATTGCATTATTAAAAATAAGCCTATCGTAGATTTCGACCTGCATCTGGCCTGTTGTACCTCATGACCTGGTAAGTTCAGAAAAACGATTTTTTCTTATGTAATTCTAAATCCTAGCTATAAGTTTGACCAAAAACGCTAAATTTTTTTCTTCCTATATTTGTGCCACTTGAATGATGATTGTTTTAATTTTTGAAATTGTGAAGAAATCAATATGAAAAAAATACAATTTCTAAATATCACCTCTATAAAAAACAACGGGAATATATGAAAATTATCTCAAACTAGCGTAAACCGTTTAATTAACGCGCTGTAGCGGGGCTAGCTTGTCAACGACCATTTCAAAATTATTAAGGCTTATATCTGTTATTTTTACGCAGATTCAGCCAATATAGGAGCTCCATAATCAACATGGGTCGTAAACGTTTAAACTGATAGCTTTAAATTAAAACTTTCTGCAAGTCCTCTAGTCACGGTAGGCTTTAAATGAAAGGCACGGAGCATGATTATGATGGCCATCATCCCAAACCTAAAACATCTTCAAATTGTTGTGGCAATACCTTGAGGAATTACGTGACAGCAGCTGATTTTGGGTTAAATCATTATTTTTACTCTTCCCCTAACGATTGGTACGAACGACATCACCGCGGTCAAATTCAATTAAACGCCTCGTCATACATCCACAATCGTCGCCCACTTCGATCTCATATATGTCAATCTAAATTAGATTGGACTATCCAATCTACCCAAAGGTCAATTTTACAAAGTTTTGGAGATCATAGTTCGATTGATGGGTTTTTTAAAACCTTCAGCCATTGGAATAATCGTTACGGCATTGTTAATTTAAAAACCGTTATTTCAACCATTTTAATTCTCCTAATAGTCTTCCAACCCACCCAATATCTTTTACCCTCGGACAAAAGTTTATTACGGTTGACTGTCCTATATCCGGCAGTTGCATTATTCACCGGTATTTCGGTTCCAGTTTTTTGTCGCCATTTCATAAAAAATCGGCCCGACTTAATCAAAACATATGTAGCTGCCGCTTTTACTTTGAAGCATCGTCTCCTAGTCCAACTTAAAACCGTTCAATTCCTGCTGACGCTCGCTGTTATTCCGCTATTGTGCCGTGGGGGCTCGTTATCACTTAGTTCTACGTCCAGGGATTCGCTACAACCGTCACATGATAGTTTAATTAAACCGAACATTGAGGGTGTTTCCCACCTTAAAAACCATCTCCTTAAACCGGGGTATTTATCTGATTTAAAGTTTAACGACCACTCGACTAATAATTTTAATCCTCGAGGAAACTTGTTCAATCTTGTAAATCAAGTGCGACATAAACGGCAATTACCTGCTGGCCTATCAGCTATGTCTAATACCACGAATGCCATACAACCTCCTCCCGTCATTACAGGTTAACAGAAAAATCATAGTATACTTGTCTCAAAAGGACTCAATGAATCTAACATATGTTGATTATCATAGTATGAGATTAAAATTGAACTTTGTGTTCTTTTATACAAAATTTCTTCATGTTTTTAATTAGCTCAATATTTGAAAATATATTAACTAAGTTTTACCATTGGACGGGCATTTAAACTAATGTTAAGCCATTTTATTTAAGACAAAAATAATGAATTTAATTCAACTTTTTCGTAATTTAGCCAAGGTATAAATAGACCATTTACAAATCATTTTTTTTTATTCACATTTTTAAAATTTACATTTTGTTAGGTATGAGACGCACTACTGTATTTGCTTATGATTGCCACGAAGGCACATGTGAAGGGCCCGAAATTCCGGCCGAACCTGTGCCCATATTTGCTAGCCTTATTACTCGCCTGCGGGTAACGGGCGTCGGGTTTCCTTACCCCGACGGGTCTAGCGGGTTCAGGATTGCCTTCGCCAAATATAACGCCCCTCGAGTAGTCCAGGCCGCGTCCACGCTTGAACAGGCTGCCAGCTCATCGCCCATTAAGAAAAATGGTAAATTTAAAATTTATTAAATAAATACCATAAATTTTCTTCACTAAATTTTTCTTATCCCCCTATTTTTGGATAAAATAATTATATCCAAATGCGTTCTTTTAGATTTTTAAATATTAATTTTTTGTTCAAGTTTGACCATAATTTTTTTTTCATTTTTAATCAATCGAAATTTGTTTTAAGGATAATTCTCCTCTATATCTTAAATTTTTATAAATCTTTTCCATCTTTATTATCTTACGGATAATTTAATAATCTGTTTTTATGAAGCTATTTGTACTTAAATATTCGTTATCCTGTAGTGGAGAATACTTATAATTGAATTATAAATTTGTCGTTTCAAGCTGCTCCCAGCGTTGATTGAAATTGCCGCAACTAAGAAAAATGCAATTCTATGTATCTTACAGATTTAACGGATTTTTATCTCATTCGTTTTATCAATAGGCAAATCTTTAAAGGCCGTCAATGTCCTCAATGAGGATTATTACGATGATCCTTTTGCGGAATCGAAATCCAAGGTCACACATGAGCCAGCCAAACCGTTTGGCCAACGCTTTTTGCAACTGTTCACGAACCAGAAAAAGCAAAGGCGTAACAATGACACATTGAAGGATTCGCCTGACCAGACACGTGAGAGTGCAGGTTTATTTTATGTCTTATCATCTCTGGTAAATATTTAAAGACGGTAATCTTTATTTATTTTAATTTTTTATTCATGCGTTGTTAAAACTTTGGCAAGTTGTGTTTTTGTATACCTGTTTGCATATATAACTTTTTTTTAATTTAGATTTTATTAAAAAATACAATATCATTGATTAATAGCCTAACTTTGATTGACTTTTACCTTTAACAAAACGGCGTATAACTAAATTTTAATTTTAAAACCTTAAAATTTTATGTAAAAGTAAAATTTATTTTTTAAGATTGTTTCAATCTTACGAGTTAAAGAACACAAAAGTTTAACATAATCCAATATGAATTTTTTGTTTTAGCCAATCCGCTTGCTGTTTACGATCCTACTTACCGGTATCGACCTGACCTGATAGGTTCTAAACGTTTGGACTCGAATGATCCACTAGGCGCCTCCAATAATTACGATGACCTTTACGTCTTATGCGAAGATTTTATCGTGACTGAAGTTTTTAGACCCATTCCCGTTTCCAATACTTTCGGGCCGGAGGCTCTATCCGCCGTTCCGAATAAACTTCGAGCTGGTGATTTATTTAATTAGTCTGAATTAAATTAGACCTTATTTAAAAGATTTTTTTGCAGTAATTTGATTCAAAAGTTATTGTTTACTCTTTTCTTAACTGTTTTCAAAAAATGTTGATTGCACCTTTATGCATAGGTTTAAGTTTTTTTTAGATTTAAATTTTAAATTTTTAGTTTTTTTCCTGTTGATGAATTTAATCATGATATATAGAATTTTAGAATTATTGGAATAGCTTTAAATTTTTCATACATATGTTCCAAACTCATTTTTGAGGCAATCGTTTTTTAATAAAGCTTGATGATATGCCTTTTATGATATTTCAACGTTCTTTTGCATTCTTGTTACTATCAGGCAAATACATCCTACCCAGTACGGGCCCAGGCGGCCTCACTGGTGGCCCCTCGTCTCGCGATCCTAGTCTTAACCCGGCACGGCTGACCGCCAATTATTTGCTGTTCGACATTAACCTCCCACACTCGGAACAACCGTATGAGTTATGCTTTAAGCATACCAACTTTTCTAGCTGGCGCTTCGCCTCACCTAACATACTTAAGTATGCTTTTATAAGAATATTGGATTTTGAATGAAAATTTAATTAAATGTAAGTATATTTTTATATGGGGAAAATGGATATTGAAAAAAAGTTAAATGTTTCCAGAGTTTAGGCTTAAAAAAATTAGGTTTAATTTCACTTAACTCAGCCTAGCGATTATAGAAGTATCGTTAAAATTGGAATACCAACTTTATTTGAGTATTTTAGGTCTTCATATTCGAGACCATGGCTACAAATCAAAACCTATCAGGTTAAATCGCGGTATCTGTTACCTTTATGGCTTGAAGTCGTCCTTATACTCGTCTTGTTTTGTCTATCCGGTCTTTTCAGTGGACTAAACTTAGGTAACTTATTTTGATCTCCATTTTTCAAAGCCAACATCTCCAATATTTTTAATGGGTAGCTAAACTTTCCTTTCATAAAGATTCAATTGCAAGCAAGTTTTTTCCCCCTTCTTATCATATATTTTTATTATTATACAAATTTCAATGCCAAAACAGTTGTATTTTTCACTACTTAGCTAATGGATTTCCCTTGAGGCATTTTAACTTTGATATAGCATTATCAAAACCTTACGTCCATTATTTTTGATGGCAATTTGATCATTCACATTTTTTATACCTCTTTCTGCATTCCAAATAATTTATTTCTTTTTTTTTTCTTATTATGAATACCTCTTAGGTCTCATGTCACTTGACCAAACTGAGTTACGACTTTTGGAAAAATCGGGATCCCCCAATGAAAAACGATGCGCAGCCAAGATTATGCCACTCAGGCGACGTGGTAATTTCTTGCTCTGCACTCTCGTGTTCGGTAATGTGCTTGTCAATTCTACTCTAACCATCTTGCTCGAGAATCTATCCTCTGGACGGGTTGCCGTTGTCGTTTCAACTATTGGAATTACGCTTTTTGGCGAAATTATACCCCAGGCTGTTTGCGCAAAGTTTGTTGATTATATTGTTTCTTTTTCCCCCCTTTTTTTGTATTTTTTGTTTTTTGTTTAATTCATGTTTAAGCATTGAGGCTATTAAATATGCACAAAATATGCAATTATATTTTTTAAACCGTCAATGGCTGTTATCTATATTATTTTTGAAAATATGAGAGAAATAAAAATTTCAGCTTTTTTTTTAATTAATGAAATATAAAAATAGTCAACCAGTTTTCAAATCTTTCGAAAAAAAATTTAGCGAAAGTATTTCGAATAGTATACAGGCTTTCGATAAACCAATTGCATAATTATTTTTCATTTTCTACGTGTCAAATTATGTTTTTTTCCGTTATTTGACTAATTTATTATGTTTGGTGTACTTTTTGCCTCTTGATCTATTTGAAATTTGTATTTAAAGTCATGTTTAATAAATATAAATTGGCATACCATGATTTTCAATTTAATTTGTGGTTGCTTAAATGTATTTAATATCTATTAGGGTTTAAGAAATATTTTCAATCTTCATTTTTTTAAGGTATGGGCTTGAGATTGGTGCCAAAACTGTATGGATTACAAAAATGTTTATGTTGATTACGGCTCCCCTGGCCTATCCCATTAGCCTAATACTTAATCGGATACTTGGTGAGGATATTGGATCAGTCTACGATAGACAACGGTTATTTTTAGTTAACACCATTATTTTTTTATATATATTAATTTTTTTTTGGTATTATTTATAAGATTTTTTAAATTCATTAAATTAGCAAATTTTTTACAAATTATAATAGTTCTAACTTTATTTAATTTGCAAGTTTGGAAAATATTTTTTATTTTATGAGTCCATGTACTATTTGTTTTATAAAATGTTGAAAATCAAAAAAAAAATACAAAATAATAGGTTTTTTTATGAATGCACTTTTATCAAAACTAAATTTTGTTTTTTTAAGCACAATTTCTGTAAATTGACGTCAAATTATAATCCTTTATCAATGTAATATCATATATTTTTGTTTTAATAAAAATTATTTTGTTATTTTTGTAAATTGTTTAGGCTCATTGAACTAGTCAAAATGTCAGCTGAGTTCGGCGGAAATGCTTCTTTGGGCAAAGACGAAGTTGACATTATAACCGGTGCCCTAATCATGAAAAACAAAACGGTCGGACAAATCATGACTCCTATACGTGATATTTACATGGTAAAACATTTTTTTATATTTATTTTGATTTAAAGCCATTTCTCCAATTAACTTCAAAGTCTTATTTAGATTTAATTATACAAACCTTATTAAATCCTTTAACCCAAACTAGCTAATATCTGGAAGTTAATTTTTATAGAATACATTTAATTTGGTCAGACTTAAATCTAAAATGTTTTATTAACTAAACATGCCTTTTATAAATTATTTTGACAATATTTTTAGAAAAAGTTATTAAGTACATCAAAATTTTCAACTAGGTTGTAAAATTCAGGTTGTTTTGCTTTTTATTAAAATTAAAATTATTATTATATAAATTTTGGTATAATTACGAAAAGTAAAATTTTTTCTCTTTCTGCAAAATTTGATTAAAGAATTAAGGAATTTCGACACCGCATGGATATAAACTGACTTAAAAAGGGAAAATGAAACATGCAGAATATATTATTAATTTTTTCCTTTTTATACTTTATTCCCTGGTATTTTAGGGGTCAAACACTACCTTAATTTTTTCTTCAAATTTCACTCTTTTGTTTTTCATTTTTGCCCCCCCCCCCCTTTCCACAATTTGTAGGTGGCTTATGAATCGTGCCTAGATTTCGCCACGCTCACCGACATAGTCAGCTCAGGGTACACTCGGATCCCGGTATTTAAAGGCGGTAACCGCAAAAATATAGTCGGCGTACTGAACGTTAAAGACTTGGCCTTTGTCGACCCGGACGATAAAATTCCACTTAAAACGGTCCTTGATTTTTACGACCATGCCGTAACGTACGTTTATGATGACACATCTCTGGGTGCAATTCTGGAGGAATTTAAAAAAGGTTTGTAAATAAACTCACTCAGCTGTAGAATATTTAGATTAGTGCGCATCAAAATTCAAATTAATTTTTTCACAAAAATTGTTTCCTAAGTTAAATTAAGCTAGGTGGCCGGAATAAGAAAGTTTATAGAATAAAAATAATCATCTAATTCTTGGCTATTGATTTTTTTTTTGCGAAATATTAGGCATTTATGCTTGCTTAATATACGAATAAAATATAAATTGAGTATACTTCTAAGCAATATCTTGCAAAGATATTTTAATTGTTACATTTAACAAAATTATAGTTTAATTTAAGTCCTCGTGTGAGCTTGCTAATTTTTTTAAAATATTTTTGCCCCCAATTTTGTCAGATTATTTAAATAACATATTAGTGTAGAATTAACCTTTTTAAATATGCTGCCTTTTACACTTAGTCCTATTTCATTTTTTACAATTTAGAATTTATGAATGACTATATTTACGTTTTCCTATTTGTTTATTTTCGATATTTTGCAGTGTCTTATATTTAAATTTTAGGAAGTTCGCATATGGCTTTTGTTCGTAAAGTCATTGCTGTACAAGACAAAGACCCATATTACGAAATAATTGGGCTCGTTACACTCGAAGATGTGATTGAAGAAATTATTCAGGGGGAAATTTTGGATGAAACGGATCGACTTTGTATATATATTTATATATTAGTATTTGAATATATGTTTTAATGTTTTTATAATCAATTGTAAATGTTGTTATTTTTTTGTAGATTTTTTCAATTAATTTGAATTTTTGATTGTTTTTCATTATTAGTGACGGTTGGAATTTTATTTTAAAGAATTTAGAAATGATTGAATCTGATTTTTCCAAAATACCCTTGCTTAATCATTTATTTAAAGATAATAAATACATGCATAAACATTGTTGAAATTAGATAATTTTAAAACATTAATTTGTTTATTTTAGTATTAATAAAATATGTTATTTTTTTACCCCTATATGTATTTTTAAGATATTTTGACAATCCTGTCGACTACTTACATGCATAAACAAGACAATAGACTTATGTTGAAAAATAGGACATTTTTAAAGCTTACATCTATATATATTAATACACCTTTATTGATTTATTTAATTTAACTTTGAAGATGATTGTAAAACTTTTGACCTTTTACCCCATGAATACTATTTCATTTTATAAACGTACACCTGTAAAAAGCATGTTTCAAATTCAATAAACTGAGAAGAAATACAAAATTTTTAGATTTTTTCCGTGAATTAAGAGTTAACAAATATCTATGGCAAATCGTATATTAGTACAGTTATGTCTTGTTTTACAAAATTTTTTTATTTTCTTTCATTATGTTTTTTTTTAATTTCTAAATTTTTTTCTACGAAATGATTCTAGTGGACAATCGTAATAACCAAATACGACAACAGCGCAAAATGCACGATTTTTCCCTCTTTCTCCGGAGCGGAATGGGCGGGAAAGCGACCGAAAGCGAACTGATTGATTCACCCATGACCCCTCAAATGGCGCTTGTTACCTTTCAATTTCTCAATGCTAGTACATTATCTCGCTTTGTTTTAGGCTGTGTACTATTAAAAAATATTTGTTTAATGTTTTTCTCCCCTCCCTTAACATTTAACTAAAAACAAACGCGTTTACGACGATTAAATTGATATTTTTGAGCCTAGGGCCCTCTTTTTTGGTTGAATTGGCAACTTATTGCCATTAGAGTAGAAATTATTTGGATTTATTGGGTTAGATGAAGAAAACAAATCACCAATCGAATCTGATAGTCAACAAAATTGGCTAAAATTTTTGATTTTGATAATAGAAAAGTTAAAGCTCACCTCATTTAAACGCCAAAAAAATAATTGATAATAGCTCTTTCGGAAACATATCTAAAAATAGTCGGCGGTTGTAGATATACCTTAAAATTTACAAAAAAAAAATTCTGGGAAATATATTATTTTACATCAAAATTTTTAAAATTCAACAACTTTTATATATAATAATATAAGTTAATGTTGTTTAAATTTGTATTGATTTTGTCAAATATAATAAAAACTAAAATTTTTCGTTTATTTAATTAGAGCAAAAAAATAATTATGTATTTAGCTTTGCAATTTTTTTGGATAAATGCCGATAGTTTAAGTTAATTTGGAGTTTTTGACAAAGCATTAAACCAAATTTGCAGTTCTTTATATTCAGTTTTGTTACATAGAGGACAGTGTTAAATTAATTATTATTTAACTTCCAATGTCTTTCGCTTCATCTTTTTAGCTAGCCATCTTTAGTAATAAGCTTCATTGATTTTACATGCAATATTATCATATTCAATTTTTGACAAGATTGTATTTAAAACATGTCAGAATAAATTTTGCTGTTCACCAAACATTATTTTTTAGATGTCGAACCTTTTGGAGAATCTTACATATCCCAAAACGTGCTGCGAAAACTCATTAGGCAACCCGAAATTTTACAAATCTTCAGTGCAAAGGATGATGAGGAACTTGTCTACCGGAGCTATTGGAACCCAGCTAGTAATACTGAAAACGCAAACCAAATTTACACTAAAAGTAAAATCTATTTTTTTGGGCATGTGCAAAGTGAATTTTTATTTTCGTAAAATTTTAAAAATTTTGAAAAAAAATTATAAAAACCTGCCCTTTAGCGTGTTTTTATTTATGAGCCTAGAATGGTGTGTTTTTCTTTAAAAGGAATAAAAGGAGTTATAATTGAATTGCCATTCTTATAATTTCATGAGTTGATTAAATAGGAAATACCTAAATTTAATCTGAAATCAATTTTAGTTACATTTTTTTTTTATAAAATTAGCTAGAAATTTGATTTTGATTGGTGAGAAATGTGAGTTCTCATCTTACGCCAATGTAAACAATTGAGTTTAAGCTTGTCGAGTATTGTAACATTTGATATTTTTCATTAAACATATTTGTTAATTGTTCGATCCTCTTTCAGCATTATTCTATAAAACTAAAGCCAATATTTTGTTTTAGGTAAATTTTTTATTTTATTTTTGTGAGTAAAAAAGGAGCTTAACAATTTTTTGCTATAAACTATATTTTTGCTATTATTTAATTATGTTTTATTTTGTTCTATTTTCGTAGACATCGTTGCCGACTACTTTGTTCTTATCCTGGAAGGCCGAGTCCGCGTTTATGTTGGAACTGAAAATATATGTTTTGAATCTGGTCCTTTCACCTATTTCGGCGTTAACGCTTTGAAAAGTTTTATTTTATTAGTATAATATTCTACCCTTACTGGCCTGTTATACGTTAAATTAAAAAAAAATTAAAACCTTTTTGTTAATCGTGTCAACAAAATCCTAATAATCGAACAAGTTTTTAAGCTTAGGACGCATAAGGCATGGCATGTGTGGGTTTTCTAGGTGCTTTCTCATTAGTTATAATATACAATAATTCATTTTCTTCTAAATTTTTAATCATTTACTAATTATAATTCATTGATCATCGCACTAAAATTGCTTGCTTACTTTATTTTGAGATATAAATGACTAAAAATATAATGTGGTTAATGTAGATGGCCTTGAAAGCATTTAGAAAGTGTGTAAATGATAATTTTTAATTGTGATTTTAGCGCTTACCAATCACGAACGACTACGGGCCTCCCTCAAATCACCTCAATGCTCGAGCGAAACGCTTAATCTCATCCTTAAATCCGTACCTTCCTACGTGCCTGATTATACCGTGTATCCCCTCAGCTCGCTCCTTTACCTCAAAATTAAACGGGCGCAATATTTGGCTGCCCTGCGCGCCACGGCCCTTGAGCGCCTCGCCTCGTTGCCCGCCAGTTCTTCGCAAGGTGGCGGCGGTAGCTCTGCCGCTAGTTCGGTCATTGGACCACCACCCCCTTCAGCTGGAATGACCCCCACAGGAATACCAAATGGGCCCACCAAGTCTGATAAGTCAAAGCACCCATCTGGTACCAACGCGACAGTTATAGCTCCAAATGTGCATGCAGCTACAAATGGTGTTACCGCAGCGGCCCTTGTATCGCCACCCCTTTTGCTTGATAAGATTAGTGAACACGATGATTCCACGAAACATGAATCAGAAGGTTATATAGCGTTTTTAAATTAAAAACACAGGTCAACAAATATCAATGTCACAAAAAGTAAACATAAAAGCATGCATTTCCATGATAGGCCTATCTTACATATGCTTTTCGTTTTTCTTATTTACTTCCGCCTTTGGCTCCTTAGATCCGTCCTTATTAAAAAATGGCCTGTTTTGACCAAATTGACAGTTCTTAATATACTCTAAAAAGAAATAATTCACGTGTACTAGTTTCAAAAAAAAGATAGTGATTTTAAACCATTTAAAATGGACTTATAAATATTAATGAGCTCATGTGTTTTTTTCCTAAGCAGGCAATATAAATATGCTATTTGTATATTTCTTGTCTCTTCTAGACGTTAATTACTCTAATAATATTTAAGCTACATACCTATAACTAATTTTTAAATTGCAATTATTACTTTCATAAATATTAAATGTTAACAAATGTTTAAATATATCTAGCAGGACTCTCGCCTTCACCTGTCCCTTCATCCCCTACAACCACTGATGAAAAAATGAGTTTTGAGGATTCTATACTTGCCTCAACGACAAGTTTAGGTGGTTCGGGCGGTAATCAAGCCCTTGTTAATGCCTCAACACATGCCCAGCTTATAAATATTCGTAGCAATAAAAGATTGGACGGTGTTAGCCCAATTGATTTGTCTAATACATATGAAAATTTTAACGATACTACTAATCAATCGCTAGACATGGAACTCATCACCCCATCGCCTCGAAAACCGTCAAAGTCGCCACGAACCTCGAAACTCTTTAACAATTGTAAGGGTATTACAAAATACATGAATTGAAGCGAAACATTTAGATTATATCACGAAAATTGCACCTAAAATAGTTGAGATGAGATTGTAAATTTTTTTTTAAAACATGTGCCATCTGTTTTATATATATATATATTACGATATATATCACTTTTTACCGTAAAATTAAATTTGCTTGCGCAATCTAGCTTTTTAGGTAACTCCTGGGACTATACAAAAATTTCAAATCCTAAAGGTAATTATAAGTCTCACTGTGTTTACTTATTTACATTTTTCCGTTTTTTTCATTGGCCTTTTTATCATAACATTCGAATTTTATTGACCAAAAATGACACTTTATACGACCTTGAGACGTGATATATGTTTTAATTTGCCTCTTTTTAGCAGCCACGAGTGGAACTAAATTGATTCAATCCCCCGTCATTTCCGAAGCAGACGAAGATGAATCGGACGGGATGCATAACGAAAGCGCACCCACCAGACATCGTGAGAGTGCAGGAATTAACGGGAATTTGGATGATTTAATATCGCCCCTGCTCTCGACTAGCGCCGCAATCGCTCCCAAAGGACCTCGTTGGAATAATCGAGGTTTTTTAGTAATTTATACGGGTGAAAATTACTTGGATCGTTTACATTTAAAAATTTAGTTCGAGCCCCTGTCAGCTGATTTTAAAATTATGTGCAAAGAGTTGGGGTTATTGCTTTAGTAAATTTTAATTACGAAGCATTTTATTTACACCATCTTTAAGCTTTTGATATAATATTTTTAAAAGATTTGTGCTCAGTAGTGACTTGTTTTTCGCGCACTTTGGTGAGAGGTGATTTAATATCTCTGTAAGTACCTTATCAATAATATTCGGCAACTAATTGCTATTTTGTGTATTTATATAAGTGATATACCTCTAGCATTGTTAAAATTAGTTAGGCCAGATCTCCTCATTAAGATGATAAAAAAATGAATTTACCATGTTAATTTGCTAACATGTATATAATTTTTTTGCACTTTCATTAGCTCAAATATGAATTGTATTGTTATAATTTTACTTGGTAAGGATTTAATTATTATTTTTAAAAGGTTATCGACGTTTTTAAATTTTTATAATTTACTTTTATATATATTTAATTTCCGAAATAATCAGGATCTCCACGCGTACGAAGTCCGGGAACTCCTTTTGGCTTTCGACCTCGCGCAATGTCTCAAATTTCAAATCGAGTATCAGAATCATGTAAATGTTCACATGATTTTTGATATTGCTATCTTTTTGTTTTAAGCTAAATCCACTTTTTAATTTATTATGATCTAGGTATAATAATATTTGAAAATGTGTTGTTAACTGTTATTCCTCTATATTAAAACGTAAACAATTACATAAATTGTTTTTTAGCCTCGCCTAAAAGTCTGGGACGCCATTACAAAAAGATATCTGACGAGTCGAATGGACCTGCAGATTCTTTTTTTGCTTCTGACATGCCCTTTGATTCATCAATTTCCCCGAAAGATGTTTCTTTGTCAATTAAATCTCCCAAATCCAAATTGGACCGTGCAAAGAGCATATCATTTGCTAGCTTTAAAAATATGTTTTGGGGCAGTAGTAAACCACCTCCCGATAAATTAATACCACTCAGTCCTACTAAACAGCAGCGGGCAAATAACCTTGATGATATCTTAAACGAGCAACAATCAGTTTTCTCGGGGCGAGCTAAACCATGGGCCCCAGAGCCCGCCACCTCGTCTCTTAAGCAAAAACAGCAACCAAAAGTCAATGTTTCCCCGCCGATATATAAAACAGCTTCTTCTATCTCACCTCCCAGGGGGAACGAACCGACTACAGCTGAAAGCATAAATCTTGATCCCAGACGTGCTCGTCGGGGTACGAAAAATTACGACGGCACAATGAGCATTTCCCTGCTCGATTTATTCAACAAGAGGGGCGAGCCCCATTCTGCCTCAGCGACGCTCACAAAAGCGAGTGGTGAGACCTTTGTGGACGAGTTGACTGCCCAAGCCGCAAAGCAATCTACTCGGCCATTCGGTTCGCCACCCCCTTATATGCGCACAGGAAACTTTACGTTTAACCCTTTTCGGCCACCGTTACAGTCAAGTGCTTCCTTTCGTGAACCTCTGTCTACTGAACCTAAGCCGTCAAACATTTCAGCTGCAGACAAACCGAATATTGCTAAACCTGGCGCTCCAGGGATTGATATCAATTACCAAACACAGGGGAAATCTTTTTTCCCCGACCATGCTATTATAACGCCAAGCCTAAAAAAGTTATCAAGTGTGTTGGGGCCACCCAGAGATAATATCGGTGCCGCAACACATGAAGAACAAGTTCCACTTACGTCTTCAGCATCAACCACAATAGCTAAACCTACTGTTCTAAATTTGCAACAAAATCAAATCTCCAAAAAGGATGACACAAAATCCGATATTGTATAAATGATAATAATTATAACTCTCCATGGTTAACAACAGTAATCTAGTTTATTAGCATAATAAAGGTCTCGCATTTTCGTAAAAAGATAGTAGTAATAAGCAATAACAATTTATATAACTTTTAAATACAGCTTCGCGCACAATGTATATCTATATTTTTTGTAATGCCATTTGCACAAAGGTCCTCAACTAGTCGAATTTTTTTCACCCGCTAATATTTTAAGATGATTAATATACACAAATACAATGATGGCTGCTTTTGCAACATTTAATAAAATCAATGAAAATAGCAAAAATTAAAACTAAAATTGTTTGCTTTACACAATTTTTTTTATATTTTCTAAATATTTGCATCGGCAGCCTTATATTAATCTTTTTAGATTTATCTTAATTATATTTTCTCAGTATGAATATTATTTAATTATTTAGTTAAATCATTAGATCCTTATTTTCCGATTTACGCTAGTCTATGCCTTATTTTGATCTTTACCTTTACATTATTGCCCTCTGCATAAATTTCTTAAAATTTGATTTTCTCCTTAAATTCGTCAGGATTATAAAAATATTCCCCTGTGTTTCTTTTTTGGCCCAATTAATTAGTTAAACATATATTTAGCCTGACTTTTTTTTACAACAAATAAATTTTATATTTGAAATAAATCGTGTTCATATAAAATGTCAATTAAAAAATAAATTTATTATTTGTATATGCCTAAAAATGCATACATCACAAATCAACAAAATTGAAAAATCACAGCCTTAAATCGAGTTTATACTAATTAAGATACTGCTACTAGCTATTTATCACTTTTTTTTTACAAATTTCCACAACTTTAATGGAATATTTCATAAAATTACCGAAAATGACAATTTTGCAACTTTAAGACTCAACCACTTAAATTTTTTTTATTAAAAAATTACCAAATTTTTAAATATAATTTTTTATAATGTTTTATTATGTTATTTTATATTAGTTAGAAAATATATTTATTAAAAGTTTATTTTAATTTTTGACTTTTTCAGTTTAAATTTTTAATCTTTTGATTTTAGAAATATAATATTTAATCAAATCAGGCAAAAATATACAATTATCTCAAAGTTTTAAATAACTTATTTATTAAAAAACATTTTGTTATAGTAGTATCAAGGTCGTATCATGACATTGTCATTTTACTAATTTTGAATGTTTATGACAGGCTGAAAAATGGTTTTTAGTAAAAACTTAAAATGAAAAATAGATTGAAAGTTAGGACACATTATGGGAGTCTAAGCTAACAGCTTAGTATTCCTCTTTATGAATCGCGCTTAGAGTTTCAATACCATATTTGTATATTACATAAAAATTATATTTTGGTCATTATGACAGAAATTTTTAGTATGAATGATTCTAAATGCATGCCATGATATATTTTAAACATTCGACGCTATGGCAACAATTGTTAAAAGGAGTTTGATATCACCTACCGACAACTTACCTTTAGATTCTGAAATTAGTAATTTTCCGCATCTATCAAAAACTATTTAAAACGGCCGAGACTTAAATTTTAGAATGACAAAATAATCTAGATAGTTTGCCGTTTTATATCCTTTTGTAAGAAAGAGATTACCAAAAATATTTGTAAAAATATAAGTAAAACGATATAAGGATTTAACCGTAAAATGGGCCCACCTGGCAGAAACATGAATCTGCCTAGCCATTTTTAAAATTTAGCAGGTTACGCTTCGATAAATTGTAGTTACATTTAAAAGTTTAAGGGGTAATATAAAATAATAGGATTAACAGATCTCGAAGTTGCAAAATTAGTCATTTTAGTCAAATTTGGCCATTTTTACGATATATGCCAAAAAACAATACCCGAAGTCTTCGGAAAACGGGAAATATATATGATATAAGACAATCATTGGGATTATTTTCCCTCAGTGTCCTAACCTTTTTTTTTATTGGTCGACTTGTGAATCCATAACAAAATATTTTATTTTAATTTATTAACAAAGTGCCACCTCATAATGCCCTATGATAATATTTATTGCCTTAAATCGCTTAATGCCCTATTATATATATCCTAACCAGCATCAAAGATATTTCTAATAATAATTTTAGCACGGTCCGACAAAATTTACGATTTTTTTACAAATATACCCCTAATTTAAATGTTTCAGCTGATTAAAGCTGTTAGACCTGGTGATATTAAAGGACAGACGTATCACAACTCCTGGCCCGTTTCGGAGCAAAAGCACATTCCGCAATCTTTGAGCGGCCAACTTTTTTTAGCTTTATATACCTTCATTTTCGTCCCTGCTTTTACCTGCAAAAAATTTTTTAATCCATTTTTACAAATGTTGTAGATATTTATGGTTTGAAATACACTTAGATTACCGAAGCTGGTACATACCTGTCCCAAGCAGGCCTGGGAAAACAATGAGCCAAAAAACTTTGGCTCATTTTTTCCCCTAAAACATAAAAAAAGAAAGGGGGGCAAATATAAAGGGCCAAAATAAGAATTCAAACAAAGCCCTTACTAAGAAAAGGGGCAAAAAAAACCCACAAAAAGTGGCTCTTAAAAAGAGCCCCAAAAAACCCATTTTATGTTTTCTATAATAATTTCAAAAAATTTTGATGGGTGGGTTATTTTTTCTTAAAGCTCCTAGGAGTTTTTTTTTAAGAAAAGGGGCTTTTTTTAAACATGCCCCTTTTCTTTAAGCAAGAAAAGGGGCTTTTCTTTTGCCATGCCCACGAGTTTGTGGGCATTTGGAAAAAAAAACCCAAAAACTTGTTAAAAAAAAGCCCATTTAATTTTTTTTCCCAGCCCTGGTCCCAAGCATCAATATAATATATTTAAAATTTTAGATATTCACAAAAATGACTTGTGCAATATAAAGGTTATTAGATGCATTAGCTTTTTCATATAACACAGATCGACTAATTTGTGAGACACATGAGCTTACCTCACGGATTTATTTACCGTTTAATCAAACTTTGTAAGCCGACTATAAACAATAAAATGTTTAAATAAATGTTAACAAAAAAGATTCAAAAACAAAAATTATTGAAAAAAAATATTTATATATATAAATAAAACAACTAAACTGTTAAATTTAAGCTTCAAATAATATTTTTATTGCCAATCGATAAAATATCGTGTCCAATTTAGGTTGGGGTGCCAAATATCCTGCATAACCTAAATGCCTATGCAAGAGCTTACATTTTAATACAATTTTTCAGATAAAAATAGAAGTTTTAGTCAGTTTTAAAAAAAAAATTCTCCTGAGATGTGCTCGAGGTCGCAAACAAATATTTGAGAGTTATGAGCTAACTACAAAGATCAAGCCATCTTATCCGTTTACCTTTTTTCCTAATCTTAGTTAATCAGCTCTAAACATTGAAAATTTTAGAAAAAATTCCAAAAAAAATAAAAAGGATTCAAAAACAAAAATAAATTGAATTTTTTTTAACATATTTCAATAGCTAAACTGTTAAATTCAAACTTCAAATAAAACTTTTATTAAAAAGGAGAATACATCGTGTCGTATTTAAGTTTGAACGCGAAATATATTGTATTATCTATATGCTAACGTAAGAGCTTGATATACTAAAGAATTTAATTCATTATTTGATATGATAAATATATACAAGGAATTTTTATATGAAAAAAAGATTCTTAAATTTTTTTTCTTTAGGGTAATCTCGATCTGTCAATTTGGTCAAAAAAGGTCATTTTTCGATAAGGACAGATGTAAGGAGCCAAGGCCGGAACGAAATACATAGATGAGATAAGGCCATCGTGGGGATAAATTCTCCAGTGGCGACTCGTGGATTTTTAGCCAGGGTGTTCAATCAAAAATCAAAATTTTATTGTTCATTATTTATTTATAAAAGCATATGAATTATATATAAAACTATAGTAGTAATATTGCAAAATATGAAACTATTTATGACGGGCAATTAATTAAAATTCAAAAATTAAACATAATTTTTATATTGAAGTGAAAAAAAATACTAACATTATTGTTCAACGAGCGTGTAGTCTCTACAATTTAATTATAAGCTTTAAAATTTTGTGTAACACATTTGGCCTTTCTCTCATATATCATTCGAATATACCCAATCTTTTATAAATATGAGACTTAATGCTAACTTAAACTTTTTACCCTTCTATGTTATTAAGTGTTCAATGCTAAAATTGAACACATTGACGCTTAATTTTATTTGAACACAATCTTTTTACTATTGTATTTTTCGTGTTAATAAAGTGTTCAATGCTAGGCATTGAACACAATATGTATGTGTTTAGAATTGAACACCATCTTTTAGCTGTTATATGTCTTCGTGTTATTAAATATGTAATTGGTGTTCAATTTAATAATTGAACACCATCTTTTTAATATTGTATATTGTATTCTGCGTGTTATTATAGGCTCAATCCTCAATGTTAAGAGGCTAAACTATAACTCACACATAGTGTTCAAATTGTGGATTGAACACGCTCCTGTGCTGGATGGAGTGAACCATTACGTGTTCAGTTCTTGGATTGAACATCGTGCAATGCAATATAAAAAATTATTAGCTTTCTTGTCCGGTTTGTTTATTTTTTTAAATATAGTCGATATATGATCAATTTTAGAATTGAACACGCTCGAAGATTAATATTACGTGTTCAATTTTTACGCTGAACATCTTACGACAAAATAATCTATGTTACCTGAAATTTAAGTTGTTGACCTCGTAAATAGACCTAATAGCTTAATAATATTAAGCTTTTAAATTGCATTTGACTAAGCACGGTTCAATATTTGAATTGCACATTTTCTGATAGACACTCGATGTTAGTTTTTTGAATCTAGCTGTTGATCCTCTTAATTTAAACATAAAACAGCTTATGTATGATTCAATTTTGTAAATAGAAAATGGTACGATGGGACTTTCAATTTTTTATTTTGTTTACAAATCACTGCCGTCCCGTCCCGCTAGACCATCCAAAACTAATTTTAAATAGTTTTAAAAACATTTCTATATAAATTTTTGCCAGGGTGTTCAGTGAACACCTTGCACCTAATGACGAGTCGCCTCTGCATGCTTCATTGTTTTAGTGAAAATAGAAAAACAGTGAACAATGGGGGGAAAACTTAAAAAATAAAAAACGAGTTAGGCTTAATTGGTTGACATAATCAACTAATACTCCCTTGGCTTATTTTCAATAAATTGTTTTAAATTTTCTGACTTGAATCATTCTTAAGAAAAAAAAATAAAAAAATTTGGATTATTTGAATTAACGAATTAGTATAATTAGCTCTTCGTGATGCCAAATTTTTTTACGAATTTTTAAAATAAATTGCAAATTTAAAATATAAAAAATATGGCACCATATAACATTAATTCATAAATTATTAATTGTTTTTTATACAAATATTTTCTAATCAAAGGCCTCAGCCGGCAATTAATTATAATATAAATCATTGTAATTTATAGTGAAAATAGTTAAGCTAACTACATATACAAAATATAAAATAATTAATCGTTTTTTTAATTTTAATATAGTTTTTATCCCAACTGACCCAAAAGTATCAATAAAAATTCGTTGTAATAAAATGATAAATTTTGATTATAAAGTTGCTGTAATAAAAAACGTTTATTTAATTATTAATTTAACTTTTAGTTCCTTTAACTATTAACCCTCTAAATTTTTTGTCATTTTTTATTTTGCATTAAACAAATTAATGAAGCAAGATTTAAAAGATTGAAGTAGATTCTAATAATTATTATTTCACAGCTGATTACTGAGCTAACCCATAGAACGTGCAATTTTGACATTGTTTGAAAAATGTTGACAAGTTTTTAAAAATAGAGGGCTATTAATTTTAAATTTAATTGTATATTCCTAGCACACATTTTAAATTCTCTGATATGTGTATTTTTATGTAAAATAGGTGACCTAAATATAAAAAGAATAGTATAAAATAATATGCATGCATCTTGCATAACTGCATACCATAGGCCAATCGGGCCCGGTGTCCTATTTGTGAAAAAGGGATAATGCTCAGCTAGTTGAGCTTACCACGGGGAAATACAACGACCAATTTGTCAAGTTTTACCTATGATAGACCCCATTCCCGCTAAATTATTAAGAATTTTAACGATGGTCAACTCTTCCCAAATCGGTTGTTTATTATTTATAGAGTATTGCTAACCTAATATTTAAACTCTATTAATAATTTAAAAAATTCGAAAAAAATTATTCCTTAAGATATTTTTTTGCATCGCAAAATGAATATGTTTAGTCGTTATGTTAATTCCTATATCTTCAAACTACATCTAATTTAATATATAAATTAAGTTCTTTTGCTCCACCTATAATTTAATCTAGATTTGTTTTACGTGGTGGTCTAGTATTAGGAGGTCAATTTTCTTTTTTTTAGATTTATGATTATAACAGGCCAATTATGGAGATTAAATAGGACAGGTGATTAATTCTAAAAAGTTAATTTATTATGCCCGACCCGTTCGAATAATATATCACAAATAAATATAATATAATTGATTGTTGGTTTAGTTTTATTTACATATATAAATAAAATATATCACAACCCTATAAAAAAATATACTTTGTAAGGGCACCTTTAGAGTTCATTCATTTTTTTTTTAAAAAATTTTGATATTTTTAGAAACTTTATTTTTTTTTCAATTATTAAAAACTTGAAATATCTTAACGTTAATAATTAACATTGGCGACTTTTTGTAAAACTGCGCTTCATGACAAAACAAAAAATTATACAATTTTTTTTAAAAAATGAAAAAAACTAGAGTATAAAATTAAATGCACTCGTGCTATAACATTTACCATAAAAATGACTTTTAAATGGCGCCAAGACGGTACTGAATTTATGATTTACATGAATCATGTGTAAATGTGTCTCATTATTTAGGAAAAATAATAAAAGGTGTTAACTCCCATATTAAGCATACATTTTGGCCTTGTTTGAGTTAATCATGTTAAAGTTAAAATTAAATATTAAAAGCATACTCCGAATTTTAACCTGAATATGTAAAAAATGAGGAGCAAGTTCCAAAAATGCCGTTTTTATTAAGAAAATTATTTGGGAAAGGGGTAAATACAAAAGTAAAAAAATACTAACATAAATTTGAAGATTTAGAGAAAGGGAGGGGAATTAAATTAGAACTACTTTTGTTACGTATTTGCATTTAGGAATCTAGAAGATTAGTTTAATGCCATGTTTAAATGATTATTTAAAAAAAAAGTTTTCTATATAAAAGAGTTTAAAACACATGACTTATGGTTTTAGAATGTATCTTTCATTACCGTCCCGACGTCATTTGAGAAAACAAAGATATTGGTTAAAATGTACGTTTTTCCTTTTTTTGAAAAAAAAAAACAAACATAGTAATAAAACCCCGCCTATGGCCAAATAATAAAAATTAAATCCCGAATAATTAAGTTGCAATTGTGTGTGTGGAATATTATAAAAAATGTAAAAAAGTATATCTGTCATAAGAATTACTAGGAGCACTCACAAGACGTAGCCCGAAAGAGTGGGATTATAACGTTTTTTAAAATTTTATATAACTTGCCCTTAACTTTTATATTTATAAGTTCGATCAATTCATAATCCCTATTTTGACATCTAATATTATTTGTGCCCATTTTAGCTTTCGTTATAGCCAAAAAGGTATAATTTGGAAAGGAGAGCGTATCTGCTAAATTATGTGAACAGGTACCTGCGTGATAGTAAGAAATATATGTATTTAATTTAATAAATATGGGCGCGTTCAGACTTTATTTAAATTTTCAAAAAAAAAAATTAAAATTTTTATGAAAAAAAAAAATTTTTCAATGTTGAAAAATTTTTTAAGGGTTAGAATTTTTTTTAAAGTTTTATTGAAATGATTATCAGCTATGTATAGATTTAGATATCAATTTATCAAGAGTTCTATTGCTCTGAGCCAAAATTATTGTAAGAACGATATCTAATAATTCTGGATAAAGAAACTCAAGATTTAAAAATCTTAAATCTTCAGAATAAAATTTTTTGTAAAAACGAATTAAGTTTGAACGCCCTAAATAACAAAAGACCTCGCCTGTGTTTACACATTCCTAAGAACAATGTTAAAGATGAGGGCCAAAGGGGAAAAAATTGGCTTTTTTTCACGGGGGGAAAGGGGATAAAAGCTCATATTAATTAAATTTTAACAAATTTAACAAAAAAGCAGCGAGAAAAAAGGGAAAAAGTTTTTTTCATAGGCCCTTTTCGGTGAAGTAGAAATGGGATTCATTTCTATTATCACAAAGCTTAAAAAGCCCTTAAGATAAAAAGCCCCTTATTACTAAGAAAATATTGGGCCAAAGCCCTTTTTACTTTTTTAATATAAAAGCCCCTAAAAAATCCCCTTAGGGTAGGCTCTTTTTTTTACCAGGCCTGCCTATGACTGAGTGTTCCTTTATTATAATAAAATATATTTTATAAATCGGTTATATTTTAGTTTTTTTTTTAAATTGAAAACTCAGCAGCCCCACATCAATCAACGAAAATCTTAACGCGTTTTATCGATGGCGCCACCAAAAAATTTCAAAATACTGTTAGTCCATAAATTATGTTATTTTATTGAGAAAGATAATAGCGAAATAAGCTGAAAATAGGTATTAAGCGTCTAGTATGCCGTCCTTATACGAATATTTTCAATTAGTTTTAAATTTAATTTTGTTAGTACACTAACTCATTACACTGGACAACAAAAAAACAACATTAACGATTTTCAGAGGGTTTTGTACAGTTTTTTCTCGCGATAACGATACCGGGTTTAGTTTTTTCCCCAATGCCTTCAATATTTGTAAAACCGCGTCCAAACTTCAGAAAAAATTTAGATATCTTGAACTATTAATTTTCTAAAAAATCTAATGTCATATTCAGATTCCTCATAAAAACCCCATCTAAAAAAAGGTTATAGCTTAAAATTATTAGCAATTTACTTTCAAATTATTTAGGATCAAAAAACGAATTTTATGACGAAAACCACTAATTTCAAAAAAATAAAAAAATCAAAAAAAGTTAAATATTAGAAAAATAAACGCCTTACATTATTAATGAATGTTTTGGTAATCTAAATGTGCGAACTTTTGTTACTACCCATACGCTTTATGATATAGAAGCCCAAAATACCCGAAATATAGAAAAATCTCAACTTTGACACAATAACTAAAAATCTGAGGCATGATTTCATATAATTATCACCAAGAACTTGATTAAAAACAACAGTTACCATAGATGCTTGAGGTCGTCTAAAATTTGTTGTCCAGTGTTATTATCGGGGCCTTTTTTTAAATAATTTTGTTAACTCTTGAAAAAGTCAACTATGTTATCATAAAATCCAATCGAGTATATTTAGTTGAAGACCCCTAAAATAATTTCACTAGGCTATAGTTAATCATTAAAAAAGTTTAATTATAATTATTCACAGTTAATTTTTTTCAGTAAGTCCTCATCCTGCAATCTTTTAAGATAAAAGGTAGGTTTTGTACATTTATTTAAAAAACAATTTTCCCCACTTTTTTTTGTAATTTGGGCACCCAGTTAATAATGATATACACCTGTTAATAAAGAATATAATTCCATAAGATGGCAGGTATGATCTCTGTAGTTAACTCATAACTCTCAAAAAATTGTTGACCTGTGTAATACAAAACACTTCGCGTCCAAATTTAAATACGACACAATATATTATCGGTTTTTAATGAAAAAATCATTTGAAGTTGGAATTTAATAGTTTAAATATTGTGAATATGCAAAAATAAAAAATATATTTTCATTTTTGTTTTTAAATCTTTTTTGGTTTTTTGACCTTTTTTCTATTTTTTTTTGTTTGTAACTGACTAAAAGTTTGATTAGGAAAAACGGTAAACGGATTTGATATTCCCCAAGATGGCAGGTTTAATCTCTGTAGTTAACTTATAATTCTCAAAAATTTGTTGACCTGTATCTAAATGTTAATTAGCTTGATATACCTAGAAAATTTAAAATGAATCTATATGCGTTAAAAGGAATTTTAATATGAAAAAATGATTCTGGTTTTGGGGGTATTCTCGAGGTAGCAAAATCTGTCAAGGTTAAAAAAGGCCATTCTTTCAATATGAACCAATCTAAATAGCCGAAGGCGGAAAAAACTACGAAAAACGCAAAATGTAAAAGAGATAAGGCCATTATGGGAATGTATTCATTTATATTCTAACTTTTTTTTCTGACATTGATATTTGTCCACCTGGTTATGTGTGTCCGCAAAAACATTTTTAATCTTAAATTATTAAAGGGCGGGGACCGGCCTAGTAGGACCCTGGCACCGAAAGCCTGTACGAAGTGTTTTAGAGATTGGGGCGCTATCAAACACTACGGTTTTATTAATAAACCAAAACCAAATTGCCCATACCGGCTGCTAAAAGAAGAAGGAGTTGTTATTAATAACACATATTCAACGACATATGGCTATTTCAGCAGGTATTTGCATTTTGGCAAAACAAACTTATAATCAAAAGCAAATGCAATGTATTGAAGTTTACACTGGGCTGTGATTTCCGGCAACTCCAATATTTTTTTTAATTAACGCCCTGCCCCCCGCGGATACTTGCAGTTATGCCTGGCTAAGAATTGGCATTTAAATTTTAAGTCCGGCGACTCGTTTCGGCCTGTATTCAGAAAGGCACAATTTTATACAAGCTCAAAAAATTTTGATTTTACACAGGCTAACAAATATCAATAGCAGAAAAGTGGATTTTGTAAAAACATAAAAGAATATATCCCCATGATGACCTTATCTCATACATATAATTCGTTTTTCTTAGTTTCTTCCGGCTTCGGCTCCTTACATCCTTCCATATCGAAAAATGACCTTTTTTGACCAAATTGACAGATTTTTTTTTCATACAAAAATTTCTTGTAACTAATATGTATCATCTCAAATAATGAGAAATAAAATATCTTAGTATATCCAGCTTTTACATCAGCATTTAGATAATACAAATTATTTCGCGTCCAAACTTAAGAACACGATATATTATCTTTTTAGTAAATGTTTTATTTAAAGTTTGAATTTAAGTTTAGCTGTTGTAAATATGCAAATAAAAATTTCAATTAATTTTAGTTTTGAAAGTTGGTTTTTTTGGCATTTTTTCTAAAATTTTCAATGTTTAGAGCTGATTAACTAAGTTTAATTTGAAAAAACTGTAAAAATGAAAATCCTTAAGATGGCAGGTTCGATCTCCGTAGTTAGCTCATACCTCTTGTTGACCTGTGTTTTAAAATAGGTCAACAAATATAAATATCAGAAAAAATAAGTCTATAAAAACATAAAAGCGTTTATCCATTCGTTGACATTCGTAATCAATCTAAGTGTGTAATTAATACCCTTCATACTATGATAATCAATTTATCACTTTTATAATTAGGGAAAATAAGGCAAAATGAGATTTAAAACATTGGCTCCGGACAAAACGTAATTTTTTGTTTCACAGGCCCTTCCTGCCCGTTATAGATTTCACTTCGGGTGGTATTTCGGGTGGGCCGCACTCTAATTAATTCAACTTTTTCTAGTTTTCGGTCAATAAAATTATGCCGGGCAAATATGTTAAAATTTAATATTTTTTTATGTAATAAATACAGGGTTCAATATGTATTTTGTATTATTCTATTGCAACTTATTTATATTTAAAGTTATTTTTTTATGTGATAAAATAAAAATACATTGATATGATTAGATGATGTGTTTTGAAGAACACTTTTGGTGATTGATTAATTGTGTTAATAAAAAATATTAGAATTGAGAATTTTAATTAGGATCAAGTACGTTCAACAAACCTATTCCAGAAGTGGCGTTAAATAGTTTTTCTAGATATATGGTTTAGAAAAATACCTCTCTAAAGCTTTGAAATAAACTGCAAAAATTAGAAAATAATACAAGCCGTCGTTGATTTTTTATAATGTCTCGGCATTCAACTTTGGAAATTTGGGTCCTTGGCATTGCCTTTAAGAGATTTGGAAAATAGGAAAGTACCCAAGGTTAAATAAATTTAGATGATAACCCTCGCAAGATGTCACGTTGTAGGATATTTCGTGAAAAAATCCGGAAAGAATTATTTCTCCCTTCACCTCCATGGTATTCAAGCGGCATCCATTCGATGCTTGTCTTGAAACTCGTCTTTGAATCTTTTTCTTTGCCGGATTGATGGCCTTGTAATCGAGTTTGTTTTGGTGTTCTTGCAATAGGCTTTTTCCATTTAAGGGTTTACTGCTCAAATGGGAAAAAAAATAACCATTAAATAGGATGCAGAAATGTTTTTTATTTGAGCTTTAAAAAAAATTAGCTCGTTGAAATACATACTTAGACACCCCGTAAAGTTTTGGGACCTTCTAAGGTCAACAACTCTCGATGTCGGAAAAAGTAAGTTTAAGAAAACACAAAAACATATATCGCCATGATGGCCTTATCTCATTTATATTTTCTGTTTTTTGTAGTTTCTTCCGCCTTCGGCTACTTATATCCGTCCATATCAAAACCCTTTTTTGACCAAATTGATAGATTTTGCGACCTCAAGAATACTCTATAAAGAAAATAAGAATGTTTTTTGTATAAAAATCCCTTCTATAAAATTTATTAGTATATTTAGCTCTTATATAAGCATTTAGATAATAACATTCCGCGTTCAAACTTAAATACAACACGATATATTATCTGTTTTTAATAAAAATTTATTTGAAGATTGAGTTAAACAGTTTAGATGTTGTGAATATGCAAATATTTATCGACCTGTGTTATAATTCTTAATTAAACTGTTTTAGTGAAGTTTTATTTTAAAGACTTGCTTTTAGGTAACAAACATAAAAAATTACTTTATTGACCTGGGTTTGTGATAATAAATGATGAGCATGACCTTTTTAAATGGCGCACTAACAAAGCCGTTATTCACTAATTCGAGTTTGAAGGACGATCTACTTATAACGGATGTAATATCGAAGATTGCTAGTGAATAAGAAAAACTTGGATTTTCAAATTTCTTGGGTTTCGCAATAAAATTAGACATGGACCAAGTATTTACTCTACTTTTATCGTATATGTTATTAGTTATACTCGAGGCTTTATATTTTTTACCAGAGCGCTTTTTTGATAGGTTTTTATACAAAATCAAATTGACATTCTTTTGAAAAGTTAATATGGAGGATTCATTTGCAACGTCATTAAATTCAACTGATAATTCGACCAAGATTATCTTGTCTTCAAGGATGGATATATTGGACCTGCCTTGATTATAAAAAAATTGAAGTTTAATGATATGAAGTTAATTAAATTTTGTAATCAATTTAACCAAACCCTATTGCCCTTTTTTGTTAATAATAAAACAATAAAATTTTATATACTGTTCAAATATGGATATAAAATATTTTGATTTTTTGATCCTGTCCGATTAATCTTATAAATTTAAAAAAATTTTAAAAAAATTTATGTTGTAAAATCAAATTACTACCTCTACATTAAATTTTTTCCCCCTTATTACAAACTTGTCAGCTTGCTAAAAACATTTAAAAATCTGGGGATTTTGCGATTTCGTGGGACAATCTCCAAATTATATTTATTAGTTATTTGAAAATATAAATGTACAAAACTTAAAACATATATTGTTGTTTATGTTTTTATAATATTTAATTTTTTTAAAGACTCTTAAAGGGGAAAACACAGGAATATATTCTTCAATAACACAGGTCAACAAATTTTTGAAAGTTATGAGCTAACTACGGAGATCAAACCTGCCATCTTAGGAAATTTCAAATCCGTTTATCGTTTTTTTAATAAAACTTAGTTAGTCAGCTATAAACATTAAATATTTTAGAAAATATGCTAAAAAACAAATAAGATTTAATATTAAAAATAAAATAAAATTTGTTTTTTGCATATTTACAACAGCTAAACTTTTAAATTTGAACTTCGTACAAATTTTTTATTAAACCCGTTAATATATCGTGTGGTATTTTGGAAGTATTCCGCATTATCTAAATGCTGATGTAAGAGCTTGATATACTAAGAAATTTGATTTCTCATTATTTGATATAATAAATATAAATTAGAAGAGATTTTTATATATAAAAAATTCTTAAATTTTTTCTTTTTATGGTATTCTCGATCTGTCAATTTGGTCAAAAAAGGCCATTTTTTTAATCTGGACGGATATAAGGAGGCAAGGCCGGAAGAAACTGAGAAAAACGAATTATATATATGAGATAAGGCCATCATGGGGATATATTCCTTTATGTTTTCATAAAATTCACGGTTATGGCAATGATAATTGTTGACCTGTGTAATACTAGCTGGGTAAAATATTAAATTTATATATGCGCATTTAGAAAAAAAACAGTTTTTTTTTCTGCTCTGATATTTCATACCTGTATAAATGTAAATTTTAACATCTCCATTTCAAGAAAATATTAAATATAGCTAATCTCGATAAAAGTAAGTTGTGGTCAGTATTTTAAAACCTAAGGTATATAACAAATTAATTGATACCTTCTTCAAATTCATTGATAGTCATGGAATGAACATCGCGAGAAAAATTGTAAAACGCACTTTCCTTTAGGTTGGTGAGCAACATTTTATCGACGTAAGCTTAATTTTATATATGTTATAGGACTATAAGCGACGGCCATACTTAAAAAAATAAAACCTGTCTATTTAAGTGCAAAAAAATTTAGGTAACTACCTAAAATTTACTTACATTCCCCGATTAAAAATTGTCATTACATTACAATTGTATGATTAACCTCAAAACACACTCGAAAATTATAGATTTTATTATAATAAAGAAATGTTTTATTCTTATCCTTATACAAAACTTGATATACCAAATTATAAACAACCTATTGTATAATGCATGGTGCACTTTTCCCCCAAATTGCTTAATGCCTACAACCTAAACAAAAAATAAGAACTTTATCAATATTTAAAAAGCTCTTTTGTAAATATCTAAAGTAAATAAAATTTAATAGATTGATTTTTTAAAATAAAAAAAAATATTTTTCCGACATAATTGATTATAAATTCGAAATTACTTTGACTTACATAAATTTTAAAAGCTTATATATTTTATCTTTTACCAGAACAGCGCATTTATACGTGATTTTTATATTACCTGAAATTCTGTAAGTGTTGCTTTCTTGGTTATTAATTTGGCTTGTATCTACAACATAGTATTTAATAATAAATCGTATGTAACATTATTTTCTCAGACAATAGCCGGTTACTCCAATATCAATATTTGGCCTGCTTTTTTGTTTCACACAAAGAGTATTGCCTCGGGAAATATATCTGGTTGCTTTTTAAATAAGTGTTACAACATTTGATATATGAAGGTTATCCGGTTTTTTTTAATAAACAGGACCTATTTTATTAAACACTACGTCAGTAAAAACCAACTAATTCTATTGCACGCGGAACGTCTAGTGTATTCCGTGTATAGGCTTATTTAAAAATTAGACTGTACACCCTAAACGATATGCCTAAAGTGAGAGTTTAGGCCAAAAACCTAAGTCACCGACATGCAAGCAAATTTATCGATCTGATTTGACGTAAATATTATTAAGTGCTTTGCTCAATCATAGAGCCAAATGGGCATCCCTTAATTTGTAGAATAAGGGAGAAACCCCAATCTAATTATTGTCTTTGCCAGGAAATTTGTTTTATTTTCATGCAAACAGGAACGCTGCAACTGTTCATCAGAGCTTTAAAAAAACAAAATGTTCTTTGAGCGCTTTGTTGAATTTTTTTTTTTGCTCTCAAATCTCGACTTAATTGGTCCAACTACCGTTGGCAATAGCTAACATCGCCATGACCTCTCTCTATAAGAAGCCTCCTCTGTCCATTTATGCCCCTTGTTCTCCAAATTTTTAGGATTTTGAGTTGGATTGGATTGCTGTTTAATAGTGGTGTTCGTTTTGCTGAAGTGGTGATGAATTTACAAAATACATTACAGGATAGTAATGTTTGGGTATATTTAACTAAAAAAATTTTGAAAGGTAGGACGGAGGGAGGGAAAAACTGGTCGATAAACATACGCAATTGATCTTGCAATAGAATCATAAAATTTTTCATATTTATATTTTTAATTGTATAATGATAGTTATCGGAAACTTCAAAATAATATTAGCCCTTACACATTATAAACAGACATCTTTTTTAAAAGTTATAAGCGCAAACCTATGTCTCCAAAAACTTAATTGAATTTTTGCCCTAGCTCTTTTTGGTGTTTATATATAACTTTAAAAGTTATGGACTGTAAAAACAATTGGAAATGGTAAAATACACTGGTCAACAAAATTTGGACGACCCTAAGCAGCATTTATGGCAACTATAGTTTTTGGTCAAGTTTTTGGCGCTGATCACGAAATATGAAATTAGAATTTTAGCCAATGCCTTAGATTTTTAGTTATTCGGTGTCAAAGTTGAGATTTTTCAATTTTTGGGGTATTTTGGGCTTCTATATCATAAAACCTATGGGGAGTAACAAAAGTTTAAAAATATATTTAGATGACGAAAACATTCATTATTAACGTAAGGGGTTTAAATTTTTATTAAATATTTAATATTTTTTATTTTTTCATTTTTATAAAATTAGTGGTTTTTGTCAAAAAATCGGTTTTTTGATCCTAAATAACTTGAAATTAAATTGCTAATAATTTTAGGTAATAACCTTTTATATGTTTTTTATAAGAAATCTGAATGTGCCAATAGATTTTTTGTAGAATTAGTAGTAAAAGAAATTTTTTGAATTTTCTGAAGTTTGGACGCGGTTTAAAAAAAATTGGAGGCATTGGAAAAAAAACTAAACCCGGGATCGTTATCGCAAGAAAATTCTCTACAAAACCCTCAAATCGTTTATGTTGTTTTTTTTTGTTGTCCAGTATAATTTATGTATAATTTGCTTTTCAGTACAATTATTACCATTTAGTCTAGCTAAATATATTTAAGCTACATTATGAATCATAATTCTATAGTCTATACATTAAAGTTATAACACCGCCTAGACAAATTTTTAGGGGAAATCTAGAATCTTGAAAATTTTTAATCTCGTTTACCGTTTTTTCTGGTCAAGGTAAAAAATATGAAAAATAGAAAACAAACTAAATTCCACAACCATAAAAACTACTATAAATTAAGATAACAATTTATTTTAAACTGGTATAAATTATATATTATTTAATGAGGTTAAAAATATTTTGTATAACCTCTATGAACGTTGGAGCTTATATAAATATGTCTATTATAAAAAATTAAATCCGATTGATTACAATATAAGAAAAAAAAATATTTTCCGTAGGAAGACTTCAAGGTCCCAAAATTTGTCAATTTTTACAAAAACAAAAAATGTATTGCAAATAAGGCTACCATGTAATTTCGTAAACCTAACCTTTATCGTTTTTGTAGACCAGTGTAATTGTTTTAAAGCGTAAACATCCATTGTTGGTTTTTTCAAACTTGATATTTTAATAATTAGCTGTTTAAACAACGAATAAAATTTAGAAAGAATTAAATTTAATCATAATCAATCGGCAATGTTTATATAGATTTGGACGTTAAAATATTATACCCATATACTTTACACATAACACGCGTTCATATTTAAAAAAAAAATAAGTTTTAATTGCTGTTCGATATGACTACAGTGCGACAGTTGATAGGATTTGGAGTAAAAGGCCGTCGGGTAGAAAAATGAGGCTAGCACGTGGACGATCTAGGTCGCTGGTCTAGGCTCTTATATACAGGGATTAGAACCGTCGCCAAAATTTAAAGCGGTTTCGGTTTCTTTGGAGTGAATAATGGTTCCAGCTCTGGTTCCGTGAACGGTTCCGGTTCCATGAATTTAGATTGTAAATTAAAAAACTCACACTTTAAATTATTCTAAATATATCGATGTATTGAATAAATGGATTAGAACCGCCGTCAAAAATTTAGTTCCGGCTCCTCATTTCTTTGCTGGTTCCGTCTGGTTTTATTCCCTGCTTATATATAGTATATAAGGTCTGCTGCCTATGTAGGCCATTCAGCAACTTCAAAGTGATTGCACATGTATATTATTTTCGGGGATAAAAATCGCCCATGCGCACATTAAAAAACAGTAAACTTCTGTAAATTTAGGATGTAAGGGCCATAAGCCCTGACATCGCGCTACCACGATTAAATGCAAAAATGATCAAATTTATACCTGTTATATTGACTCTTTTTAGGAATCGGTCTGTATATCAGCAAAATAAGGGGGAGGGGCAGAGTATTTAGTTTTTAGATATTCACTATTATGTACCTGCTTTTTCCAACGAATATGGATTTATTAGGAGGATAAGAGATGGTATAAGAAAATTTTTTATCAAGTTTGATCTTATGTTGATATTCAAAGCGATTGAACTTGACATCTATTTTTGCAATAGGTTGGAATATTGCTGAATTAAAGTAAACGTGTATTCTCGGTATTATGATTTGTTTCCGGTATTAAAGCGTTTTTTTAAAATAAAATTTTAAAGGTTGAGTGTATTTGTTCACAGGTTTAGCAAAACACGAGCACGTATATAGAAATTCGAAAAGGTAAGTTTTTATTTCATAAATATACTATTAGAATGTTTATTCAAGATATTTTTATATAAATATGATAACAAAATCTTTTTTAAGACAGGATAAGGCTGATGTTTATCTAATGTAGTCTCATAGTTAGAACTGCCCAACCAGTATGTAAATATTCCAAGAGCAACATATTGATGTCTTAAAAAAATTAAACTAGCCTGTTTTTCTAAAAGTCATTTAATTTTTAAATTTAAAACAATTTAAACTTTCACAAAACTACAAAGAAAATATTCGCGGCTTATGTCAAAGGCCTAAGATAATTTCCAAGGTTTATCAAATAGTTATACTGACCTGATTTTCTCATCTTCGTTTTTTATAAGTCTTAACAGTGCTAGCTTCAATAAAGTAGCACATGATAGAATTAGAATGATCAATAGACACATAAAATGTGGCCATCTACCACCATTTTTTTGATCGCGGTCACTAATAAAATGATCTCACAATTAAATGATCACGATCACAATTAATTGGCCAAGATGATGATTTCATGGTAAACATCACTAAGTTGTGTGACCATTTAGCCACAACATAGTGATATTTATCATGAAATCATCATCTTGGCCATTTAATTGTGACAGAGATCATTTAAGTGTGATAGTGATCATTTTATTAGTGACAACGATAAAAAATATAGTATGATGGCCACATTTTATGTGTATTGATCATTCTATTTGTAACATGTGCCAATTTATTGTAGCGAGCACTGTATCAACAAATATCAATGTCAGAAACGTGAATTTATGAAAACATAAAAGAATGCATCTCCATGATGGCCTAATATCATTTATCTTTTTCGTTTTTCTTAGTTTCTTCCATCTTTAGCTCCTTAGATCTGTGTATAATGAAAATTGGCCTTTTTGACCAAATTGACAGATCTAAATAACCCTAAAGAGAAAAAATTAAAATTTTTTTTGTATATAAAAATATCTTGTAACTTATATTTTAATCACAAATAATGGAAAATAAATTTTTTAATATATCAAACTCTTACATCGGCATTTAGATAATACAAAATATTTCGCGTCCAAACTTTAATACGACACGATATTTTATCGGTTTTTAATGAAAATCGTATACGAAGTTTGAATTAAACAGTTTAAATATTGTGAATATGCAAAAATAAAATTTTGATTTATTTTTGTTTTTGAATCTTTGTTGGTTTTTTGACCTTTTTTCTAAAAATTTTTAATGTTTATAACTGACTAACTAAGTATGATTAGGAAAAACGGCAAACGGTTTTGATATTCCTTAAGATAGTAGGTTTGATCTCTGTAGTTAACTCATAACTCTCAAAAAATTGTTGACTTGTGTTATACAGTATAGGTAAAAGTGCCAAAAGTGACACTATTTGCGACCTCAACTTAAAAAACTAAAATAAAAAAAATATGTTTTTAATAAGTTAATTAAATAAAACATTAAATTTTTTTATTTATATTTTTTTTTTTTTAATTTTTTAAAGAATTTAAAATATTTTTTAATACAAATCAGCAAGATTGAAGCTGGTGTTAAATGGATAGTACTATAAGGCCTAATTAACATTTTGTCTGTTCTTCCGCCATAAAATTCCTTGTACATATCGAAATATGTCATCTGTCGATATTTTTTGTGACCATAGACCAAAAACTAAATAAATTAATTAACCCTTTTTTTTACAAATTTGTAAAATTGTAAAATGGTTTATTTTATTTGGATTGTTAAAATTTAAATAAAATTTTTAGGATAATTTTCTTAAACTATCCAAAATTGACTCAAAAATAAATTTTTGATTAATAAAAATAAACTTAAATGGTCTATAATTTTTTTTTATATGTTATTTAGAATTTTGGTCTCAAAGTTGCAAAATTGTCATTGCTGGCGTATTAAAAAATATTTAATGTGTGAGAAAAAATTGGCGGAAAAACTAAAAAAAAAAGAGTGGATTCATCTTATAAAACTAATTTAGTTTAGATTTAAGGTGACCTAGGTTTAATTGCTGACTATTATTTAGTTAAGTTGTTTTTTATAATATTAAAAAAGTTAGTACAATTTTAAACACACAAATTATTTTTTCTATAAAAATTAAAAAATTTTAAACTACAAACAAGAAGCGCCTTTATTTATATCAACTTTTTTGTTAAACTAAATTCTTTAGGTGCCTCCTGGTTAATTCACCTTTCTGCTAATGCAATCTAAACCATTTTTTGTTCTTAGAAATTATTGCAATTCTTTAGGACCGAGAATTATAAATTATTTTTTTGCAACAAAGAATACAATTAATAAAATTTTTTCTATTAGATCTACAATATTTATCTTAGATCAGCAAGCCGATCAGGCACGATTCTAGACCCCTTTTGGGGGGGGGGGCAGTGCCCCCCCCCCCCCAAAAGTTTTTGATTGCCCCCCCAAAAATAATTGAATTTGCCCCCCCAAAAATACATAGTAATTTTATGTTTGCCCCCTAAAAAAAAATTGAATTTGCCCCCCCAAAAATACATAGTAATTTTATTTCTTCCACATAATATAATTAGATTGGCTCCGTCAAAAATATCTAAAAAATATTATCTTAAAAATATTTACTTTTTTCAAAAGTGTTTTTATTCATTAATACTTCTCATCCGCAAGAGAGATCAAACTAACACAGAAATATATAGAAAAATTTGATTTTACAAAAAGCTTTATATTTGTGAAAGCAATTCATGAATATGATGCCTAAGAAATTTCTCACTTGTCATCAATCTTTTGTTAGAATATAATCTAGAACCAAAAAACCTGATCGCACAATGCTACGATGGGGCGAACGTAATGCCCGGGGGAAAAGGTGGTGTTCAAGCATTTCTAAGCAAAATAGCTGGACACCATGTCCCATATATTCACTGCTTGAACCACCGATTGCATCTTGTTGTAAAAGATTTTCTAATTTTAAGCAAAGGAAATTTTTTTTTTGATTTTTTCTTCCCTTCATAAATTTTTTCAACATGATGCAATCAAGGAAGTTAGGGAATGCGTAAACCCAGGCTGTTGCCCCATCGGTGGTGTCCTTTTTTTTTTAAATTACACAAAAATATTTAATATTCTTTTAAAAATTAAAAATAAAAAAACTTTTATATCTTCAGGTCACAAGGCCGAATCGGGGTTTTTTGACCATATTTATAATCATATATTTATTTTTTTGTATTTAATTGAAAAATTATTTTATTTATTAAAAATAATTATAGATCAATTTCAATGCAGAACGATTTATGTTTCTAAAATTTCTGATTTAATACACCATTGTTTGTTAGAAATTAAACAAAAATACATCTAAAGATTTATTCAAAAATTGTTTTGATATTAATACTTTTTTAAATGACAATAATTTATCTATGGATAAAAGAAAAAATAAACCTAAAGATTTTTCTGATTTTTATTTATTTTCTACTCATTTAAAAATATTAATGATGAAGTAAAAAGTATTTATTTTAATATTATTGATTTATATATTGATTCTTTTGATAATAGATTATTTACCGATAATAGTTATTTAAAATCTTCAGATTCCCTTTATAAATTTGATTAACCTTTATTTTAGATATAAATAAGTTAGAGCCTCTTTTAAAAATAAGTATTGATAAAAATTCATTATCTAAAAAAATTGACGTAGCCAAAAATTTTTTAATAAGTAACTTAATAATTACAAAGAATGTGTTACTAATGATTTTGTTAAATTTTTATATGATTACAAAGATGCGTTTTCTAATCTATTTAACAATTTTCCTATAAGTTTGTTAATCGGCTCTTCAACGTCGATGTAGCCACATTTTCTTCTATAAAAAGGATGATAACTTCTAGCTGTTAAGTAGTGACCTGCGTAAAAGTGATTTGGTTCTTCTAAGACACGAAAAATCATATACTGGGACGTTGAATTTTGATGAATTTTATAATTTAATCAAAACAACCTTTTGCATAAAATTGTTTAGATTAATAAAAAACACTGCTCATAATCAGCTAATTATTTACTATTTTAAGACATGGCTGCAATTTTTTTATGCGCATTTAACGTTTATGTTCATGTTTTATTAATTTTTTACCCTAATATTAATTACTAGTTATATATAACCAGTGTTTTTTCATTTATGTTCTTCCAGATTAGCATACTTATACAATTTGTTTTCATGATAATCAATCTTATTTTACTATTCATTTTCTAAAATCCAAAGTTTTATGTAATTCATTTTTATCATTATTTATCATATTTTTAATTTTCATGCGCATAGATACCAAATGATAAAATTATACTTAAAATTAATTTCCAAATCTCATATCTTTTTAAGCAATTGATATTAGTGAAAACATTTAATTTTAACTCACATATCCAAATTATAAACGCAATCATTTTTTTTATTTTATGAATATAATAAATTACTATTAATTTGTTAAAAAATTTTGAACATGGATTCTATTGTTGTACATGTATATTTTTTGCCGTGACCGAAGGTCACGGCCAATTTTGCCGCCGAAGGCGGCAAAAAATTTTTTTCTGCCCCCCCACGAGTTTTTTTTGCCCCCCCCCCTAAAATAGAAAAGCTAGAATCGGGCTTGAAGCCGATTAAAAGCTTACCACAGTCTGCCTTAAATATGAAAAGGTTAAAAAGATGACGGTAAGAGACAAAAAAAAATTACAAAAACTTGAAAAAATTATCAAAACTTTTACGATAGAAATATAAATATAAAAACCTAATTAATTTTTGAAAGTTTACTTTGTCACAAAAATTTTTGCCTTTAAGATTAATTTTTAGACATAAAAGGTTGTAAAAACGCCACTAGCAAAATTTATTTTTTTTTTATTTTTGATAAGGCAAATAAACCATTTTTTATATGTTGAAGTATAGCAAATTTCGCGGTCTATTAAGGAAAAAAAACGCGCTTCAACTTGTTTTTTGAAATCTTGGCCCACCTTATATCATCCTTTATTAGAGTTGGCAATGATTTAGTTTATCATCGAAATTTCAGATGAGCAGTGCCACCTTATTTTTATACGTCAGCCTATATACGCATAAAGCCTAGCAATATCGCCTGTACCATCCATTATAATATTGCCACATTACCAAATGTGGGCTGAGGAGCCCAGCCCTCTACAATTTGTTAGTTTAAAAAAATTCAAATAAATTGTCTTTTTTATTATAAGTGTCCACAAAAGCATTTTCAATGTTAAAATTCGAGGAAAGGCCAATAAGTAATAAGTTGATTGATTCCTTCTTATCTCTCATTATACTTGTTAAAATTGAATTTTTATTGAACAACCGAGTTTATTATATAATATTGTGTATCTCCTCTTACTGTGTACTCACAAACAAAGGTTTACTATGTTAAATTATTGTAAATCCATAGCCGAGTGAAAAGAAGGTTAGGCAAACTATTTTATACAAAAATTAAAATTTAGTAGAACCTGTAATTAAATTTCTGGTTCGGAAATTTAAAAGGGCCGCTTTAACTTTGTAGTACATACGATTAAAAGGACTAGATTTCAAGATCATATATTTTTATTACTAATAGCAAAAAAGGACGCGTTTAAAATTGATTCATTATTTTTTTAATTTTAAAAATTTTTATTTTATTAACTTTTATTTAAAAAGTATTTTTAACACTGATTGAAGTTTTTTCCAATTGTTTTATGTCTTAAGACAAATTTTTATAAATTTTTAAACCATGAATGCCAAATAATAAGGATAAAATTGTTATTAGGAGAGACTGGGGCAGTTATTACCCTGGGGCCTTTATGAAATTAGAGGCTTTAAGAGATTGTTGGCATGCTAGAAATTTTTACTGCTACGAAATAAACTTTAGAATAGTATCCTTCTATGAACTTGGGTTTTCTGAATAAAAATACTTTAATTTAAAACAAAGTAAAAAATACAGTGAAAAGTATAAATTTAAAATATATTCGTTAATAATATTTAATGGCCCCTTTAATGATCCGGTATGCCCAAAAAAATCTCCACAACAGAAAAATTTTAAAAAGTCTTTGAAATCAATTTAAAAATTGGTCAATTAATTAGCAGCACATTAGTACATAAATATGTTTGTTAGCTTAAAAATTAACATAAATTATTGCGTACTTAAAATTAAAATTTTCGGCAATCTTAATTAAGAGTTTGCCAAATATTAGCCATGAATCATAATTGCCTACGCGTTCTCATAAAGACCTTACCTAAAATTAAATTATTTATAAAAAAAAAATGTAGAGCATTGGGCGAATAATTATTAGATATGTTGTAGTTAAGCATTTATGATTTATTACCATCTTTACAAAAGAACTGTTTAACATAATATAAGCCTGAGTTTCCCCTACTATTTATTAAGTTTTAAAATGCATAATTTATTGTGGTAGTTTATCATAAACTTACTTAGAAAATATTAGCACAAACCGTTCAAATAGCAACCCATTTGAAAATCAAAAGGCGTCGCTTGCACAATATTTTTTGGTGGCAAACTTCCGCTTCATCTGAGAACAGGTAATTGGTGAATTACGAAAAAAACAAGGGTATTATTTCAACCGGGTTGATTTCTAAATTGTAAGTGATGACTAAGTTATTCTTTATTTTCCTCATTGCTTTGCATAGTTACGGGTTTCCGGTTTTTTAAGTAGGGAATGTGGGGCAGTATTCTAGCAGGTTAGAGTTCTGGCCTTGTTTTTTTGTCAGAAATTAAAAACTTGCAAAATTCAGACGATGTCTCGTCATAAATCAAGATTAATGTATTGGCAATCTTATGGACGCCGCCGTATCGAAATCATGTTTCCCCAAACAACAAATTTATGACAATAAAAACAAACGTATTGTGAACGACAATGTGAAAAAAAAAGGTAGAATTTTTGTATAACACAACAAACTTGGCAACAAAATTTGGACGACCTTAAGCATCATTTATGGCGACTATCGTTTTTGGTCAAGCTTTTGAGGCTGATCAATTATGAAATAAGAGTTTATGGGCCTTTTAGTTATCCGATGAAAAATGAGATTTCCTATTTTGGGGGTATTTTGGCCTTCCATATCATAAAACCTACGGGTAAAAGCAAACGTTTAAAAATATATTTATATTAAATAAACATTCTTTATTACCGTAAGGCGTTTGAACTTTTTTATAATATTTTTTTATTTTTTTTGCAAAATTAGTGGTTTTTGTCATAAAATCCGTTTTTCAATCTAATTGCGTAATAAATTTTTTTTAGATATGTTTTGTTAAAAATCTAAATATTTAGATTCTTTGAAAAATTTAGTTTACAAAATTTTGTGGATTTTGTGAACGCAGTATAAAAAATTGAAGGCATTGAGAGAAAAAGTAAACCTGAGATCATTATTGCAAGAAAATTCTTTACAAAGCCCTGTAAAAATCGTTTATGTTGTTATTTTTAGTTGTCCAGTGATCAATGTAGGAAAAAATAATTTTGTGAAAACATAAAAACATTCATTGCCATGGCCTCTTATCTATATAATTCCCGTTTTGATCTTCCGCCTTCGGTTAAAACCGTCCATATCAAAAAAATGGCCTTTTTTGACCAAATCGACATATTTGCGACCTCGAGAATACACTATAAAAAAAGTTAAAGAACCTTTTTAATATAAAAATCTCTTGTAACTTTAAATTTAATCTCAAATTATGAGAAATAAAACTTTTTAGGTCAACAAATATTTGGGTAAATGAGATTATTATGAAAACATAAAAGAATGCATCCCCATGATGGCCTAACATATATATTTTTCGTTTTTCTTAGTTTCTCCGTCTTTGGCTCCTTAGATCCGTCTATAACGAAAAATGGCCTTTTTTGACCATATTAACAGATTTAAATATACCTTAAAAAAAAAATTTAAAAATCTTTTTTGCATATTAAAATCCCTTGTAACTTATATTTTTATTCACAAATAATGGAAAATAAATTTTATTAATATATCAAGCTCTTCATCGGCCTTTAGATGATACAAAATATTTCGCCTCCAAAATTAAACACGACACGATATATTATCGGGTTTAAATGAAAATATTCAGTTAAACTATTATAAATATGCAAAAATAAAATTTCAGTTTATTTTTGTTTTTGATTCTTTTTGGTTTTTTAACCTTTTTTTCTAAAATATTTAATGTTTATAACTGATTAACTAAGTTTGATTAGAAAAAACGGTAAACGGATTTGATAATCCTTAAGATGGCAGGTTTGATCTCTGTAGTTAACTCATAACTCTCAAAAAATTGTTAACCTGTGGTATTTAAGCCTTTGTATCAGCATTTGATAATACAGAATATATCGCTTCAAAACTTACCACCCGATATGTCAGTTTTTGAAAATATTAGTGGAAGTTTAAATTTAACAGTTTTATCCTTTAAAATTCATAAAACACTTTCAATTTATTTTTTTTGAATCTTTTTTCTTTTCTTGATATTTTTTTTTAACTTTTAATGTTTATAGCTGACTTACTAAGTTTGATTAGAAAAAACGGTAAACGGATTAGAAAATTTCTAAAATGGCAGGTTTGATATCTTACCTCATAACTCTAAAAAATTTGTTGTTAATTACGTAGTTAAATCGTTAGTCCTTTATTCACCTATTTACGCTAATCTCTTTTCAATAAATGCCTTATTATCTTTACCTTCGTTATTGCCCTCTCTCCATAAATTTCTCAAATATTGATTTTCCTTAAATTCGTCAGGGTTATCAGAATAATTATTCCACGGTGTAGCATCTTTTTTGACCTCTATACTTTTACGACAAATAAATTTTATACTTAAAATAATTGTTTTTATATAAAATGTCTATAATATAATAAATTTTTTATTAATATATACTTGATAATACAAATTTTTTAACTCTACACATCGGAATATAACATAAAATTACCAAAAATGACACTTTTGCCACTTCAAGCCTCATACCAGTAAATTAATTTTTTTAAGTTATTTTGTATTAGTTAAAAAATAAATAAATTACAAATTTAGCTTAAATTTTGCTGACTTTTACAATTCAAAATATTCATTTTATATTTTAAAAATATTTTAATAATCTGCTTTTTTGTAAGAAGAGTTTTACATAACTTATTTATTAAAAACATTTTGTTTGATTATTATAAAAAAAGTCGCAACGTGGCATTTTCGTCATATTACCAATTTTGTTATGACGGACTGAAAATTAGGTCATATTGTGGGGCTAAGTCTAACTTATAGATTTTATAATATTGTAAACCAGTTATTAGCTAACGGCTTAATTTTTCTATTTATGAATAGAGCTTAGAGTTGTTTGTTAATTTATTTATTAATTTAAATTACCATAATATTTGTAAATCACTAAAAACATAAGAATGTATTTTGTCATTATGACAGAAATCTCATAATATGTATGATTCTAAATGCTTGCCATTATATATTTTGGACATTCGACGCTAGGGCAACAATTGGGAAAGGTGAGTTTGGTATCCCCGACCGACAATTTACATTTCGACTCTGAAATTAGTAACTTCCCGCATCTATATAGAAGATTTATAGAAAATTTATTTTTAAACGGCCAAAACTTAAATTTTAGTGTAACCACAAATAATCTAGATATTTTGTTTTATAAAATTTTGTTAAGGAGATGACCGAAAATATTTATGAATATATGTATTCAAATAAAACGATATAATGATTTAATTGTTGTAAACAATATTTTGGACCCCTGGCAGATCAATAAAATATCTTGGCCATATTTTTTTATTTTAGCAGCTTACGCTCGTCCCCCTTATCTGGAAAATGTAGCTACATTTAAAAGTTTAAAAGGTAACATTAATATAATATAATTGACTAAAGAGTTTAAAAATATGGAGGGTTTATATTTTAGGACATTAACGATTAAGGCCTATATATTGTCCCTAGGGCATTAAGTGATTTGGCCATCCTTAAAAACATGTGTTCTATTTTATGGCAAATAAAATTTGCTAAATACCTGAACATGATTCAAGGCATTTTCTAATTTTAATACTTCGGTAAATTTTATAAATTGTCATTTTTGTCAAAATAATGCTCGATTTACCTCAGAATACAAGTAAAATTTAAAAAAAATTAAATAGCTTCAGGTGTTTTAATAGTCATTTTCATCAAAATCTATTTAAAATATTTATTTAACCCCAATTCACAAGATGCCACCAAATAATGCCCTTGGCATTAGAAATGCCCTGTATCATATTGCCTTTTACAAGGATGTTAAAGAATAATTAAAGTACGGGCCGACACATAATTTCCAATTTTTTTTCAAATATGCGCCCAATTTTATGTTTGGCCAGCTGATTAAAGCTGACAGACCTGGTGGTACTAAAGGACTTACGTATCACACACGTACTCCTGGCCCGTTTCGGAGCAAAAGCACATTCCGCAATCTTTGAGTGGCCAACTTTGGTTAGCTTTATATACCTTCCCTTTTTCGTCGCTGCATTTACCTGCAATATTGTTTATTTTTAAACAATTACTACAGATCTAAAGAAAGCTAATTCACAAAAGATTATATTGGCTTTAATGAGACATAGGCTGGTACATGCCTAAAGTATGAAAGTATATTTTTTAAAAAATTCAGATACACCCAAAATATACGATTCCGTTCAGTAACCCTTTTTATTTTTCTTTAAAAAAATTAAAAAGTATTGATTGCATTGAGTTTTTCTTTCGGCTGCAAACTTCTTCTTCATATGAGGACAGGTAATTGGTGGAATTTTAAAAAAGCAAAACTATTAAGATTGGTTACAAGTGACTTCGACTGTCCTTGTTGTAAATCAGTAGTTGATGACCCAATTGCTCATTTCTTTCTACACTGCTCTGCTTTGCTTGAATTTAAACGCTTATACTTGCATGAATTAATATCTTCAAATAAATGTGATATTATGTTGTTAATTGATATTTTAGGGCTTTCTGGTCAGTCTCAAATTTTAAATATAATTAAATATTGTCATTATGCTGGCCGAAGATTCTTTAGCTCTTGATCTAGGTTAAGTTATTGCCTAGTACCCGACAAAGCTAAAAGGGGCTATGCCCTGACAGGTATGCAGTCTCTTTCAAGAGATGTAGGGCAAGGGGGCCTTGTTTTAGCAGGTGAATGATTCTGGCCTTCGACTTTTGCTGGAGTTGTAAAGCCTGCATGCTATAATATTCCGGAGAGTGCGGCGTCATTTCGATGGATATTGTGGTATTGGGGGAGAGACGCGCTTAATCCTATTGACCCTAGGGGTTATGAACGTCGCCGCATAGCAATTTCAATGCTCCTCACCCAAAAAAAATCCATAAAAGTTGTCTAATGAATAAAGGTTATTGGATCAATTAAATATTACACAGTTCGATAAAATTTTGAAAGAGCTAACTTAGACCACGCAAAGATTTTCTAATCAAACTTTAAAAGCCTATAAATAATTAAATTTTAAAAAAAATGGGAAAGATTCAAAAACTAAACATATATAAAATTTCATTTATATATAATCAGCTACTGTTAAATTTAATATTCATAATACTTATTTCAAACAAATAAATGTCATGTCCTATTTAGTTCGAGGTGCCAACTATTCTAAATTACCTAATGTATGAGCCTAATATACTTTTTTATACATTCGAGAAGAAAAATAGATGTTATAGTTAATTAAAAAAAACTTAATTTCCTTTTTTTAGGTATGGTCGAAGTCGCAAAAATACTATAGAATTTTTAATTTCTCGCATTCTCTGTTAAGTTGAATGTAAAAATTTTACTTTATAATTATTGCTTTTTAAATTTTTGGTAAGGTTCATTGATTAAAATTTAAAATAAACAATGTATAAAAGAGTCATTTTGCTCATTTTTGACAAGAAAAATTAAAATTAAATCAGCTGTTGGTACGTTATTGACTCCCAAAAAATTGCAACTTTTGTTTTTAAAAAAAAATTGAACTATGAAATAGGTTTGCAGTGCTAGCGTATAACTGAAAACATTTTGTCGGGATAACACAAAGTAATATTGGATCAAGTGTTTTACAACACAGTTTATTAATTACCTTTATAGAGTTTGGTCGAATCTCCCCTAAGAATTTGTAAAATCAGTATCGCAATTGTTAAAATGGACCAACTTGAAAGTGACATAAGTGTTATTACAATTAAATCATTAAAAAATAATAATTTTTTAACATTGATTGTTGGGTTGTGACATTAACCATTACATTACAAAAATTTAATATGGGTTTATATAATCACCTTAATTTCCTGATAAGGCCGTGCCTTATTTTCCTTTTTATTTTGTCAAAAAATTAGTATAACCACACATGATTAATGATTAAGGGCATTTTTCATGGTTATACCGGTGCCATTGATTAACCTGTTAGGAACACAGTATAATTGATAATGCCAAATGTATTTGATTTTTAAAAAAAAACATTTTTTTGGCGTACCAATTATAGGTCAAGTATTTATTAACCAATTGGCACCTCATAAAATAAAATTAGCTTTTTTCGTTAATTCCTTCTTTCATTTGCGATTTGGCTATTAATAAAACATTATTTTTTTAATCCAATTATATAACGGTTAAATGCCTTTGAATAAATAGTGCATTAGGTTTAGCCTTTATTCATAATCTTGTTTCAACAGTTACAGTTAAAAAAAAATGAGTAAAAGATGGGGGAAAACATAAAAAATGAAAAATGAGTTGTGCATAATTTATTGACTACGAATGTGTCTTAATTTTTCTGACAATTATTTCAAAATGCCATGTCAATAATTTAAACTAAAGAGTATGTAGAACATTTTTAAAAAATATTTGGCTTGAATATGAATTATTATATTTTTGAATAAATTTTTCAAAAAAAATGGTAATTTTAAAAATTCTTTATAATATGCCACTATATAACGTTAAGTACAACTTTTTTTTATATAAAATTATTTTAATTAACGGCCACAGCCAAATAAAAATGTTAGTCAATTAATTTTATAAACATTGTCATTTATAATTAGTTTTCAAGCTATAAAAAGGGATAAAAATTATTGAAAATTATATGTTTTATTAAATGTAACATCAAAGGAACCGATTTGATGGACGAATATACAATAAATACCTAGACATAAGCTCAAATTAGCATGAAATCTATTACATTTATTCCTGGAATTCTTAGTTTATTTCTTAATTTCAGTAATATTTTAATTTTTTTAATAAAACCGACTAATTAAGTTCCGTTTTTTAATTTTAGCTTGCTTACATTACTTATTTCCAACAATTTTCCTAATTTGTCATTAATTTTATATCAAAAAAATCAATGAGGCAATTCTGAATGATTGAATTTTAAATATAAGATTAAAACAAATTTTTGCAAATTTTTTTTATAGCTGATTATGGCATTGACGCATGGAATGTGAAATTTTAGTGCCTTTTGACAAAAATGTTAACTAACACGGTTTAAAAAAACACAGCAGGCTATTAATTTGGTGATTTTCATTTACACGTATACCCATATAAATAAAATAAGATCTGATTTGCTCAACCTATAATTTTTCTAGACTTTTTGCCTTTTACGTGATAATACTTGCATCAAATTCTCGGAGGTCACGTTTCTCATTTTAATTATGTGATTTATAACAGGCTACTTATTGGATGGAGATAAAGGTTAATTTATTATGCCCATATAATGATAGACCCGTATAATGTTTTAAATATATCACAAAATAATATAATTGATTGTTGGTTAAAATTTGTTTACATATTTGCATACAGTATATCACACGAAACCCATGTAAAAATTTAATAATCCATTGTAAGGGCGCATTCAGAGTTCATTCATTTTAAAAAATCATAATTTAGATATTTCTATTTTTAAACTTTTATTTCGGAAAAAGTATTTTAATGCTAATTATTAAGATCGAGCGATTCAAAAATTTTCTTGTCCGAACAAAAGAATTAAAATTTTTTGTAAAAAAATATCTTTAAATGCGTTTTACAGTATAAATTAAATGCAAGCGTACTACAACATTAACCATAAAATTTGCTTTTTATTTGGCGCCAATACGATGATGTATATTGACTAACTATGAATCATGTGTTTTTAATGTAGCTCGTTTTGAAATTAACAGGTTTTAAAGCGCTCTCATATTTAACTACATTTTGGCCAGAGTTAATAATTTAATTTATATTTTGTTAAAAGGTTTAAATTATTATAAAGCAATCAAAATGTGTACAATGGTGCAATTAGGCCCTTGAGTTTTAACCAGAATAGGTAAAAAGGAGAGAAAATCAAATTTTATAAAAAATTTGCCTTTTTATTTTTTATTGCATAAATGTCAGTTCTGACTAGGGAAAAGAAAAAATAAATAAATTACTAACAAAAATTCATAAATAAAGGTAGAGGGGGAATTAAAATTCTCCTTTGTTACCAATTTGCATTTAGGAATTGAAAAAAACTAGTTAAATGCAATTATTTTTTAATGGTGAATTTATAAAACAATTTTGAAAACAAGTTATTTTTTCATTTAAAAGATTAAAACACATGTTTATTGGTAACATTTTTTTATTATCGTCCTGACGCCATTTTAAAAACAACGAATATGGTTAATGTGCGGCATACGTTCATAAAACAAAATATAACCTCGCCTATTGGATATATAATAATAACAAAAGCCTAATAATTTTGTTTCAAGTTCGATGCGCCATTAAAAAATTTATAATAAAAAAAATAAAAAAAGTTGTATGGCTGGTGCCGCTTTACTATGAGCACTCACAAGACGTAGCTCGAAACTTGTGGATTTCAACATTTTCCATAAAAATAAAGGACTTGCCGGTAAATTTTAAATTTAACAGTACAATCGATTCATAATCCCTGTTTTGACATCTGATATTATTTGTGCCCAATCTAGATTTCGTTATAGCTAAAAAGGTATATTTTGACGAGAGCGTATCTTCCGTATTTTGTGAACACGTACCTGTGTGTATATATTAAATATACGTATATTCATATTTTAAAATGTGAAATGCGGCTCGGACTTCATTCATTTTTTTTAATTTAAAAAAATTTATAAATTTAAAATATTCTTAAAAACTTTTTTAATTCAGAAAAATTATTATAAATGCAAAAAATAAAGATTTGTGACTTAAAAGGCTATCAATCCAAAACTAAAAATATGAAAAACTGAATGAAGTCTGCAATTCAATTAGCTCTTTAAAAGTTAACTACGTTATCATAAAGTCAATTTATCAAGTGTATGGCCATGTCTCATTTCTTTCATTTTTCTGAAAATTGATAAAGCACATGAATGTGGCTTAGAGCCCCCTTTTTTTATTTGTAAATTTATAATTTCACGGGCAAACATTTTTTGGGTGGTTTCAGGGGCGTATCGAAGGGGGTCAAAAGAGGGCAATTGCCCCCCTTTAGATTTTTTAATTTATATAATGAAACCACTGGTTGAATTTATATATCAAACGTATAAAATGGAATAGAAATAAATAAATTTTATATACAGCCTTATAAAATAATTTTGCAAATAAAATATAAATTTTAAAATTAAATTTGTAATTCCTTTCCTCCAAAAAAATTTCTTGCCCCCCCCCCCCCCCCCCCTTTAGAAAAGTTTCTGCATACGCCCCTGGGTGGATTCGTTCATAAACTAGATCAGCCCAGCTGGCCAGTTGAAGGAAACCAAGCTTAATAAATGAGGTAAAGAAAATTAAATACATGTTCCTTATCTTAATTTTATGAGGAAATGTGTTTTTAGCTGACACATAAATTATGCCCCTAAAATATCTCGGCAGGGCCTTCAAATTGGAAAATAATATGTCCTCAACATGGTTGGCCCTCGAAAATTATGAAAGTACCATTAATGGTTATATAAATATAAAGATGGTAACCCTCGCAATGTGTGACGATGTAGCTTTTTTCGTGAAAATGTCCGGGAAATATTAATTCACCGTCCACCTCCATGGATTTCAAACGGCATTGTGTCGATGCCCTCGAAGCTTTTCTTGGAGCACGTCTTTGAATCTTCTTGTTCTTCTCTGGCACGGCTTTGAGCCCATTTTTGTGTTCTAGCCTTTTCTCATTCAAGGGTTTACTGTGCAAAAAGGAGAAAAAGCACCTTAGGCCACGTGCAAAGTTATTTTCCATTTTCGTAAAATTCTAAAAATTTCGAACATTTTATATTTTTTATTTTTTTCGAAAGTTTTTTAAAAATGTTCTATTTCATAAAAAGAAGTATTTTATGTTCATAAACTAAATTTGACAACTTTTAAAAAAATTTGCGTTGATAAAATAAAATTTTTAAAATATATAAAATTTTACGAAAATAAAATTTCAATTTGCACCTGGCCTTAAACAAAGTTCAGAAGCATTATTTAGTTGATATATAAATGTGGTTAGCTCAATTAAATACATACTTAGAACCTTAAATAGTATGGGATGTCTATATTCATTGCAATTTGAATTAGAGATCAAAGTCGAGACTCGAAAACTTGCCCCGCCTGCTGGCCTGCCGGGCCGAGCTTGAAATAGAAATAGAAAACGGAATTACGAGCGGGACCGATTTTTATACCTTATTTTGCCATATATTTTTTAACCTATTGTTTACAAAAATTAAAAATGATAAATTTATTATCGCGCTCTAAGTATTACTTTTCACTCTAAATTTCATAATGACTTTAAAGCAAAAAATTTATTGCTTGCAAAACATATTTGTTAAATTAGGTGGTTATCTAAAATAAAGAACCAAATACCGGGCCAGGCTTATGTTAATAAATAGGGCGGGCAGGTTGGGCCGGAATATTAAGTCCCTTTTTGAATTATAATTTAAAAGAAGTCACATTTAGAATAATATATCGAAATAATTTCCATTTAATTAATGAAATTCACCAAGATCGGTTGTCAGCGAACAGCAGTAACCATTATTGTTATGTTAATGTTTTCATAATATCAAAAATTATAAATCAAAATTTTATGCAATTAATTTTTGTAACGACTTTGAGGAATTTTATAACACACGTCAATAAATATCAATGTCAGAAAAAAAAATTTATGAAAACATAAAGCTTACATCACCATGATGGCCTTATCTCATATATATTTTCCGTTTCTAATTTCTTCCGCCTTCGGCTCCTTACATCAGTCCATATCAAAGATTTTTTTTTAATTATACAGAATTTGCAACCTTGAGAATACCCTTAAAAGAAAAAATTAAAAAATCTTTTTTTTTATATATAAATTTCTTGTAAACTATATTTATTTTTTTAAATTAAGGGAAATATAATTTTTTATTACATCAAGCTCCTACATCAGCATGATAATACAGAATATTGTGTATCCAAACTTAACAAGACACAATATATTATCGGTTTAAAATTAAATAATATTTGAAGTTTGAATTTAACAGTTCAGCTGTTGTAAATATGCGAAAAAAAATCAATTTATTATTGTTTTGGAATATTTTTTGATTTTTGACATTTTCAATGTTTATAGCTGAATTACTAAGTTAAAAAAACGATAATTGGAAAAATTACTAAGATGGCAGGTTTAATCTTTGTAGTTAGCTCAGAACTTTCAAAAATTTACCTGTGGAATAAGTCAAATTGAATTTTTTTGAAACAGTATTATGCAATGTCACCACAAGTATAGCAATGTTTTTTACAAATTTTAATTGTGTTATTTTCTTTAAAGGTATTTATCATTATTATATCTATTGCCATAATTGAAATAAAGTAAAATATTTCAATATAAATTATGTAAGACGAATCACGGTAAACAAAAATATCAAGAAAAAAAATAATTACCAAATCGTGTTTATAGAATTAAAAATCATAATAATACATAAAATAGGAATTTTAGAGAAAACAACACAAGTAAACATTTTAAAAATATTTTTGTAACTGTGGTAAAAAACCACATCTAAAACATACTGATAAAATAAAGCTCCATTTTTAACTTAATAACAGATACTAGGGCTTGGCGCAAAAAAACAAAAATTTCTTGTTTTTGTCAAAAACAAATCAAGTGGCAAAAACAAAAACGCAAGGTCAAAAACAACAACCCCCAGGCAGAGACATATATAGATCAAAATATTTAGGCAAAAACAATTACAAAAACTAGCCTCAAAAAAAGCCGTTAATTTTAAATAAGCCATAATTTTTTTTTTAATTGCTAAATTTTTTTAATATTTTTACTTATTTAATCTAATGATTTTTAATTTTTAACGTTTATTTGAGCAAAAATTTGAATATTTTCTGTCAAAATATTTTAATTGATATGGCGATTAATGGAAGGGAAAATAGTCAAACTTTAAAGGGCATTATTGTGACTCTGAAAGTTAGTTTTATAAATAGCTAAATTCATTTAATATTTTTACTTATTTAATGTAAGGATTTTAAATTTTTAACATTTATTTAAAGCAAAATTTTAAATATTTCCTGTCAATTAATATGGCAATTAATGGAAGGAAAAACAGTCAAATTTTTAAAGGGCGTTATTGTGCTGAGAGTTAGTTTTATAAAAAGAATATACGACGTTAAAATTTAATTTTTAATATAAGCAAATGCAAAATTTGGCAGAACTTATTCTTAATGTTAAATATAGGATACAATACATGAAATATATGTAAAATAAGGGTCAAAATGCCCTAAGAAAATTTATAAGAGATAAATAAAATAAATAAAATGAGGAAAACTATTTTTAAAACGGAAGTTATTTAAAGAATTTTTTACTTGTAACATATATTAAATCTAAATTTGGTCACTTATGATGTATCAAATCTTCTTTGGCTCAGCAATTATTACAAAAAATTAAAACTATGTTTTAAATAAATTTCTCTTAATACAAATAAATAAAGATATCTAAGGATTTTTTAAGTATGTTTAAACAAAATTTGAAACTAGACTCTTAACCTTGACCTGTACTAGATAAAATTAAGATCCATCTTTACTTATATATCATTTTTCTTAGCCTCATTCATAGCCCATTATATATCTTGGCCAGGAAAAAAAATCTTAAAAAAAGTAAGAAAAATTGTCTTTTGCAGTACTTTTATAAGATTTAAAATTGTATATTTTTTTTGCAGCTTACATGTTTTTTCTAATGTATTATTCATTATTTTCCCATTTCTCAAAACATTTACCAAAAAACTCTGTTTTTAAGTGAGGTCAAGATGCTTTAAAGTTTTTTAACCAAAGTTCACGTTTACCTTTTTTGCAGAATACTAGCAGCCTGTGATTAAAAAAAATATTGTTCTTACACAAACGGGCTTTTTAATAACCCACAAATACAAAAACAACGTTGACATAAAACCAACATAATTAACGGTGACAAAATGCCAAAAAAATGCCTACAAACAAAATGCCTACAAATACAAAACAACATAGATCTCATGTTGAATGAACAATTCTAACATTTTTGTTACATTGTGGCGAATGCACATTAAAATCACAAAGACGTAGCATATGAGAATCAATAAAAATATTTCATGAAACATATATTAGTATGTCCCTAGTGATATAAGGATTGGGCTCCTTACATTGTCTACCTAACGTGCTACATCGACCTTTTAAATGGGTATGTCGAAAAAACATCATTTGCGATCCCCATGATATAAAGACAAACAAAGGATCATCTAACCGACTGTAATTTTTAACAACCGTGTAGACTCAAAGCCCTTTACACATAAAGAAGGTAAAATAGAGAAAATTTTATTCTTGGTGATCACAACTTAAAAAAACTTCCGGACTCCCATACAAAATACTATTGCTCCCCTCATATTATATTAGGATTAGCCAAAAACAAAAAAATTTATGGTTAAGAAATTAAGGGTTTGCTTTTATACAAAATAAAACTTTGTTCAATGTTGACAATGCTTAAACAATGAGAAATCGCTAAATAATCTTTAAATCTAGCAATCATTAAATATTTTTAAACATGAAGTTAAAAAAATTCTTTACCTTAAATTAATTATTTAGGTATAAATTAAGGTCATATTCGTATTCCATGTTAAAAACTGGTCTTCTTTAGATACTTGTAAAAATAATTTATCGTCTTACTAAAAACTTAGGTCTGCGTGAACAAATTAATAAAGATACGAAAGGGAGGTTAATTTTAAAATTAATAAGATATTTTCAATGATCTGAAATTTTTATAATAATTTTCTTACAGCGATGGACCGTTTTAAACAATTTCTAAATCAATATCTTAGTTTATTAAAAGCGCCATCTATTGCTTAATTCTTAATATATTATTTTAAATGGGTTTAGAATGTTTTACTTAATGTGATTTTATTAAAATTCAATGCTAATGATTTGAAAATATATATTTTTTTTTAATATAAAAGAATTTTTGTCTTTTGATACTTTATATATTCTGGTTATTCATTAATCCATAATTTTTAAAAGTCAAAGCTGGCTATTTATCATCAATATGGATGATAGCGGTTAACATTAGCTCAGATGTGAAAGGTTTTTTTCAAATACTGTGCTAATATGCAATTTGACAAAAATTTTTTATTCAAATGGATACATGCATTATATTTATCAATATAATTTTTATTTAAATTTTTTGGAAAAGACGTCTTTTTATGATTGTATAATTCAAAAGCTTACTTTTGTGTTATATAGTATTGTTTAGACTAAATCTAATATTTTATATTTAAAAGAAAAAAATTATTATAATTTTTTTTTAAATTTGTTCACCAATCGTTTTTGCCTCACTTTTATTACTTATGGCGGTAGCAATCATTGTTAAATTAAGATTTAATCTATGTTTTACAAATTTTGATTTTATTTGAAATATTTTTTTTTCACAAGAATTTTTGTGAAATTGTTTTGACTGTCTGTAATCAATCTTAACATAGATAGAAATTAAAACTATTGAGTCTGATTTATAAGCGTCATCTATATTATACTTTTTGATTAAACTTTGGCACTTAAGGCTCTTTTAAAAACCAATTTTGAGTAAACATAAAAAATTACTTTTTTGAATCGGGTTTGTGGTAATATATGATGAGCATGACCTCTTTAATTAACGCATTAGCAAAGCCGCTACTATTCACTAATTTGAGTTTGAAGATTGATCTACTTATAACGGATGTAATATTAAAGATTGATACCGAATAAGAAGAAGAATTAGGACTTTCAAATTTTCTGCGTTTCACGATAAATTTAGATATGGACCAAATTTTCACATTATTAACATTTGAAATGTTATTATTTGTTCTATTTAAGGCGAGGCGATATTGTTTTTTGTGATGGCACTTTGATACGTTTTTATATGTTATTAAGTTTGCATTCCTTTGGAAAGCTGATATGGAAGATTCATTTGCAGCATCAGCAAACTCAACTGATAATTCGGCCAAGATTATCTCGTCTTGAAGAATGGATATATTGGACATGCCTTATATGACACGTAAAAAATTGAGATAAAATTATATGAAGTTAATTAAAATTTAATCAAACCCAATTGTACATTTATGTATTAAAATAATTAATTTAATTTCATTTATTGTTCAAAAATGGATGAAATTTATTCATCCTGTCCGGATTAAATATAGATTTAAAACATATAAAAAAATTATATTTTAGAAACTACTAACCAGTGCTGGGAAAACAATGAGCCAAAAAACTTTGGCTCATTTTTCCCCCAAAATTTAAAGAAAGAAAGGAAGCTACAAATAAAGGGCCAAAATAAGACTTCAAAAAAGCTCTCACTAAAAGGGGCAAAAAAACCAAAAAAGTGGCTTTTCCTCAAAAAGCCCATTGTTTGCTTTCTTTATAATATCAAAAAATTTTGATTTTTTTTTATAATAATGATGGGTCTGTTGTTTTTTCTTAAAACTCCTAGGAATTATTTTTAAGAAAGGGGGCTTTTGTTTAATATACCCCTTTTCCTTAAAAAAGGGGGCTTTTTCTTTTGCCATGCCCACGAGTTTGAGGGCATTTGTGGAAAAAAACTCAAAAACTTGCTAAAAAAAACCCCATTTTTTCCCCAGCCCTGCTATTAACTATCTCCACGTTTAATTTTTTCTGCTTATTACAAACCTGTCAGCTTGCCAAACACATAACATTTAAAAATCGCGTTTCACAATTTCGGGAGACATAAACTAAAATATATTTGATATATAAATATAAAAAAAAACTTAAATATTATATGTTGTTTATAATTCTGTTTTATTTTAAGTTTTTTTGTCTTAGGGTTAAAGGAGGAAGTAAATTGTGCATTTAATGAAATTTTTTTTTATACTTAGATATCTTAAACCTGTAAAATCTTGGCATCTTTAACTTAAGCATATTTTTCGTAGTCTTCTATAGCTAACCTCAATAAAAGGAAGTTGTGGTCAGTATTCTGAGACATTAGGCTAAATATGTAATTTACGGAATACCTTCCTCAAATGCATTAGTAGTCATGAAATGAATATCACGAGAAAAATTGTAAAACGCACTTTCCTTTAGGTTGGTGAGCAGCACTTTATCGACGTAACCTTTAATGTATATGTGTAGGGCCTTAAACTTCGGACATACTTAAAAAAAGCTCCCTGTATGTTTTGTAAGTGCCAAAATTTTGATTTTATCTATATTACTTGTCAACCTTACATTGGTATGATTACCTCAAAACTTGAAGATAATAAATTTTTTAAACCAAATCTATTTAAATATGTTTGATTTTCCGTATTAATCTTTAGCATTTCCAATGCTTCCCAATAAAAACCACACCAAATTATCAATAAAATGTGACCGATTTTATAATGCCCTAGAGCAAATGCCCTGAATTGTTTTATTTCAACAACGTGAATAAAAAAAAAATTATCAAAAAAATATAATTCGAATCAACGTTTTAAAATAATATTTTTTTAATGTTGAAATTTCTTGCGTCAAATTAAAAAAAAAATTAAAAAATCCTATAAAAGCTATAACATAATAGATATCAATTTTTAGAAAAAACTAATTTTCAACATGTTTTACACTTTAAAATCTATAACTTTCAAAATTTTGAAAAGCATTTTTTTTGGTCTTTGAAGTGCCCGATGTGTCTAAGCATTATAAAGATTTTACCTGAAATCCTGGGGTATGTGTTGCTATTTTGTTTATATTGGCTCGTATAATCATCTACAACATATTATCTTTTAATGATTCGTAATAAATATTAGTTTCTTAAAAATTAAACAGCCAGACTCTTACCCAATATCAAAATTTGGCCTGTTTTTTCCCACAAGGGTGCGTTTAAAGTTTATTCGTTTTTTTAAAAAATTATAAAAGTCCGAATTCATTATTTGGGTGTTTGTACCTAAAAAATTAATAACCATTTTTCAAAAATTTCTCAGGTGCTCTTGCTGATTTCTAATATAAACATAGCTGACAATTATTTCAACGTGACACATTTGATAATTCAAGCGTTTAAAAAAATTTCCCAATATTAAACCGTTATATTTTTTTACAAAATTAGTTATAAAATTGGTAAATTCCATCTTATGAATGAACAAACTACCTTTTTAAACAATTAAATAAAAATTTTTATTAAGTGTTCATTCCACATATAATTTCTTCGCAAGAAGAGTATATAGATTTGGACCCTAATTCCCAATAAAACCAGTGAGTTTTTATTGCATGACAGGTCAACAGTGCGCCAATTCATTAGATTTAGGGGCCATTCCCCAGAGGTGCCACTTATATAGGGGGCCTTTCAACTCCTTTTTACTGAGCTTGGCAGTTAATATTGCCGTCGGGTAAATAATGAGATTTGCTTGGATTTTGAAGACCTAAGTCGTTGGCCTCGGCTCCTATATATTCAAAGGCCTGCTGCCAATGTAGGCCACTCAGCAGTTTCAAAGTCGTTGTACAAGTATACTATTTTCCAAAAAAAGAAGCCACCTATGCACACTCGAACACCAAACCTCTAGGATGTTCCCACTGAGTTAAAGGTTAGCGCGCCACATAAAGAACACAAAAAGCATGGTCATTTTTACGAATCGGTTTTGGATATAAACATTGAGAATAAAAAGTTGGAGGGTTTAATTACTCGGCCTATAAATTATACGGCTATGTACCTGGTACTTCCAAAGAGTATTCATAAATTAGAAGAATAAAAGATGGGGCAAATCTTATAAGAAAAAATCTTATAGGATTTGATCTCATGCTGTTTTATGAAACGATTGAGCTAAAAATTCAGAATTAGGTGAGAATATTGCCGAAATAAGTTAAACGAATATTTTCGGTTAAATATATATAACGTGTTTCCGGTATAAAATGCGATTTTTAAAAATAAAGTTTAAAAGCAAGGTTGAGTTTATTTGTTCCGTAGGTCAAGGAAAACACGAGTACAAATATAGAAATTTGGAAAGGTAAAAAGTTTATAAACATTCTCATTAATATGTTTATGCAAGATTTTTTAAATATGAGTATATAACAATTTAATTACATCTACCTTAGCCCTTGTTAAAGACTGGAAAATCCTATCATAAATAATATCTATATTATATTACAACTGCCGATTTTAAAAATTTTTCAAGCAACTTTCTAACGTCTGATTATAATAATGCGCTTGGCTTTTAAAAATTTTATTTATTAATCTATAATAACCAAAATTCCACAAAATATTAGAAATATTTGCGTCTTAAATTAAAGACCTAATATTTAAGAACTAAAGGTAATCATTGAATACCTCGACTCGTTCGCCTAAATCAGGGTAGCCTCCATTTAATGTTGACAACAGTTGATTTTAATTTTTAACAATGTTTTTATTAATTTTAGCCGAAAGCGCTGACCGATTCTATTGTACTCTTACATGGGCATAACAATTTTTTTGAAAAATTACCCTGATCAAACGTCCTTTAAACTGCGACATTTCATAAAATACCACAACATGTGGGCTGCGGAGACCAACTTTATCATATATTCTTTACAGTGCTAGGGCTTTAATAAATTGACACATGTTAGAAATAGAATGATCAATAGACTCATAAAATGTGGTCAACAACTACTATATTTTTGTTCGCAGTCACTAATAAAATGATCACGATCACAATTAAATGATCTCTGTCACAATTAAATGGCCAAGATGATGTTTTCGCGATAAATATCAATTTGTTGTGGCTAAATGGTCACACAAATTAGTGATGTTTACCATGAAATCATCATCTTGGCCATTTTATTGTGACAGAGATCATTTAATTGTGATCGTGATCATTTTATTGTGATCGTGATCATTTTATTAGTACAACGATCAAAAATATAGTAGTTGATATTCACATTTTATCTGTCTATTGATCATTCTATTTCTAACATGCACTTTATTGAAGCTAGCACTGTAAGCTTATACAATGAATTTTTCGCAAAGCTCTAAATAATCATTTTTTTATTATGTGAGTCCGCAAAACATTTTCAATGTTAAAATAAATTAAAACGGGCAAAAGAAAGTAAGTAATAAGTTAATCGATTACTTTTTTTTTCTCGTAACCTGTTAAGATTTTATATCAAACAACTAAAATTATTTGTAAACTATTATATTGTGTATCGCCTCTTACTCTGTACTCATAAACAAAGGTTTACTATGTTGAAAATTATTAAATATCTATAGCCGAGTGAACAAAGGTAAAGGTTCGAACAAAAAAATATAGTTCTAATTAATCTAGTTCATTCGCTAAAGGGACCATTACCAATATTGTGAAATGATTCACAGCATAATAGAATGTTTAAATTATTATTTTTATTACAAATAGCAAAAAAGGGCGCGTTCAGGGTGAGTTAATTTATTTTTTTTTAAATTTTATAAATTTATTAATTTTTATGTTTTTTCTAAAATTTTTTATATAAAAATTATCAAGTTTATTGCTAATAAGATTGACGACTATATGGAAATATGCATTTCGCGTCGAGAGGCTTTTAATATTTAAAATTTTTAGAACAACTGAATGAACTCTACCTAATAATTGATATTGATAAAAAAATACTAACTATTTTATTAGGTGTCAAAATGCATAATTAATTTTGGTAAGAGCCTTTATAATTAAAAAGCTAGTACACACACTTTTGTTCCAAGGTTAATTAATACACAGGTCAACAAAATTCAATGGCACAACCGTGAAAATTTATCTCTATGCATATTTCATATATATATTTCATTTTTCTTAATTTCTTCCCTTCCGGCTTCGGCTCTTTACATCCACTCATATCGAAAAAATTGCATTTTTTGACCAAATTGACAGATCGAGAATACCCTAAAAAGAAAAAATTATAGATTTTTTTTGATATAAATTCCCTTGTAATTTATATTTATCATTTCAAATAATGATAAATTAAATTTTATAATTTCACAAGCTCTTACATCAGCTTCGCGTCCAAACTTAAATACAACACGATACATTATCGGTTTTTAATAAAAGTTTTATTTAAAGTTTGAATTTAACAGTCTAGCTGTTGTAACTACGCGAAAAAAAAAGTTCAATTTATTTTTGTTTTTGTATCTTTTTTGTTATTTTGGCAATTTTTCTAAAATTTTCAATGTTTATAGCTGACTAACCTATTTTGATTAAAAAAAACGGTAAACGGATTTGAAAATCCTTAAGATGGCAGGTTTGATCTCCCTAGTTAGCTCATAACTCTCAAAAATTTGTTGACCTGTTATACGAATATTTTACGGCTTAAATTTCAACATTTTTGTAAAATTAAAGCAATGAAAACAATCTTTAATATTTAAAAAATTTACTTTGAAATTACATAAAAAGTAAATTTATGTTTTTTGTAGGAACATTGCGATTAATTGTAACATCTTATAGCAACTAATTTATTAAAATTAAAGTCGTCGATTGCACAGTATTCATTGGCCTCAAATTTCTGTTTTATATGAAAGCTGGTATTGGTCGAATTTATTAAAACGAGGGTAGATTAAATACAAGCGACTGCTATTTGTAAATCAGTATTTAGTGTCAGTTGCTCATTTTTTTCATAGTCAGCTTCGCATGTAATTGGAGAGTCGCATTTAATCCCATGGAGGGATTATGGACCTCGTCGCATAAATTCAAGCCCCTTACCCAAAAAACATATTTGACAACAAAATTATTGTATTGTTCATAACAATGTTGACGATGAAGTGTATAGCTTAAGTTATGTATAACATATATTGACAGAATCACAAAAGGGTTTTACCTGATTTTAATATATGTATTATTTATATCCCGATTACCATTTTTTAAAATTTCATCATTTTTGTTATATTTGATTTAAGTTGGAACAGGTACAAAATGCGTTATTCTATTTTAACGTCCCCTTTAAACAAATTTTCTCTTTGTAAAAAACTAGCGGATATTTTAAAAATTTAATATTGCATTTTTTTTATCAATTTTACTTATCTAATTTTGACAAAAATTAACAATGAAAACCTATAAAAACATAAATAATATGTTATTTAACAATTTCTCATAATTGAGTTCTTGAGTTCAGACATTTTTAACATTACATACAAGGTCAAGATTATTCCAAAAAATGTTTTTAGTAATATTAATCAATTTTTTTAAGTTTGGCCAACCACTAAATAGCGAAAAATTACATAAATTTTTATTATATATCTGAACGATTGAAAAAAAAATGCAGACAGATTGTCAAACAAAACATGTTTAATCGTGCTGGTAATCATTATCCCTACCTACCGAAAGTTTAAATTTGTTACAGTAGGAAAAAAAATATTGTTTTTATTAGAAACTTAAAGTTACTATAAAAATATATTTAAATTAATAAAACATTTAAAAATAAGGATAGGCTCGAATTTTATATAAAATTCAAAATTTATTTTTTGGATTATTCAAAATTATTTTTTACAAAATTCGTTTTCATCTTTTTGACCTTGAAAGTAATAAATATTTAGTGATTAACATTTTTAGACAAGTTTACAAGGAAACTAACTCTGATAATAAATTTTTGAAAATTTAATGTTTCTAAAAATTTTATGGATCTTCTGATGTTTGGATCCAATATTTAAATTTCGAAAAATTCGTTTATAAAATCCTGGAATCGTTTGGTTGTTATTTTTTTGAGTTTATTATTACTATCATAAAAACTTATAAATTTTAATGAATATTATATACAACAATATAATTTTATCTGGTCTTTTTTTAAAAAAAATTCAAATATACCAGGCCAATATTGAATATATGTTGTTGAAGAATGTCGTTTTCATTTTTTTAATTAAATTTTTAATTTAAATATAGGTAACGGTAATAGTTGCTCATCACTCAAAAGGGAATTCATTGGCACTTCGAAGAGGGACACGGGAGAGTAGTTTTCAGCAAGCTAATTTTGCATCGAGCTTATCGTATTTGAAAATTCCGGGATTTAGTCTTTGTTTCGCTTGGCTAAGTCATAAAACCTCCAACAAACTTTTTATTCCATGATATAAAAAAAACCCAAGTGTTCAAGTTTTGCATTACATATATTAAATTGTATCGTCATTAAAACCATCACCCTAAAGACCGGTCAGTAGTCAATCGATGCTGATAAGTAAGCGCCTAAAATGATTATTTCTTTTAATCTTTTAGTATAAAGCCACAACATGTTAAATAATTCGTAGCACCGCATCAGTCAAGCTGATCATTTTACACAGGTCGACTAATATTAAAAAAAGGTGTATAAAAATATAAATGAATACATCCTCCTGATTATCTCATATATATTTTCCGTTTTTGGTAGTTTTTTCCGCAATCGGCTCCTTAGATCCGTTCATATCGTATAAATGGCCATTTTGACCAAATTGACAGATTTTGTTATTTTCATAAATCCCTTGTAACTTATATTTATCATCACAAATAATGAGGAATAAAATTTCTAACAATATCGAGCCCTTTCATCAACAATTAGACTATACAATATATTTGGCACCCCTAGATATGACCCAATTTATTATCGATTTTTATTAGAAATATTATTTAAGGTTTGAATTTTATAGTTTAACTGTTTTAAATACAATAATAATGTTTTTCTTTAGTCTCTTTTTTGTTTTTACATTTTTTTCTAAAATTTTCATTGTTTATTGCTGACTTACTAAGTTTGATTAAAAAAACGGTAAACGGATTTGAAAATCCCTAAGATGGCGGGTGGTAATCTTTTATAAATCTCAAAAATTTTTGACCTGTGTTAACGGACCTGCCTTGCACATATTTATAATTAAAAATTACATCAAGATTATAATTGCGGGCTTGTAAAGATAAAAATAATAATAATTAAAAAAATGTTTAGATATGCTCTAATAAAAGCACACGGACAAATTTGCTATATTTTTACTTTTGTTGCAAAGAATTTTAGATTATGATTTTTATTTTTCATCGTTTTTTATCAAATTTGACAACACTTTTTAAACATACTAAAAGGTAAAATTTGAACTTTAGGCCAGATATTAACTTTATTAACTTAACGTTATCAAAGTATAACAGAGTAACGATCCTAGCCGAAATGTAATTTAAAACTGGGCTTTCTAAAACAAATAGTATGTGATTTTCTTAAAATATTTTTTTTACTTCACAAATATGATCTTGTGGAAAAAATCTTGACAATTTTTTAATTTTTTGATGCAATTGATACAATGGGTAAAACATGAAATGAATTAGCTCTTAATATAGATATATATGGTTCTCATGCATGAGGTAGTTTTGGCTGTCTTGGTCCTATGAGCATCCACAAGACTTAGCCCGAAAGTATGGGATTTCAATAACATTAATCAGCTTTTGTCTAGTGCCTTCATAGCTTATCAGATTGATTGTTTCGTAATTCATAATTTGACATGTGATATTTTTTTTTAATATTTTGGCTTTGGTTATACCCAAAAAGGTGTAGTTCGGGAGTGATAGCATGTCCGCCACATTTTGTGAACAAGTACCTGTATATTGCAAAATTCGAAAGAAATATTTTGGGAAAACAATGGGAGGGTGTGTGTTGTCGTATAAGCCTAAATATTGCAATTTTAGACATTTCACAAGAATGAGCATTTAGCAAATCCTCGGTACGCCAATGCCGTTACCTACTACACTTAAATATTTTTAAAATTTTATTCTAAGGATTAGTTATTTAAGGAAATCGAGTTAATTTTATAATTTATCCACCATTGTTTGAATTTAGTTTTTTAAAATTCGAGCTCACAAGGTGTGTCGATTTTTTTCTCCGGTGGAAAGAAAAAGTTTCTGGCGAAAAATGATTAGATTTATTAGGCCTTAGAGTAGAATATTTCATTATTAATTTAAGGCCAATCAGGCAATTTAGGTTTAAATTTAGACATGCGTAATTCAAAATTTTTAATTTTTGAAGTTTTAAATAACTTAAAAACATTGTGAAGTCGCTATAAATGTTAAATGTTTATGGCAGGCTGGGAAATAATGAAAAAAACGAAAGAATTATAAATGAGTGCATAAATTATGATTAATTTAGTACTATAACTTTTGGTCTAAATTTTGTTTTATTTATGTTTGGTATACCTCGAATGCTCAAATTTTTTTAAACTCCTTGCCATATTTTTTCTGATTTCTTTACCTACAACTTGTGCACCCTTCTTACATTGAATTTAAAATCCAAGTCTGGACCCGAAAGCACACCCGCCACGGACCGACCCCCTTAAGTCGGGCCGAGCCAAGATTAACCGGATTTAACTTGGAAAAAAAAATCGGATAGGGCGGATTTTTCTATCTTATTGCCTTCTTAGTGTTGGCTAATAATGCCACGTAAATGAACTTTTAAAATTTTCACTAAGGTATAATCTCACCCTCGCAAAATGTGACATTGTAGGTTGGTAAGTGGAAATTGTTAGGGAACAAATCGTGTCCGCCGACTTGCACGACATGTAAACGGCAACTGCATTCTGGCATATTGTTGAAAGTGCCTGTCTCGGAAAGCGCCTATGAAATTTTTTCTCTGCCTGATCTTCGACCTTTTGTTGAATTCCATTTTCGAGTATGCCTTCCACATTCAAAGGTTTGCTTGTCCGGGGAAGAATTGCAAAAAAGAAAATTAATTAATCAACAAACGTCCATAGCTCAATTATAGAAATATTTTGTTCGATTCCCTGCATACGTGGTTTTTTTTTGGAATATAGCACACATGTACACCCATGAATGGCCTCTTCAAGCCGTATGCCCAAAGCGGCAAACCAATAGTGAGAACTTACTTAAGCTAAAAAATCTAGGTTGGGAAGGTTTAGCTGTATATGCTAATAACACATAAGTATCATTTTTGATTCGCTAATTTTTACATGCTAATAAACCCAATACGATTGACCTCGCTGCTTATTGCAATTAAAGAATTGCTCCCTTTTTTTACTAATTAGATAAGGTAATTTTGATTTTCTTTTAAATAATAATTAGAGAAGTAAAATAATACTTTGCTTAGAAATAAATAACTAGTTTATACATAGAGAACTTAGATTGGACTTTGAACCTACCCCAGATGATCACCTAAAAGGTATAATATTCCAAAAAAGCGCTCATCGTATGATACAACCTCAAATATATTTTTTAGTATACTTAAATTTGTAAAAAAAATTCTTCAAGAAAGAATTACAGTAATAATTGGATAGGAATTCAATTATATCCAAGAAACGTCAAGTTTTATTTAATTAAATAAGATATTATTAGTGTTATTGCAGCTGGGGTGTCCAATTTGTAAATTTAAAAAAAGACCGGATTAATTGCCTGCATGTTAGTTTAGAATGGGAAGTTTGAAGATATTGAGCTAAGTTACCTTAGTTATTGATATACAGAGTAGGGCAGGTTTGGAAAAAATGAGAGCCAGCCCTTAAGCCCTTAAACGGGGTTTTTTAAGGGCTTTTTTACTAAAAAGGTCTACACTTAAAAAGACAAAAAAAAATTGCAGAAAAAAGGCCTTTTTTAGATCCCACTTTTTTTCCAGCAAAAAGGATGCTTTTTATCTAAAAAGCTTTGTGGATTTTATATAAGAGGCCAAACTCATTTTTTGTTTTAATTAGAAAATAATGGGTTTCAGTCTTAATCAAGAAAATATATGTTTAATGTAAGATACATTGCTTAGTTTTGTATCTTTTTATAGTTAATCTTTCTTATCTTATATAATTGTAAATAAAATGCAAGTTTAGCCAAAAAATGGGGCTTCTATCTCCCTTTTTCCCTAAAGGGTTTTTCATTTTTTCGGGGCTTTTTTGTAAAATATAAAATTACTATAAAATTTTTTCCACCTTTTTTTGCCAGAGAAAACAAAAACATTTATCCCCTTTGGCCCACACTTTTTTCTGCACTAGTGTAAGACATGATAAAACAATTCAAAGTACTTTTTTGAATTGGGTTGGTGGTAATAAATGATGAGAGTGACCTCCTTAATTGATGCATTAGCAAAGGCGCTCAAATTTAGTAATTTGAGTTTGAACGACGATCTACTTATGATTGATGTAATATTAAAGTTTGCAACCGAAAAAGACTTTAAACTTTCAAAGTTCTTGATTATCCCTGTAAAATTTGACATATGCCAAGTTTTTACATAATAACTTTCATTTTTTAAGGTACGGTATTGTTTTTCCACGGTTTTTGATGTTCTTTTATATATTCGTAACTTCGCATTCTCGTGAAATGCCGTCAAAGATGATACTTGAGTAAACTCAATCGACAGCTCAGCCAAAATAATATTGTCTGGATGGATGGTTATATCGCAATTTCCTTGATTATGCAAATAATTGATTAAAATGGTTTTATACATTGTATTATATATATTGAAGTAATAATGCGCATTTTTAATTTATAAAAAGTTAATCTTTATCATTGTTTGTTATACCTAAAAGTGCCACTTTGGGCATTTTCGCCATTGTTGGCCATTATAAGATCATAATTAATATCGCAAATGGAAGGAAAGATTTGTTTCTTCCATTTGACCTCGTATTTTTATTTTTTTCCTTTGATTGAATAGTTGTTTGAAATAATTTTTTTATCTTTTAATTGTATTATTATAATATTTACTTTGATAAAGCCCGAAAGAAATATATTAGCTTCGTTTCAAATTATTAATCATAATTATATATTTTTATGATAGTAATAATAAATATATTTAACACACAAGTTTTATTTTATTTTAAAATTTGTCGGCCTGTTTTACATATAAATTGATACCTTCCTCAAATAAATCAACAGTCATGAAATGAACATCACGAGTAAATTTGTAAAAGAACTTTCTTTAAGACCGGTGAGCAACACTTTGTCTACGTACCCTTAAATGAAAAATTTATCAAAATGATTAAGTTGAAAAAGTGATTCTAAAAAACTACTTTTGACATAAGCAACTGGTTATATATTTAAGATTCACCTTACTACCTAAGGGCGCCGTTCAAGTTTCATTCAGATTTTCAAAAAATTACAAAATTTTTATTTTCTTAACTAAAACGTATTTTATCAAACCAATCTTTAATATAAACTTTGAAACCACTTTTTCTAAAAAATAAGTTTCTGAATTCTGAAAATATAAACATACAAAAATTTTTTTGCAATAATGAATGAACACTGAATGCGTCTTAGCATGAGCCAGAGGCTGAACAAGGCCCGGATCCGGCTAACAATTGATCCTAATTTTGTATTTGTTTAGGTGATTTGGTTAGGCTCTTAAGGGCCTAATGTTAAGCCCTATAAATAACTTTATCAAAAAAGACAGTCAATCTGGCACGCAAGATAACTAAAAATTAATTTCTTGTTATGAATTTTTTATTTAATCGTTTTCATGGATCATAAATTTAACATTTTAAATAGCAGGCGTAATTAAAAAAGCTATTTTTCCAGTAAAAAACGACGAACGCCATCAAATTCACAGTAGCTCTATAATGCGATATAATTAAAATCCCCCCAAAATTGTCGGTTCTTGATCCATTGTTATTTTTATAGAAAAAAGAATATATCTGTATTAGGGTAAAATTTGTGCATTTCATCGTGTGCTTTTAGGTATTAAATACTCGTTATACATTATTCGGTGTAAAATTAACTTAAAGGTCTTTTACAGTGCCATTAAAGCTGCCACTTAGTAAAATGACTTTTTGTATTTTAAAGTAATTAATTAAACTTTATTTGCATCCTTCACTGGTCAATCATAATAAAAATTAAAAAATAACTATTTCAGAGATTTTGGTAAAAATTGTATTCTATACATACCTATATCAATCAAAACAAACATTTTCATAAATTCTCCTTTTTAATTTATTGCAAAAATCAACACTTTTTGGGAATTTTAAAAATATTGCTCAGGTTTTATAATAATTATGGTGAATCTGATAGCACTTTCGTTTTTTAACAGGGGCAAGGATTTTAAAATTTTTACCATTTTTGACTACCTCCCATTTTACAGTACATAATTTAAAAAAAAATGTAGAAATGTTGGAAACTATTTGTTGTATGTATAAGTGTTAGCGACCAAATCAAATTTGCCGTCGAAAAAAATTATTGGACTTGTTGTACAACGTCCAAAATAACTGGCTTAGCCCTTACAGTTTTCCATAGAAAAAGCAACAACCATATGGGTAGCGTAAATACCAGAAATGTTGGCAAAACTTATTGTTTTAGAAGATGTGCGCCAACTTCAAAAACTAATTCTATACCAAAATTGCGATGACTAATTTACCTGTAATTTTGGGATTTGGTTTATGAATTCGATTTCCCGTATCTATAATAAATAATAGTATAAGGGGTAAATTTCCATAAAAAATGGGGGATTTATTAATAAAGACAAATCGATCTCATTGTCTTTTAAGTAAAATTTCAAAATAAATCAAATATGAAGGTTATACATATGAAATCTTATATATATATATATCAATTAGATATACAAAAACAATTAAAAATGCTAGTATATATAGTGGTTAAATTAATTTTGTAAAATGGCCAACTAAATGGCAATAAATATAAACAAACCCCATCCGTGCCCCAAACTTAACTATATGCCCTAACTTCAACCCCAACCTAATAATAATACTAGCCCTAATTAAAAGTACTGACCGTCCCATGACATTCTGTCGAGTTCGGTCAACCTTGCTGATTATTTTAAATATTGTTCTAACAGCTTTCGCTTATAAAAAGCAACATTATAACACTAAAATTAGATTCGGAATAATTAAAAAAACAACCAAAAAAAATTTGAAAAAACAATAATGTTATTAAGTTATTTCTTATTTGAAATCTCAGTTACCACTGTCGTTTTTTGAGGCTTTAAGTCATTCATTCATCAATGAAATTGAACATGTATGCTGCTTCGCGACTTTTAAAAGCAATTCACACAAAGGAAAAAGGATAATTTTCTACTTCCATTTTTCGGCGTTATATACCATTCGATCTGACAGTGTGACTTATAATCCCATAAATACAAAAAAATATTTTTTTTACTACTCTATGTATGCCACATTAAGAATAACATGATTTAAGCATATCTTGACTCCCCTATGTGTCAGCTAGAAAAAAATGAAATAATTTTTTCCCATATCTTCCCCCGAAGGTCGTATTAACCGAGCAAATCCTTTGATATTGCCGGCGGATAAAATAAGCTTGTTCGCATGCCGTTGACCTATTGGCCTTAGCTCACATATGACTGCCTAAGTGTCACTAAACACCTTCAAAATAGTTTTACATGTGAACTATTATTCACAAAAACTGCCTATGCGCGAAATCGAACAGGTGGGATCAATAACCAAACTACGCCGATTTCGAAAATAAAACAAAAATATTGCCTTTTCGTTTTAGGGGCGCGTTCTGAATGAAATTAAAAAAAATAAATATTTGTTTAAAATTGTAAAAAAAAAACTTGTGTCAAGAAAATTTAATTGCAGATTCACAAAACAATTATAGATAGGTAGACATTTTTTTTAACTGTTTTTGTCGTTTTTTTACCTTAATAGTTAAGGGCAAGCAAGTTTTTTGTCGAGTTATTTAAATAAAATAACCTAGTTAGTATATAAATGTGATATGTTGCATTTGTATAACCAATAATGTATTAGTAATAACTTCAATAACCTTTATTTTAAAAACACTATTTTGTCGAAAATATCAAACGAATGGACCATTTTTTTTCTTCGCAATCGTTTTACTCAGGAAAACAAAATTCCTTCTTTGCAAAAACAAAATTATTATTTATAAACGTGCCCTAACATGTGATTAAAAACCTTAAATTTTAAATAAAAAATGAGATTTAGGGCGACGCGCCTTACATACATTATATTCATTAGTCGGACCTATTTACCAGTGATTTCTTATGAAACCGGTCCTTAAAATATCAAAATTAAAAATGCCGGTGCGATAGTGATTGTGATTTAGCGTTCGAATAACATTATACCTGGAACTTTTGCAGAATATTTCGTATTAATTACAAGGATACAAGATGTCGCAAAATTTATTAGGAAAGATAGCTTTCTTAAGTTTGGTCTCATTCTGCGGCTAATGGATACAACTAAATTAATATCTAGTTTTCGATTAAATTATATATGTATTTCCGTTTAAGAAAAATGTTATTTATGAAATTATTAATATCTCAAGCAAAGTTAAATATTTTCATAGGTCAAGGAAACACAAGTACATGTATAGATGTTTAGGAGGAGGATATATTTTGGTTTGTAAATACCGTTTAAGGTTTGTGCTAAGTATTAATAAACTTATATATATTTAAAAAGCGAATATTATTGTAGACCAAAGAATATAAGTTATCAAGTTTTTGATCATTATCTGCAAGCTTATTTATTTGATTGTAAGGGGTATTCAATTATGGCTGATATCCTCGATTCGCCGTTATATAACATATAAGATCTTAAATTTCTGAAAGTTCTTTTAACTTGGATTTAATATCTGGCCTAAGTTTATATTAGACCGGGTATGAGTGCGATCAAACCCTAACGTAAATCTATCAACGAAAAAGATTGTTCAAACCATAGGTATATATTTTTAAGCTCAGAGTAAGAAGCTCACACATTTTACGCTGAGCAACTTACGTGCGAGTTTTCAACTCATTGCATTAAGAGTGATATAACTCTTTTGAATTTTAAACTGCATATTGTAACATTTTTTAAAATGAACTTGATCGAATCATAATACCACTTATTATAAATTAAACTGGTGGAGAACTTAATTTTTATAAATAAAGAGTATTAGCTTATTTTCACCCGCTACAAATAATCACTGAGTTTGAGATCCTCGAGTGTTTTGTAACTACTGGCTAAATCCCAAATATAATACAACTAATCTGGTAAGAAGTGTGCGAAACTTTGTTCAAGTCTAGTTAAGAAACACAAAAAAAAATAATATTAAATAGATGATTTATTTTTACCTTTGGTTCTATTTTTAGTAAATATAAATTATTATGAACTTCTAATGTAACCTCTTAATTATCTTGATATATCGTTCATATTTTTTTCCAATTCTTTTTATAGAATATAATTTGCGATAGGTAGGGTAAGAGAATCGTTACACGAAAAGTTTTGAACTTCTCAAACTTCACTATTTTTAAAGCTATCAACTTTGTTTCTATTAAAGAGATGACTCTCTTAATTGATACTTAAATCATTTTTTATATGCACTATATTTTATTAATAAAAAGCAAATATAAATTCACAAATGGCAATCCTCCACATTGAAAATACTTTTAATAATTTATATGACAAATCCATATGTTTGGGTCCAGTAAACTTCAGAGAAAATCAAAAAAAACAATGTTAGAATAATTTTGACTAATATTTTCTTTATATATAAATATTTTAATAATATAAAAAAAATAAGAAATTACCACCAACCATGTAAGTGAAACTCCTGTATACCTACTAGTCATCTAAGTCAGGCCCGCCCGGACCTCAAAATTTAGTGAGAGCCGGGCGGGCCGGGACGGGTGGTGCCGATTTTTAAAACGCTGCCTTAATTTTTGTTTAAATTTATTTACAAGAACTAAAAATGAGCAATTTATTATAACACGATGCAGGAATTCCTTCTACATTTTAATTGTAATTTTTAAATTTTTTAACTTGTAAGGAAAAATTTTCGGGCCTCGTTTCTAAATTCGGGCCCGGGCGGGCTGGGCAGGGCAGGGCTAGGCCTAAGTTGAAAAACATGTCGGGGGCAGAACCGCAATTTCATGGTCCGGTTTGTACTATAGTCATATTTGAGCCCCGAGTGGTAAGCTTACTCATTTTAATGAAAACACTAAATAGGTGAGAGTTTGCAACTCTTTTCAATTGGAGTAAAAACTCTTTTATATCTTTGGATTATTTAATCTACAAATTGTTAAATGAGTCTGACAATGTTTTATTTGCCTTAATGCAAACAATAAATAAAATTGGCTAAAAATGCAATTTTAATAAATTAGGCTGAGCTTATCTCAATTTTACACAAAAATACAACTGAATAGCCGATCGAGTATTCAGGGCTGGGAAAAAAAACTAAATGGGCTTTTTTTTAACAAGTTTTTAGGTTTTTTTTTCCAAATGCCCATAAACTCGTGGGCATGGCAAAAGAAAAGCCCCTTTTCTTGCTTAAAGAAAAGGGGCATGTTTAAAAAAAGCCCCTTTTCTTAAAAAAAACTCTTAGGAGCTTTAAGAAAAAATAACCCACCCATCAAAATTTTTTGAAATTATTATAGAAAACATAATATGGGTTTTTTGGGGTTCATTTTAAGAGCCACTTTTTGTGTGTTTTTTTGCCCCTTTTCTTAGTAAGGGCTTTTTTGAATTCTTATTTTGGCCCTTTATTTTTGACTTCCTTTCTTTTTTTATGTTTTAGGGGAAAAAATGAGCCAAAGTTTTTTGGCTCATTGTTTTCCCAGCCCTGATGTAACCACTGCCTAAACTTTTTGATTTATAATCTCTGATTTTTATGATATTCAATTTAACCAATAGGGAATAGATGTAAGGTAAAACTAAACATCTGGTACCCTTAGTATACATTATATTTTTATAACACTTTTATATTTCCCATAAATAAGTCAATAATAACTAACGACCTAGTTTACATGATTCGGTATGTTGTAACAAACACAAAAATTAGCTGACTCTATAAACGTTTTTTACGTTTTCGCATTGCGTAATAAATAATGATAATAATTATTAAAAATAGTTAGGTTTTAAAATAATTTATGATTAGTTAGTTAGATGAGTAAGCACCTGATATCAGGGGTGTATCATTAGGCATTACCTTTAGGAAAAATGCCAAGAAAAAAAATTCAGGTAATATTAAATTTTCCCCATACCCTTGAGCTAGCAGGGCTTTGACTATTTCAACCTAGCGAGTCCACAGGGTAAATGTTATTCCCATGCCCCTGACCTAAGTTTTCAGACCTAGGATTCAGAATGGATAATCATGGAATTCCTTCTAATCATCCAACTACTAAAAAGGCTCAACGCTCTTCAACTCGACTGTAGATCTCAACGCAGGTTTGCAAGCACTTAGGGTCGGTCGTCCAACTCAAGGTAGCTGAAGTAACTCATGACGATACATTGGCAAACTAAAACAACATATTACTGAGGAAGATGGTTGGACGCAAAAATGCACATTATTTTTACTGATACTGCATTTATTCGTTCGGTTTATAGATATGTGCTAGTTTGAGGTTAAGTAAAATTAGGGAAATGCCAGGCTAAGGTTATTTTAAATTTAGGGTTAGGTTTTAATTTGTTTGGGTTAAGATTAAGGTTAGTATCTGATCAAATAATATACTATTGCATGTGTGTCGAATTTACAAGCATGTTAAAACAGAAGGCATAGAATTACTTGGCAGACACCTGTATTCGGGTCCTCTGTGAAAAGTTGCAAAAGGATTTTAAAATTAGCTGAGCACAATGCGTCAGTTTAATTTCCTTTAAAATGGTAAGAAAAAACAATATTATACATCTTACCTGTACTAACCCTGGTATTTCTACCTTGATAGTATTCATGAAAAGGGTGTGTTTTGTACTACCTGCAACTTATTCACATTTCCTGATTTTCCATAAGCATTCTTTCCCCTCCCCCCTAATGTTTCCTCGTCTTCTTTTCTTGGCATGTTTGAATATAAGCGTATCTTCACAAAAAAATTATATCACTTGAAATTCTTCCGGCTTTGACATTGAAAAACTGTGTGTATTGATATTTCACGATTCTGGTTTAGAGTGAAGGTGATTTTAATTATATATATGTAACAATTTTTAAATCATATGTTAATCTCCCGGTTTATTCAAGGCCCGTTTCCCGTCAGGTTCCTTTCATTGGTTTATTATTGTTAGATTTAACACAGGTAATATTGTCTTAATACCATGATATATCAAACTTTATGCTCTTTTATTGACTAAATAACCTATATTAAACAGTCCCACGATACCGTTGTAAGGATATTACACAAATTAATAAATCAGTGTAACACAGATAACAATAATAATAATAATTTTAACCTATATACAGGTCATCATCGCTAACAAGGCTCACCTTATTCTTCTCTTGACTTTGTGTCAACCTACGCCTTTTCTCCTCTCCTCTTCTTTTTTTCTTGACTCCACCTTCCCTTAAATTATTATTTTTCTACCTGGATAATCCAGTCTTACACTTAACTATACAATGTAATAAAAAGAAGCTAGCATGAATTAGAAAAATTATTTAAATATATTTATTGACCAAAAAATCTTCATTGATTTGACGAATTAAAAACTTTTAACTCATGGAATCCCTGATTTTGCACGAGAATGGTCCTAAATAAACTTGGATTCTTGCTCAATAAAAACTTAGCTATAGCCATATCATTAACCGCCCTCGGTCTATTTTATACCATCCTCATCCTCAAAGAATATCAACAAGCTGCCCAAACAAATTCAAAATTGATTAAAATTGTGCAAAACCTGAAAAATACATCCCAAGATGAATCTAATTCACGTCACCTTGCGTTTTCTGGAGTCGGTGAAGTAGTTCAAACAACCGAAAATTCTTACGATATTAAGGAACTCTTGAAAACTGTAGATTCTGACAAGGAAAATAATGGGACAATTGATGATTCGTTTGGCACAAATTTCTTAAATGGTTCGGACACAAAAAAATACATTTGTGAACCGGATCTCGTTAAATTCGATGGCAAACAAGTCTGTAAACCAGTGTAAGATTATATATTTGTGAGCGCGTTTAAAGTTGCAGTATTTTTTTGTTACATTTAAATTTTTAAATCAAAAGTATTGAAAACTTTTATTTCAGAAATGCTAGTAATTTCATTTGTAAGTTTTAAAAATATTTTAGAATTATTTAAAAAAATTACTCAATTTTGAGCACCGTGCAGAATTTCAAAAAAACAAGCAGTGAAATGTATAGTGTTGGTGAATGCCGCATTGAGTCCAAAATTAACATTCATAAAAAATAATGCCTTATACGTAAAATCCTTAGGGAGAAAAAAATACTGCCCAATTTATTTAAAATGGGCGTTTATTTGATTGGTTGAGCCAAACTTGGGCGTTGTATAATATTTGATAACAATCTACCCGAGAATGAATTCGGAGCAGACCCTAGCACCGACAAAATTTCCTGATCACATAGGTTTTGGCATATTTTAAATAGATGCCCTCGTGGATTCTTCTACTTGCCCGGAATGTCTGAATGTCACCGTTGGTTAACCTGTAGCGATATACGTCGTGAGGTGATGCTCGGACCCCGAATCGCTAATGGGAATGTCAAAAGAGTATAATGCATTTTTAATTTAGTAGGTAATTAAAATAATTTTCAAATTCTATTTATTAAAGTATTCAATTTAGAGCTTAATCTAATGAACGAACTAATTAATTGAGGCCGAAATTAATTAAATATTTTTTTTAATTATTTGTAAATTTGATACTTTAATAAATAGAAATTGAAAATTCATAGGTCAATCAATAAATGTAGGAAGTGTGAGAAACTGCTGCAAAGTGATCTAAATGATGACCTTACCTCATATATTTGTTGTTTTTTTAATGATTATCCCGGCTATATTGATCAGTCATAATCAAAAAAAAGTTTGGCCAAAATGACTGATATTGCGACCTAGTGAATACTTTTATAAATAAATTTTTTATATTGTAATTTTATGTCATTTCTATTTATTATCTGGAAAAATAATTATTTTTAAGTGTATCAAGCTCTTACGTCAACATTTACGTTATACAGACTATTTTGCACCCCAATTTAAATAAAGCACGATTTTTTATCGGTTTACAATAATATTATTTTAATTTGAATTTTACAAATTGTATAAATAAATAATATTTTTTCTAATCTCTATTATATTTTTGAGATTTTTTAAAAATTTTTAATGTGTTATAGCTGGCCTACAAAGTTTGATTAACAAAAACAGTAAACGGATTTGAAATTCCTAAGGCAGGTTTGGTCCCTAATAGAGCTCATAACTTTCAATTGTCTGTGTTAATTCAATTATCTGCTAATTTATGAAATAAAATCTAAAACCATTTAATATTATAATTATTAGAAATATATAAGTTTTTAAACACTTAAATAAGAATTAATTTATTGACAGCTATATATGGGCCGTTGGAAAGATTATGATTTAGTCGTGAACAGGGGCAACAAAAAGCTCATGAAATCTTACTTCTTACCCGGACTTAAAAATATAATCGCTTTGCAACCTAGTCCTTACATAATTCAATATATTGGTAAATTCTTTTTAATAAAATACTACTTATTTTTAATTACTTTTTTATTAAAGAAAGATCTTAGGCCGGGCCAACCAGGCCTGAAGAACAACGAATTTTTAAGGGCTAGCTTAAAATGATTAAAAAAAATTTCATTTTATGATGTGCCTATATGGTGAAATCTACCAATTTGTTAAGTCATAAACATTATTAAAAAATCAAAATAATTTACATAATCTTTGATTCCATAAAATTAAAATTATGATTATTCTTATTACTGTCGAGACTGAGCTAAAAATTATAAAGCTCTCAGGCTGGTTTAAAGTTTGATTTAATCAGCCACCGTCTGCTATAAAATATTCAATCATTGATGGGCAGTTTTTAGCCTTTAAATATCCTTTCGACATACTTTGTTTTCCAGCCTGTTTTTCACGCAGGTTTGATGTTCGCCCTCCATCGGAGGCCTTTTTCTCGATAAAATGCAAATCATATTTAAGTTGTTGAATTGCCCTATCAGGCCCTAAATGAATTGTCCAAAAGCTTATACAAAATATCTAGGTCGCCGGCGTGCAAGCAAATTTGTCTATTTAACCCGGCGGCATTATAAATGTCTTTGCTCAAGATAAAAGAGTTAAAGCTCTAAAATGACACCTTCAATTGGAGTCAGGGAAAAGTATGAAACCATAATTTCAATCAAATATTCTATTTCTAGGTCATTGTCGCAATTTTTTGCTTACTGAACTTCACCCACTCGGGGATGCCCGATACGTCGACGAAATTCTCTTGGAACAATATCCACACCTGGATAGTCTTAAACTCCGGTTCCGGTAATACTAGTTTGTATGAAATTGACATGAATTTATATGGCTTAGGGTTGCGTTTAAACTGTAAAATTTCTTTTTCTAAAAAATCTGAAATTTTGAGTTCCATGTTAAACAGATGCAGCATAAATTAAAATCTTAAACTTTATGTCAATACCGACTAAAAACAACGGGTGGATGAAATATGGTTAAGCTGTTATTAAAAAGTTCTTTTTTTAATATTAATATGCAGCAAGTTAAGCAAAAACTCTTTCTAACCTTTTAAATTATTTGATGTATTGAAAATTTAATTTCATTGCGAAAAGGACTTAGTAAACCTCCTAATAATTTGAACGATATTTTTAAATAATGTATATTATAAAATTCGATTGAAAAAAATCCAAATTTGATGTTTGGTTAATGAAATATTTCATTTCTTAATTTAACTTTTTTTGCAATCTTTTAATACAGCCCAGGTGATACAAATTAATAAAAATAATATTTGTTATACTCTTATCAAAATTTAGTGTATATTTATTTCAAGGTTGTGTCTGGATTACGCGGCCATTTTGTCTTACCTTGCTGATCCGTTCTTACATAACGGCGGTGCTTATATCATGTGTGATACGTCGGGTATCAATAAACTCGTGAGCCAATACCTAGTCACTTCCTCCTTCCGGATCATCTTGAACGATATTGATTCCTTGCCATTCATCGATTACAGGTATATGTTTTGAATTGCTCTTAGAGAATGTTAATGTTTAGTTGATTGGTTTGGAGGTGAAAAACATGCTATATTA